>VXBR01009414.1:45577-199639 GCA_013400215.1 Cisticola juncidis | reverse complement strand
GCCCGCCTCTTCCTTCCGCCTTCACGTGACCGACCCCCCCCGCCGTGGGCGGGCGGGAGGAAGGGGCGGGGCAGCGGAGCCCCGCCCTCGGGCACGTGAGGGACCCCCTGAGGGTTCTCTTGAGGGTCTCCCGAGGGCTTTCCGGGGGCTGTGTGAGGGATCCCCTGGAGATCCCCAGCACACCCAGAGGGCCCCCCGGGCAGACCCAGGAGTTATCACACGACTGATCTCCTGAAGAACGCCCTGATAGACCGTATGAGAGCCCATGCGAGGATTCCTCTGAGGAGCCCTCTCAGGGACTGCGTGAGGGACCCTCTGAGAAATCCCCTTGGCTACCACGACAGGGCCCGGAGAGGGACCCCCGTGGCTTAGGAACAGAGCATTTTGGAACCAGTTCTGCACTTAACATTAACGTCTTCTCTTGCGAGGCTAGACACAGGGAGGCACCGTGTTGACATGGGGAAATCCAGGACAAAAGATAGCTAGCTGCACTATAGGAGGAGAAAGTCAAAGTATGGTGGGGATAACTGAAGAACAGGGAGGGATTGGCGCAGCAGAAGCTTCTGGCAGCCTGAATTCAGTGATGACGGGACAGATGGCAGGAAAGGATAGTCAGTAAAACTTGACTCCCTGAGATGAGTTTTGGGTTGTGAGTCAGGAGGGGGGAAAAAAAAGCCTCAAACAAAAACATGTCTTTCATTTAGGCTTCCTGCTGTGCATTTTTTCCATTGTGTACAGCACCACTGGTTGCCCAAAATGCAATGGTCCTTGCTCTTCATGCATCATTGCAAAGCCTGGCATATTAAAGCCAGGCTTACTTACCCTGTGTGGAAGTTGGTCCCTGCTTGGTGCTGAGCAGGCAGAGCTGGTGAAGATGATGTTCAGACTATTCAGTTCCTGGTGCCACCAGTGATGATGTCCCATGATCCTTGACCTTTGCTGTTGTCTGAGATCCTTTACTGCTGTTTGCTCACCCTCTGTCCCTTGAGCCCATATTCTCCATGCAAGTAGAAAGGGCATTAAATCTGTTTTTACCCTAAATAATATGTTAAAATTAATTGGTGTTTTCTGTACTTCTGTCTTCTCTGCATAGAGAAGATAGATTTAACCAGTCTGCATCCTTTACACTTACTGAATAGATGGGCAGGAGCTACAACAAATTCTGCTGAAGAGCTGCAAGATCTGCCTGTTCTCATTTTTTCTCAGTAAGACAGAGGGTCCTTTGAGCAAAATTGAAATTCAGACCAAACAATGCACAGGTATTGTTGATTTTCTTGATGCATCTGTTGATATTCTGGTTTATTACTATTGCAGTGGGACAATTAATTACAGCTGTAAACAAAGTTTCACAAGCTTTGTGACACATATGTCTGCAGCTCCATAATCTGTGTGGATTTAATCGGTATTATTAGCATTCTTCCACCATGGCTTGGCAATCCTTTGATAATCAAAATGGAAATTTGGTGTGCTGCACAGAACAACAAAGGCTGAGAGCTCTTCAGATGCTGTTGTCAAATGGTGTAGTGCCAGCTGGAATGTGTCTCTGAAAATCACACTGAATCCAGCCCAAGAGCATTTGGAATGGAAGAAAACTAAGCAGGGATACCAGGACCAAAGTGTTGTAGACTCTTTCTACTGTACATGGAGTAAATATAAATGAGAAAATGGCACACTGCACTGATAAAGCTTCCAAAAAAGGAACAAAGTGGTGGAGGCTCGGGAATAAAGACCTTCACTCTAAATACTTATCAGGAAGACTTTCTTCAGTGAAAGGTAGTGAAGCATTTGAATGGACTGCCCAGGGAAGTGGTAGAAGTGTTCAAGAAATGATTGGACATTATATTTAGTGCTCTGTTGTAATTGCCAAGTTGCTGATCAACCACAGAGTAGACTCACTCTCAGGTATCTTTTCCAAAATGTTCCTGTGATTCAGTACATCAGATTTGGAGAGAAGATTCTGCACTGAACACTGCAAAGGTTTGACCAGGCCTGGCAGGCAAATCCTACCTACTACCTGTGTGTCCTTGTTTATTGCAGATTTTGGGAGAAAACCTCCAAATGGGATTCCTCTAGAAAAACAAATTCAAGCGGCCTCTCCCCTGACTGGTTCGGGAAAATATTTCTTTGGAGAAAAGTGGAAAAACAGTTAATTTAACAAGAAAAGTATTCACAAGCATTAAAAAAATAATATTAAACAATAAAACCTCTCTCTGTACAGATGGCAAATTGAGAAACTCCTTGCCGTGAGGTGTAGCTTGGCTCACTCAGTCTCTTATCTGTCCCGCCTCTGAGGCAATGCAGTGTGTTGGCCCCCATGGGCCACAGATATGAGTTACCGGTGCTTTTCTGGGTTTTCAGCCCAGAGCAGGTTTGAACAGTTCCAAGAAAATAGAAGAAACACAGTCCAGGGAACTTCTCTGGCTCAGGTAGCTAAAAACTAACCAAAAGCAGAGGAGAGCTCTCTCCCGCTGTCCATCCGTGCTCCAGACAAACGCAGTCACTGTGAAGGATGCGGAGGAGTGAGTGCAGTTTCTAAAACCAAGTGCACGCTTCTTCTCTCCCCCTGCCCTGCTCTCAGAAAACCAAGTGCACGTTTCTTCTCTCCCCCTGCCCTGCTCTCGGAACCTGTCTTAAAGGTGCAGAATTTAATATCCAGCATAAACAAAACAGACCATTGCGGATACAAGTTTCATAAAGTCACCCCAGGACAATGTGTCAGGATTCTTATCTGTTGTTACAGGGATTTGCAACCTCTTCAGTTTTCTAGCCAGTAAACAACAGTTTGGTGCAGGTGCAAATCCAGATAGCCAAATACTATTTCAGCTTACTGCAGAATTGTTTTTCTCAGTCACTTTCTTCAGATTTCTGCAGTTCACATATGGCAGGCTGGACACCACTGTTTTGGTGTTTTTGCATTCTCCTTGCCTGTCATATTTGTGAGAGAAAACTGCTTGTATGAAGAATATTGCCCTGTTCCTAGTTCAGGAGTCTGCACTACTTCTGTGTTGTGGGTAAACTGTCTCTTGACAAGCTCAGATGGTACTATCTTCCCTGTTGCTAATGCTCTCTCACTTTCCACACTACTAACCCTTCCCCCTCAGGCTCATTGGACAATTGGTCTGACTGAGCTGAAGTTCAGAGCATGTTTTTTGGCTATTTATTCTGAAGTTTTTATATTCTTAGTGCCCTGTTTTTTTCTTTTTTATATCCCTTGATCTAATAAAATATTGCCCTTCACTGCAAACTGGTCTTACAGCCCTGACCCTGATGACACCACTTCAACAGCACTAACCTTTTTCCAAACTATATTGCACTAGCGTCAGAGAGTCAACATAATCCAGGTACACAAGACAGAGGCTCAATATAAAGAAAGGAATCTTGACTTCTAGCTTTGAGCTGAGTTTGCAAGGATTCTGTGCAGAAGGCCAGAAGACAGTGGAGCTAATCTCAAACACTGATAGCTGCATGGCTGTGGAGCCAATCAAGGATTGTTGGTACCAGCAGCCAAGGATTGTTAGCAACAACAGACTTGGGAGAATGAACAGAATGTGGTTGGAGAAGGAGCCACATGGAGGTAGAACAGCACATTCCTGGGACAAACATCCTTGTCCTGGCTCCTGGAGATAAGCACAACACAACACAGCACAAGTACAGGAATGAGGTCAAGAAGCAGGCATGGGCTGTGGGGGGATATGGAGACCACCAAATACCATGAAGTCTCCAACCCATTTCCACAGTAACTAAATTACAGAGGGAGGGAGAAATTTACCTGCAGTGCAGGGAAACTCATCTATATAAAAGGTACCCCAAAAAGCCCAGGTGTGTGTGTACCCCAGGACCCTGCAAACCCCATCAGCTACATCAGTGAGGGAGCCAGGAATACTGATCTCTCCTCTCTTTATCCCTTTCCTTCTCTTCCTCTTTAATACATCTCTCTCTCTTTCTCTCTTCCCTTTGACTTCTCTCCTTTATCCTAAACCCACTGCCACATGCTTGTACGAGGTCAGAGACTAATATAACTGTTTTCATGCAGAGTGTGTAATTTACTAATCTTCCTAAGATTTTGTGGACTCTCTGACTTTTGCCATTTCTTTTGTCCATGAGCATCTGCAAATCTTAGATGCCCCCTTCTCCTGAAGAGTGGGATGCCACAATATGGAATTCTCCCTACAAATAGTGGAACAATTGAAAATTTTGGTGCCAAAGTAGAGTTCTCTTAAGAGAACTGTTACAAGGATTTTATAACAAAGGATGTTATCTTTGGGCATACCTGGGGTTGCTGCTGCATTTAGATGTGGGGTGAAACTTGTGGGGATGCTGCCAAAAACTGGGATTAATGTGTTAGATTGTGTTGGTATGTGTGCAGAGCTTCTGCAACAATTGTACTTGAAAGGATTGCCATTTGCATTATGGAAGCAAGGCCTTCTGCTAGAGATACCATTCACAATGGTGAAGGCAGGAAGGATAATGATGTCATTGCATCCAGCCTTCATAAAGCCCAGGCCACTAAATTCCTAACATCCATGGGCTGCATTAGTCTATCATGTCTCAGCATCATCCTTGGAATTTGTGTTGGACAGCTTGATCATTCTTTAGAGTCATTGTGTGCCTGGAGGTGACCCTCTTCTCCAGGTGGTCCCTGCTGACCTTGGTCTAAGTTTTCTTACCTTGTAGTTTGACTGTACAAAAAAGGTGATGCATTTTCATGCGACCAGAATCTGAAATTGTTCTGCATAACCACCGTAACCCTACTGTTATTTTCCATTCTTTCAACTTTTTCCAGAAAACATTTTATCTGAATTTGTATTTATTTCCAGATTGTGGAGACAGTTCCATATATTTAAGCCTGATACTGATCCTGCAGAACTTTGTTTAAACACCTGTTTGGGAAGGATGCTGGCAGGGGCTAACCTGTGTAGTGCATGCTCTTCTAATGGTGAGTGCTGAGTTTGTTCTGTCATATTCCATGATTTAATTCCCTGATGTGCCTACCCACTGTTATCAGACAAACTGTTTCTAAGAATTAAACAGGCTGTTGTTAAATAGACTGGTTTTCCATACAACACTGTTGTTGGGCATTAGCTGTGTATCTATCCTTGAATTATCTATTTAGTCCTTTATCAGTTTTCCATTATTTTGTCTGTGACATCAGAGAAAGTAGTCTGCAGATGCCTGGTTGCTTTGTCCCCTGCTCTAACAATGTCATGCTTCCTGCCTCTTAAAATTGCCTGAGATTAAATTATCTCTAAGAAGCCAGAAGTTTCCTTGGCCAGCTCTTAAAGAACTTATGGGGGCAGAGTTGCAGTAGATGATCCCTGAAGGTCTTTTAAACATCCTTGCATGATGTTGCACACTGCTTCTTGCGGCACTTACAGACCATCTGTCTTTATCAGCCGGATTTTAACAAGCCTAGTGGAATCCCAACCCTCCCTTAATCCAGGTAATATAAAGATTGCTGTAATGAATGGTAACAAACTAATAGTGTTGTAAAGTGGAAGCTGTTTTCCCCCAAACTTCATTTTAGGATAAATTACAAGCATTTTTATCCTGTGATACATTTTAGGAGAATGTTTTGGATAGCGTGTTCAAGGATATTTGCCAACTCTGGTTAAATGTCAGCCATCTGTTTTCAGTTTTAAAAAGGCTGTTTGTAGAATCAGCAACTAGCAATGGCAAGAACAAAGCAGTGAGCTTAGGAGACCCCAGGGAACTGCAGGCTTGAGAGCCTCCACCCAGCCCTGCAAAGATGATAGTACTGAAAGCCTCAAACACTGAGGACAAGTGTCAGTAGTAGTCAGTATGGATTTACATGGGGGAGGTCATGTCGGGCTGACCTGGTCACCCTCTGCAATGAAATGACTGCTTTGATAAATGAGGGGACAGGAGAGGGATGCTCAGTTTGAGCAAAGCTTTCAGTAGTGTTTGCTAAAAGAATCTCATAGACAAACTGATGGACTATAGGCTATGTTTATGGACAGTGAGTCGGACTGAGAACTGTAGAGCTGCTGGGTTCAAGGGGTTGTGATCACTGGCACGAAGTCACACAATGAGTCTAAGCGCTGGTATTGTGACCTAGGTTCCGGGGCCCATACACACTGAAGCTCCAGATGTTTCCCTTCTTTTTAAGCAACAAGTTGAGAAGCCCAGAGCACAGGACTAAAAGCTTTCTGCAAAACCAAATAAACTCCAAGTGCAACAGCAACATCCTGCAAGGTACATGGGGACAGTGTGGGTCTTTTAGAGTCAAAGCCTATTTAAAAAGCTGAAGTTGGCTTTCTACAATTAACAGGAAAAATGCTTCTATAAATACACATGGCAAATCATCATGACTCCTAGAATTTATTTCCAGGAAGGAAGAAAGTCTACATGAAGTGGTTTTATCAGGTGGCAATATCATAAATTGTAATAGCTTAATAATGCTCTGCTGGCGCCCTCACTGGCTGGCTGCAGTGTGGCGTCCAGCAGCCCTCAGCAGCAGGACACAGGCTGCCACCATACCACATGAAGAAGGGAATCTTGTTGTCTTAGTACTGACCGACTTTTGGCTCCAAAAGGCACCCTTCTTGGGGCTCATATACACGGAGAAATTAGCCAAAAATTGCTCCTGAAGTGAATACTCGCCTAGAACACTGCAGTTATTTGGGGTGGAGTTTTACAGCAGTAGTGTCAGTCTGTCTCCCCAAAGACAACCTTTAGTCACATTTTTCCAGTTGTCTAGAATCTGTAAAATTTCTGTTGTAGGTGAGTCTGTGTGCTTCACATTCAACATGTATCAGGCACTGCAGTGGGTTTGTAGAAAGAGGAAACTCCCAGGACAGTAAAACTTTCATCAGCACAGGAGAAAAAACCTACAGGCACTGATTACGGGGACTACAAATCTTTCTGCTGACACTTCAGCATCCCTGGAACATGACCCTCACTCTGTTTATGTCTTTGGCACAAATAGTTCAAGCAATGTCTAACTGACCTTTTGATTGCAGCTCTGCACTTGGGGCCTGTAGCTTTTCTCTCACCTCTGCCAGCTCATGGTACACTTCAGTGAACAGGAAAGAATAAGACCCTCTGTGCACGGGTAGTATTTTGGAAGAGGTGACCCATAGCTCCCAAAAAGCCATATTTGCCACGTGGTCCCTTGAACCTTGTAGGAGGTTGAACCCTCCTGACATTTGTTCTTCAGAGAAGGCTTGAGAGGGACTGAGGAAGCTGGGTAACAAAGCACAAAGATTCTTGTTTTCTAATACACTACGAACTTTCTCACTTTCAATCTCTCAAAAACGGGCCACCTCTTGCCCAAAAAACATTTCAAGCACTGTGTCCTGGCACCTCTTTATTTATTAATTCATTTACTGGATTTTGAAAGCAGCTTGTATTTGAAAGACTATCCCGATCTTCCATTCTGAAACAGACAGGACGATTCCAGCTACGGCTAGGAAGAAGTAACAGAACTGTATGAAACTATTGTGAGTTCTGTCCTGGTTTGGCTTCCTCAATGAGCGACAGCGGTGCCACCAGCTGGCAAGAGCTGAGGCCCGAAGTTGCAGAGATCAGAAACAAAATACACCCAAGAAGGGAAGTGATGACAACCAAGGAAACCTGCAGCAGCTGTGCTGGAGCTGGAGGCAGGCAGGAGATTGAGTGTTGAAAGGGGTAATATCGACTGCCACATGTTTATGGCGTACAGTGAAGGCATAGTTGATAACACCATAGAGCAGCTGCAGGCTCCAGGCCAAGGAGTGCAATGGATCTCATTTTGGTTCCACACACAGCAATGACAATGACCATACATGCACATGGCAAGCATGGCTGGAGAGAAAGCACCGAGGGAACCTAGATTGTTTGGCAGAAGGAGTGAAGACTCTGGCCACGAAACAGTTAAAAATCTCTTCCCCCAAAAATGGTGAGCTGCCTTACATAAGGGAACAAACTGATTCATCTGCACTGTGAATGGAAAAGCAAGGGGACCTGCAAGACAGGTGATGTGACAAAATATATGAATGCTAAAATTAGTTGCTTCAGGACAATTTAGACATTTTATTGCTGAGATTTAAGCTGGACATGCATGTAAGAGGAGCTCAATGAATACCAACAGCTTTGGAATTTGTGAGCTCATTTTTGGTCCTGTAAGCCAGCTGACACACCCCACACCATCTGAATGCCATACTCAATGGAGCATCTGAGGCAGGTGGGGAGTCATTAACCCTGGTTGCCAGAGCCCCCTCTAACCCATCATTTTCTGTATGTTTCCAAGGCCAAGGGCTTTGGTTTTCCTTTGCATCTCTCAAACAGTTTGGTTAGAAGGCTCAGTGGAATGACAGTGTTAGTGTTCCTATGTCTTTTTAAAGTCTGCCTTTCCAGCACTGACAAGCATCAATAATGCCTATGGTGCAGCTGAAGACAGGTCTCCCACCTAGCTTAAAAACCTTTACTTACAAAGCTTCAGTGTGTCCATGATCATAGAAACTAGTCTCTCAGGATGACGCCAAGGGTGAAGTCAGGGAGGCAGAAGCTGATTTTAGGCACAGGATTTTAACCTCCAGCATAAAACTTAGTCCTCTTAGACATTCCTCCTCCAAAAATGTAACTTTTCCACTTATACGCAGTGAAATAGGACAGCTGTCTGAAGGCCTCACTCTCCTATGCAGAAGTGCTACAGCTGCAGTTTTGGGATGCAAGATCTTCCTAAAACCTGTATGTAGGAAACAGCCACAATTACCTGTGCTGTTCAACACTTCTAAGAGGTTGGTCCTCCTTAGAAAAATAAAGTGGTTGAAAGGAAACTCTTGCCTCAGAGCAAACGAGGTATCAGGTGACGAAAACAGGGAGATGCTTTGAAGTGTGACAGTCCCAACTCTGCCAATAGATAAAGTTCCTATGAAAGTAATGAGTATTACTACAGCTGTACAGAAAACTAGGAGTGATGTTCACACCATGAAAAACCAAAAATAAGCTGAGATTCTGCTCTCAGGTTATCAATCCACTCATTGGTGAAGAAAAAAGAACAGTTCACTTTATTTTCATTGAATCAGTCATACCCACACAGAGACTGGACTGTTGCATTAAGAAACCCAAGCCCACTTGCTTTTAAACTGCCCTGAATTTACTTGCAATGGGATATTAGCAAATAAGGGGAAATAGCAGCCAAGCCAACACACTATACAAATACATTTTATTTAGAGATACCCATAGTAAGATGCACAAATACTCTTTGTTCACCGATTTTCAGATTACACGACTTCAAGTAGTGGAAAAAAACAAACTGCAGTTAATTACAATTATCTGTGTAACAGGGCAGTAGTAAAAGATTCATTTGTCAGACTACAGCATGGTTAACGATACTCAGATGAGACTGTACAGGTCTAGGTATTTAAAAAGTGCATGGGGCATTGCCACATACACTAACATGCTTCATCAAAGAGCAACATCTTTCTGGCATGTGAACACAGTAACCCGATTAATGCAAGAGGGAAAATAGGCTTGTAATTTGATCTGGAAATGTATCTACCAGAAGTTTTCCTCCAAAGAGCAAATTATTTGTGACTGACACATGGAAACCAATCTATAAAAATTACTGTTACATTGTCCATGTAGTCAAGCAACACACATGACTTAAAATTTAAAATTATCAGTTCCACTCTATGCCTTCACAGCTCTACACAGTCTTCTTCAAAAGAGTCTGGAATACTTAATTGCATTAAACAAGCTGGCAGAAGAGCTGTAATCTGAGCTCCACACTCTTGCATCCACAATGAGTTCTTCCACATGAGAAATCTCAATCTTCAAATTAAAAAAAAACATGTTCCACCTGCAAGGACATCAACTGGCTCATGTATTGCTGGGTTTATTTTTAAATTCCCATGTAAACGGAGGGAAAGGTAGGAAGCTGTGCTGGTCTGAGAGAATAGCTGCATTGGTTTAAAGTTATATTTCAAACACATGGAACATGGACTTTTATCTCCAGGGTCTCTCTCAAACCAAGGAAATTCATTAGGTTCCACTGCTCAATGTTTTGTTTTTAAATAGGTATAGTGCTGAATATTGCACGGGAAAGAGCCACAAGGACTGTTGTGGGGGTGATTACATGTAAGAGCAAGAAACATTAAATCAGTCTTCATATCATCTTCCATTGCAAACAACAGAGCAAAAGAGACTGACTTTGCATTGTAGTTGAGAGGGACATTTTGCATTGACAGACAGAAAATCTCAGTTTACATTGCACCTTTCTGTGGCTTAAAACACCACCTAACTTCATGTTAAAGCATTTTTAAGAAAAAAAGAAACAAAAAGACCCCTCAATTACTGTTTTTATACTTAAAATTCAGAAGCTGCTTTCTCACCTGTTCTACTCAGATACCTTTCTACTTGTGTATATGCAGCTGCTTTCCTTATTTGTCAAAGAGATCCTTGTTTCAGTGTACCTTGAGAGTAGACAAATAATTCCGATGCCTCAGAATGGGCTCCTGTACTATGTTCAGGAGTTGAGAAAGTCAGTATGGTTTTGTACACTTGCAGTGAACCCAGAATAGAAACAAGAAAAAGCTACTGAATTGCAATAACCAGCAGTACAGGAATCAACTCCATGGAGCAGTTGTGACTTTGGAGCAGATCTTTTTGGACTGAAAGGATATACCAGTCCAAGAAGATACCTAGAACTGAATAAAAAGAATAAGGACACTGTGAGCAAGTTACCAGTTCAGCAAATCACTGCCTCAGCCAGTAGAAGTTTCCAAGTGTAGTAGGGCTCTAACAGGTGCCCCCAGGCTTTGCAGAACTTGGTACCTGAACTAGTACACCATGAGAGAACAGGGAACTTGCTCAAGTTCCAAGCAGCAGTGTGAGAAGATGTGTGGCTGGGACAAGAGACTGTGACTGGAGACAGCATTTTGAACAAGAGGGACAAAGCCCTCCAGAAGTTATTTACCCAGTTCTTTCCCACTATCACACTTGCTATGTGAGTGAAGCCCAGAGCAACCAGCTGAAGCTGTAAATCTCCCTGTTACATCCCTGCACTGTCAACAGCCAGCCAAGTGGAGGACAGTGCAGACAAAGCCCTTTCACTCAATCATTCCTGCACAAAGCATGGGGAGAGGGCTGGTGGCAGCTGTGAAGCACATTAGTCATAGTCACTCATGAAAACAAGACAAGTGCACTGGTAACCTTGAATGTTGAGGGGAAGATGGAGTCACCACTGGGGAAACTGGTTTTTCTGCATGCCATCTTCAAATCTCATCTGAAAAGGGATGACCTCCAGTTTTGAAAGCTCTGGGAGCAATTGATTTGCAGTGATCTAAGGCATGATGGCACAAATCCTCAAGACTTAGCCTTCAAGCATTCCATTGCCAGGTCACCTCTGAGCATAGCCAGCCCTTGTCATTCTTGCTGGCCAAAGTACATTAGAATAACTTCTCTCTTTTGAGCACAGAGTTATTGTTTTGCGCACATCCCTATTCTTTTATACTTTCACCCCCCAAAAAACAAATCTCTGGAGGAAGCCTCTACATGGATCAAGTCAGCAACTCACCCTCCTAGTATTGCCCTGAATGAAACCTTTAGTCAAAACTTTGACTAGCAGTTGAAGATGCCAATTCTCTGGCTAAACCATTACAGATCATTTTGACAAACACACTGGGTGAAGGCACAGGGCACCTCTACTTCTTGATCTGCTGATATCCATTGAACAATACAGATGGAAGAGGATTTCAGCTTCTGCAGACTGTGCAGGGCAGGGAGTCTCCACTTGCTAGAGTGGAGGCAGGCATCCAGCCACAAAAGTTTACAGTAAAAGCACATACTGATCTTGCCACATTGGGCTACAGGTTTTCTTTTTATTATGACTCAATAATTTTCAGAGTAGGAAGACAACTTTGATTGTTACTGGTGAACTAGGAAGAAATGAGAGAAAAGGAAGGTGCTAAAGATAGAAAACAAAGTTAAACCATTTGTTCTACCCAGAAAAGTGACTATCATAAAAAGAGCACCTCAAGGAATTTAAAGAAACTCTGAAATTAGGATGAAGCAAAAAGAACTTGCACTGCAGATAGAACAGGTAGAGAGAGAATAGATAGTTAGCACAGAAAATACACAGACCTTAGAGCTCTATGACCATGTATTAATGTCAATACACTGATGACTAAACATGCTGATTTTAATTACAAAGGCAGCCTCATGGATCAACAGAGTGCACTACTGTAATTCAGTTAATTATGCATAGTCCATGGAAGGCCACATCAAGTGAAGATATATATATATTCCTGTTTCTATGCTCTTATGAGACATAATGTATCAATTTTACTGTCTGCATAAGAGTCAGAAACTCAGCCCAAATTCCAGATGTCAGTTAGAAGTTTGTAAACAAATATATCTTTAGAAAACTAGGCCAAATGTAATCTTTTTGTGTTGAAAAAAAAAACGACAACAAAAAAAAAGCCTTTTCAGAGGGGAGAAACAATTTGCAAAGTAATAGAAGACTGAGCATCATGTGCAGACAGGCTGGCTTCACATTCTATCTGCAATTTCCCAGTGTTCCATTTGCAAGCTGCATCAATGACTTGGAACAGGTTTATCTTACAGTTAAAAAATATGCACTTTAATATTTGAAGAGAACTGTTACTATTTGACAGCTTCTGTGATAGTTCAGGATTCAGCACTGTTTCGGATGCAGCTCATGACAGAAACAAGCTGAGAAAGCCTCTGTTAAATGGGTGAATTTGGAGGAGTTGTTAACAAACATCAGACCCTGGCTTCCGAACAAAAGCCATCATGTATCAGCAAGTCCTGATTAGTTTCTTTTTTCCTCAAGGCTTTGGATCTTATTAAAAATATTTGGGGAAATAACATTAAAAACAGTTCAGTGTAGGACATCCTACCTTCAGGTAACAACTTATGGTCACTGCACGTTTCAAAACACCTTGTGTATTTTGGGCATCTTATGCATCACAGGCAGTGGGGAAGATCCAGCATGTATCTACACATGAACACACAGCATAGACTGACATGTGTCACTGGCAAGACTGATACCAAGATCAACCAAAACATTGATTTGTCTACACCACATCCTAACAGAAATGGAACAAGTCACAAGTAACAGTACAAACCTGTTGCAATTTCAACACATCTTAGAAAAAGACAATGCATGTACTCAGCATTAAGACAGTGGCAAATTTGAGATAACTATAAAGATCAAGGTACCAGAAGAGGAAGGCACATTAACCTCTGGTTGGTCCGTTTCGGTACTATTTGGATGAGTTATAGTGATTTATATCCCCTGAGACTGTGGGAGGCCTTGAAAAACGAAAAGAGACCAGGTGAATGGGCAAATATAAAGTACAAGTTTAATGAGATTGTAAGATTCAGCACCTGAATTTTCCCTTTTAGTAAGGGAATCTAGAAAAGCAGTTCCTAAGAAAACACTGTACTGACTCCTAAATTTTTCGTCCTGAAGGGAAAAGAATCAATTCAGTCTTGGATTAGAGACATTGAACTGTGTTGCAAGGGGGTTTATACACCCTCTCAGTTTCAGTACAGCAACCAATTTGTATGCAATCAAGTGTTGGTGGGTTTTTGGGTATAGAAACAGTCAGACAGCCTGTATTTTTCCCAACTCTGCCAACCCCGCCACTCCATTTTAAATCTGTGTGCACTTTCTTAGACCATACTGCTCCCAGCAGGATACTAGTGGGAAAGGCAGTTAGGAAATGGGAAGATTCCTTTCTGCAAGAGCATTTTTTTTAGTTAGCCAAGTACCACATGGTTTTCCTGAAAAAACCCAACATCCCAAGCAAAAAGATATTTCCTAATTTTGTCCTTGAAAAAGAACACAGAGAATCAGGAATGTCAGGGATATATACTTGATCTCTCAACGATGTTTCTAATTAAACACTGATGTATCCCCTCTGGTTTTTAAATTCTTCAGGAGTACCGAGAGCCATACCAAACACTGTTTGCCTTTTACTGTTTCTCTGGTGTTCCTTGCCCATCCTCACCACACAAAGTGCTCATGTACAGGGGAAAGGAGAGCACCTCACACAAGATGTGGCTGTGTTCTCTTTTCCACACTCCCTCGTCCTGGGTTTCTACTTCAGAACTTCAAATAAGTTACTGAGGGCATGATAAGCACTCAGAAATGCATTTTAAGTTGAGGTTACACCGTAGGCTCAGAGTGCGGCGTGGCGCGCAGGGCACAAGGGACTTTCACTTGGCTTTAAGCTAAAAAGTTTGTGCTGGTAGCTCAGGAGCCCCTGGCTCAGCATGGGCTGGTCAGAGGATCAGCTCCACCTGCATGACACACAGCTCTGCAAGGGTTCTTTAGGAACAAGCTGTACCCCAGTCCAGTAATTCAGTCATAGCAGCAATTGCAAAAGCAGCTAAGTAAGAAGATATCAGACACCTTGGAAAAGTGCATTTATTGAAAATAAGGGTAACAGATCACTAAAAACAGACCTCCCACCTGGCTGCTGAAAGATGCTGCTGCTTTCCTACATGCAGTAACTGACAGCCCACCTGTCCTTGGTTTCTTGCAAACAAAAAAAAACAAGTGACCTCTTAAAGGATCTAAGCAAGCCTGCTTTGTTTCACACCTGCACCAGGTGAGTCACAGCAGTTCAAAAGGCCTGTAAATGCCTCTCAGCTGAGTGACACAAGTTAAGACACCAAAGCATCACTTGACATAGCTGGATCATAAATTTAATCTGTTAACTTTGCAGCTGCAAGCTACAGACAAAGCAAGTGCTCAGGTGAAGGAACACGATGAAATATTGGTAGAGAATGATCCCCATGTATCTCAATCCTTTGGATACAAAAAGCTGCCAAAGACCTAAAACGGAGGCAGCAAATATAAACCCCTTAATGCACTTCAGGAGTTCCTCTCATGAAGAGAGCCGCAAGAGTCACCCACAATATGAGCAACTTTTGTGAACAGACTAAGTCCGGTAAGATCACTGGGCACTCTTGCAATGATCTTAAAAATAGATATGTGAGGAAAATTAACAACTGAGACTAGGAACAAAAATGTACTATTAATTATTCTTTGGTAATTGACTCACCTCAAACTAACACCAGCAGCACTGCTGAGGGAATCAAACAAATGGACTCACTTCTTTACTGCAATCCCAGAAAGCATCTGAGGAGAGCACTAGCAATTCATTCAACAAGATTTGACTGTACGAGGGAGAAACTTGGAGGAATTACAGGAACAAGGTGTTTAGTGAAGAGGTTGAGCACAATCCTTATTACTGTGCTCAAGCCAACACAGCAAAGTAGCTCCTGATTCCTCAGGAATATCCCATGACATAATATCCAGCTGTTACTGGAGAGTTGCCTACCCAGTATTTACAAGCTAGGTATTACCAAACCCATATCTGAGTAACTAGTTTGATTACCTGTCATGAATACTGAAAATGTAATACCCAAAAATACCCAAATTAACATGGTAGTCTACTGAAAACAGCCGAGCAGTAAAAATTAAGCTTGCTAAACTTCTGGTAGCACAGAAGATCCCACATGACTGAGAAGTCCATAGCAACCAGTGTGAAAACATGTTATGCTGAAAGTTCTCTCCTTCAAGTCAGATAAAGCAGAGTGTATTCCCCACCCTGAACAGACTGCTACTGTGTAATCATATCAGTCAAACATGTACAAGGACAACTTCCCAGTTCAACAGTCTGTGCCAGCCTTCAACTCCTACCCAGTTAAAATAAAGCAAATTGAAGGTCTTTGAGCACAGATTGACAAAATGCCAGCAAGCCTGTTCCTGCCCAACAGAGGTCACCTCTGCAAGGACAATATTGCTACAACAAAGACTGGTATGACTTGGGTTGGAGGAGGCAACCTCAAACCAACCATTCTAGCAGAAAGACCAAAGGAGGGAAATCTGGAAGAAAGAGTGGAAAAGATAAGATGGTGTGATGGAAGCTTCCTGCTCTGCAGCCATTCCACTTGGATAGGAAACCCACTCATTTCTAACTATGATCCTGAATTTCAGTAGATATCTAACCCAACAGGGCAGTGAAATCAAAGTCAAGAAAAATTCAGTTTTTCTTCTATTACTTATCTTTGGACAATAGGCATATCACTACCATCTTTCTGTGTCTCAGTTTCTAACAGTGACTGGAACAAAAGTTATGTATAACCAACCACAGAAATATTCTTAAGTTTAACATCTATATTGTTATAAGCATTTATAACAAGTGAAACTAGCTAAAAATGAAGTTGCCTCTGGCCCAAATTGTTTGTGTTTGTGCAGCACTATCTGGTTCGGTTCCTAGATTTTTTGTAGGGATTTTCATACAGCAACAAAGATGGCTGCCCACTTACCACAAGAAGGTTTTTTTGAAAGAAAGCATCCTGAAAACAGAATACGCAAAAGCACATGAGACTTGAGGAATTTTATGTCATTGTCCAGATTCATATGAGAATTTGTAGAGCCATCTATGAAGAAAAAAAAAGGGGGAAAGGGCACTCACATTGCCAGGCTTTAGGAGCACATACTGAGGTACTTGTGGAGATCACAGTCAGCAGGGAGGGACAATGTTCAGTAGTGCCTCTTCAGTAGCCTAGAGACTGCAGAAAAATCAGCCTCTGTGTTTGAAGGCCATACAGATACTCTTTTTTCTCATATTGTGACCTAAAATATGCTTGAATAACATCAAGGCTAGAACTTCCAGACTAGGAGTCTCTTTTTGGCACTGCTGACACTAAATGGCTAGCTACTACCTGTTGCTTTAGCAGAACAGGAGGACACTCAGGTAGACTCAAGTGTCTAGCTTCTTAAAAAAAAAACAAAGCAAAAAACTTCAAACTAATTAAAAAAATTAAAAACCAACTAAAAAAAAAACCCAAACAAAAGCAGAACATGTTTCTTGTGTAAGAATGATCTTGCACAGTAGTTGTAGAAATACAAATCCTCCTGTTCTTCTCCAAGATTTGTTTTTCTCCATATACTTCCACTTTTCTAAGCCCCTGAAATAACCAAAGCTACACCATGGTATATGTAATTCTCTTTTCAGAGAAAAGCCTGTCTAGCTATACACATAGTACCTTGAACTGATGCAGTTTAAGCAACCAGGTCATGATGGGAAGTATTATAAAACACTGGAAGATGATCTGCTTGTGAAGCACCTGTATTAATGCTCAGTGCTTATTATACTTCTGCAACTGGTGCACACCTGGGAGAGAGTTCTTCTCTTGGCAGGATTTCCACCCCCATGAGAGGGACCTGCACTGCTTGTAGGATTTCCATTCAGGTCTCCACACCAGCTGGAACTTAACCCTGATGCTGACTGCCTGGTGTTACTGATGAAGACAATAAGCACGAAGATGATGAGACTGCAACAACACATGCAGATAGCTCTGGGCTGTGGGCAGGAACAGCAGTGGTAGCTGTGATTTCACACAGAGATGGGAGAACAGAGCATGTCTCAGCCTTGTCTCTCCTCTCAGTTTCTACCAACTGCACATTTGGCGCCAAAGCTGTGAGGTATAGGCACACTTTGTTCCACCAGTGTCAGGGGACAGGCATTAATTCCAGCAGAGAACAGAGACATCACAACAAGCTGAGAATTTGGTGCCTGCCAAAAGGAACACCCTGGAGTCTTGCATTTTAGCTGAATATTGGATAAGACCATCACACTTCACAGCAGGACATGGAGGGCATTGGACCTGTTCTCCCCTCGCAGTCTCAGGTGAAGTTGGAGGGGGTCTAAACGCAGAAGGCAGCAGGGGATTCTGAAAAAGCCTGAGCCTCTCCTACACCATATGCTAGTACAAAGTGAGCGAACACCAAGCTACCCTCCTTCACAGAAAGCTTCTCACTTGCATTAGTAAAGTCTGAGATGCACTCTTCAATCTTGGAGAAAAAAAATAGTTTATTTATTCCACTGGCTTATTTGAGCAGATGGCAAACCAGAACAGCAAAAAGGAGAAAAATTTCCACAACCTGGGATAAAAAAGGTCCTAGGTTTTAGGCAACTTATGAAGAGTTTATAAGATCCCCTAACAGCATACTTAACAAACCATATTCATCTGGAGAACAGACAGATTTAGTTCATTTTGAATAACTAGCCCCCAATTCCTCTCAGCATCTCTGCAGCCCTCAATGTAATGTTATCCTGCAACAGCCATGCTGCAGAACAGACTATACAAATTCCAGTTGTGCAAGCCTGGGACAAGCAATGAAGAAACAAACCACTTTTTGCTCCTAGCACTGCTGGAAACTACCATTTGAACATAAACACACTTTTCAGAACTCCCGCCAATTTGGATTTGATGGGCAATACCCACAGGGAATCCATCCCTGGGCTCCAGTGAGTACAGCTTAAAATTACCATATCCCTCTATATATAAACAGTGTCATTAGACTTGTACTTTTAAAAAATACGATCAACCTAGGCCAGGGCCAGGCTCTGCAGATAAAGTAGTAGCTTATCTCTTATAAATATTTTTAATAATTTTTAATTACAAGTAGTCCTCACTCCAGGTAATGAAACTGACACAAAGTACCTGCCCACATGCAGCCCCAAGACTTTCACAGAAAGCTCAGGAGCAACCACTCTGTAAGAAAGAAATCCTACCTCACAGCAAAGTAGAGGAGGGGACACATGGCCAAGACAGCCTAAATGGGGGGAAGAGTCATTTGGAGTAAATACAGTAAAAAAGGACTTTAAAACCCCTCCATATAAAGGATCTAGGAGGTTAAAGCAAAAACTAGTTCAAAAAGATGTACAAAACTGTTGGAGACCAACAGAAAACTCTGCCAAAAAATAACTTCTGTTTAAATCAGGAATTAATGGCATCACACAATTTTGCTGTTAAAAAAAGGAAAAGAAAAGTGGAAATCTGTGTAAAGATCAGCATCAGAATGAAGAGTTATCATTAGCTCCAGAGACCAGCATAATTCCCATGAAGTCCTGAGGGAAGAGGGCCTCCTGCCACAAAGAGTTTCGTTCCAGACGAGTCGTAGCAGTGGGTGTAAACAGCATTTGGGAAGTAATTTATGTCAGAAAAATAATTCCTCCAGGTTTCATCATGGTTCTGTTAAAGGGAAAGTTTAGATCATTATTATTGCCAAACAAACCCAAAACCGTGTTTCACAAAAGCAGAAAGTAGCTTCCAGAGCCTAAAAAGGGCTATTTTCTCTTAACAATCCTGAAGCTTTATACAGGTCAATTAAAAGATACCTGAGTTGTTCTGAAGCTTTTTCTGAGAACATTTAGGTCAAGCACTGGAATGGGGACGTGAGGGGACATTGCACTGATACAAAAAGTAATGCAGCTAAGTTATACAAAGCCATTAACTGCTTTATGATAACACACAGGAAACCAAACTCAAGTGCCTGCCATGGCATTACCTCAAGAAGCCAGAGTTTCTAAAACTGCACACAATTAAATTAAAACTCTGTTGCTTTGAGTACCACATTAGATTTGCTTTAAAGAAAAACAATTTATTTTCTGGTTGAGGTTCTGAAAACTAGAAGTTGGATAACATCTTAAAATATAAAGATACAAAATTTAGTTTATTTGTGAACTGGTGCATACTATAATCATTACACCTTACACTCAAGAAAATACCCTTCAGTACCATTTCATAAAGCTTCTGTAGAAAGCAATTCTGCAGCACTTCTTGCTCTTCATTATTAGTTATTGGTTAAATGAATATTGTTTGACTGAGAGACATTTCATACAACAGGTGCAAAAGAACTGGCTCAAGCTCTATGTCACTCCTGTATAATGGATCTCCTTTGCCCCATCTTCATCACAGCTACAAACTACTTACCAGCCAGCCTTTCCCAGTTGTCAACTTCAAAATTTCACTTCCTCCTAATTTCTGCTTCTGTCCATAGCAGGCACGGGGGGGCTTTTCTTCCAGGAACCTCTGGGCTCTGATATCATAAAACAACAAGGACCCTTGTCCTGTCCCCACAGTGATGATGTGCTCGTAGAAGCTCACTGAGCGGATACCTGTCAAACAGAGAAGGGACGGACAGTGCAGTAAGGAAGATGGATGTTTTGGCTCTGCAGTGCTGTTGCTTCATGTCTAGTATTACCTACTAGTATTCTCCACAATACACAAGTTTTCCCACCCCTACAGAGCAGTGCAGACAAATCCCACTGATGCTACTGAAGTAGCAGTTTTGATTGCATACATGACTTCCTTACCCCTTGAGACCATCAGCTACACCAATGGTGCACAGTAAGAAGCTTCACCCTCACCAGCCCTCAGGTCAGCCAAATAAGCCAGTTAGGGTCCAGAGTACCTTTGCTCCATCTACACAAGCCTTTAAGTGAACATACCAAGAGCAAGTACATAATAGCAGACAGAGGGAAGAACATCACGCTGTTTTCCTTCACAAGCTTACACCCTCTCTAACTACCTGCCAACCTGCAGTAAGTGACCCTGACCACCTGAGAAAACTTAAGTTCCAGCAGCCACCAAGTGCACAGTACGATAACAGGCTAGCTGTAAGCAAGTGTAACCATAATAATCACCAGTCATTTTGCTGTTAAGATAGCTTCAGAACTATTAATGAGCCTGATCTGTCTCCACTCTAATATTCTCAAACAAGTGCATGTGATTTTTAGTAACTGGCATTTTTAGCGCTTTAGCCAGGAAAGAACACGGAATGGGACTCTGGCCACCTAAACAACATCACGTGCCACCAGTACATGGGAAAGTACAGTTCAAACTAAACATGTCAGCACCATTCAGTTATCCCATTACACTGAACAAAAAACTCTCGCAATTTGGATTTGATGGGCAATGCCCATAGGGAATCCATCCCTGCGCTCCAGTGAGTACAGCTTAAAATTACCATATCCCTCTATATATTTTTGTACATTTTGTTTTCACAGAATCTGAATTTGAAGTCTCAGCTAATCAAGAATTCCTTGGAACTAGTCTTGGGGAGATTCTGCATGTAAGAATTTGCAATCTGCAAAATATCCTGTCATCTCATCTCCATTTATTGTGCAAATACTGTTCTGTGTAGCCACTCTACTTCAAACAATGCTTCCACATAGGTTAAAACTCCACCACATCTATACTTATCCTTCCTTCATGACATGATGTCAGGTTATAAACCCTAGGGCTTTTTAGGCCCTCTTTAAAGTACCACTGAATTACAGCCTAAACAAGTATTCAAACAGGAGAGGAAGTAAGTGGGTTGTGCCAGCGACATTCACGTGTCAA
Source organism: Cisticola juncidis (assembly GCA_013400215.1). NCBI lineage: Eukaryota > Metazoa > Chordata > Aves > Passeriformes > Cisticolidae > Cisticola > Cisticola juncidis. Next base: position 178,462 of record VXBR01009414.1, on the reverse strand, counting down.
GCAGGGCTGCATGTCACAGAACTTGTATCATCCTGGAATATTCCAAGCAGTGCACATGACAGCAGACAACCGGGAGCTGAAGATGCAACCAGGGAGTTTCCCCCTTCCCTCTGTATGAAGTCCTAACAAGAAACATGTCCTCATGCTTCTGCCTCCGCCACTGGATGTGACATCCACAGCCAGCAGCATTCGTGCCATGCACTTAGAATATGGCAAGGCCACATTGTCCTGCTCCAGATACGGGCTGAAGTCTTGGCTGCAGGCTTAACGGACAGGAAACAGAAACTGTGCAAGTTTCTCTACTGAAGTAGTTTATGAGACTCATATGAGAGTCTCTGAATTTAGAGAGCTACAAATGCACTTAAGGACCTGGACAGAATCCTCACTGACAGCATGTGAGGACAAGCAGTCTTGCTGGTAAGACATATAGGTGATTTCTCCTGGAATTATAGATATTTCTCCCATATCTGAAAGCAGCAGACCCTAACACTGATCTAGACACCACTGCTCAGTAACTGCATAAATAAAAGTTTCCTATTCTTTGCCAACATACATCCTCCTCTGATAACCTGCCTGATGAAGAGATGGAAGCCCAGAGACAAGCTAAGTAAGAACTGCAACTTATTGGTCTGGTATTAATATGGCACTGATGTGCCTTTTTCATGTCTGATAATGAAGGATATGGAGAGAACTTTATGGAACCATTCACTCTGCAAGCCCTCAAGCCTGGCCCTGGTATAAGGTTCACTGGACATACTACATCCATATGAGAAAAGAAAATAGCACTCAAATCACATGGAAAATCAGGAGTCTCAGTCATGGCTTCAAAATTATAAAGCAAGTTTTCCCTCACAGCACAGACTCCCAATAAGGTAGCACAGAGCAGACAACATGCCTTTTTTCTAATTCATAGAGAAGAATGCAAGAATAGTATGAATAGTGGTAAAAAGACTACAATTGCTTAGAGATGATAAAAAAATAAGACCCAGTAAAAAATACACAGCAGTAAAATGCACACTTTTGAATGTTCAGTAATATTTGGATGGTTTACAGTTGAGTTGCTTCTAAAGGCAGTGATGTTGCCCCTCATTAGATTTCAGAGACAGTCACATTTGGTTTGTTGGTTGCTCCAGGTACACTGTACCAAAACCAAACCTATATATAGCAAAAAACCAAACATACACTGCTAATTATTTAGCTGATCACTACAAAAGCCCTTCCTGTTCATTAGAAGCATGATTTACTACTGTTTTAATCGCTACTTCTGCAAGCAAACCATTTGAAGCACATCTGTCGGGTTTCTTACCACTGCCTCGCTCTTTGGAACAAACGGATTTAACGCTGTGAGAAGGCTGCCTCGGATCCAGAAAGGAAACATGTGCCTGTGATCCCACTGCATACACTGACCACTCCTGACCATAAGCCAAACACACGTTCTCCCTGCAGTATGGCAACTTTGTGGAAAGTAACTGGAAACAGAAAAAATAAAAATCAACCTGTTTGTTACAAGAAAAAAAAAAGGTGTTAACAGAACAATTTTGTAAACTGTGTTCTAGGAAGTGAAGGGAAATAAAACACAAAATGCAGGTGAACAGTAAGACCCAGAAGGAAAAACCCTGAAAGCAGAGCAGTGCCTTATTTGAAGCAAACTGAGAAAATAAAAGCCAAGGCCAAGAAAAATGGACCTTTTAATAAATTGTTTTAGAACTTTCCAAGCTGCTGCTATTTCTTTAGCAGGTGCACAATGATACCAGCTCTCAGCTGAAAAAGCCTATCACATTCACTCACATAGGTGAGTCTGGGTATGATTTGCCACTACAATTAAATAAGTGCAACTTCCTTTATGAATTCTACTGATAAAGTATCCACCATATTCCACGCAACGGTTCGCTCCAGCTAACCCAAAACCAGCAGAAGAATTAAGAATGTTAAGAATGCCTCCTAAATTAAGAATGCCCTCTAAATTAAGTGGAGTGCAAAGCTTCTCTTCTCTTCAAGCTCCAAATTTTAGGACATTTCATTTTACATAGAACTTTTAAGTGTTTTACAAACACTGCTGCTGCTCCTCAAATGTTTGAAGGAAATGAAGACTAGTGAACAGCCTTAAATGCTTGTAGTTTTTGAAGTTTAACTCCTACAAACCTTTGACAGAGTGTGCTCTGCTTTCCAAAGATGAAAATATCCATCCAGGGACACAGCTCCCAGCTCCTGTTAGAAGGAAAATAAGAAGGAGAGTTCATTCCTGTGTTATAAATATCCTTACAAACTCACACTCTATATCTAGGCTGGCTGCACAGTCTGAATTGAACTCATCCATAATCCTGTAAAGGCTCTATCAAGATAATTTTCGTTTTATACTGATCTTCATAGAATGCCATATAGTACTTCATGTGTCAAGTAGAATCTAAATTGACCAAAGAGTAAATAAGAATTAATTTTCAAAACCATAAATCTTGCTAGGCAATCAAATAATGAATTATGAGACCTTACAATCTGAAGTTGACAATTCTCTTCAGCAGGTTCCACACTGATTCTAATCCCAAAGCAAGTTTCAGACACTGCTCTACGGAAAAGGTTACATGAAGTTTCCATCATGGAAGAATAACTAAAAGCTATTGTGAAAAATAAAGCCTAGAGGAACAAGCACTGTGCTGACAGCACACCCACCTTTGCTTCAGACTTTTTCTGTTCTTGGAGGGCAGAGGAGAAAAAAAAGTGTGAAGGATGAATTGCCGCATCTACTAGTAATAACAGGAGATCAGGATGGGGAAATTGGCATTTACTGCTTGTCAAATAGCAACAAAATAACCCCAAAGCAAGCACCAGTGCCTGTCCTGTGGTCTGTCACCTCGTTTGCTGAGCAATCCACAAAGGATTCAGCCATCAAAACAGAACTGTGAAATGTTAGCTGGTCTTCACAGAGGGCAAAGGAGGGTGGAAAGAGCACTCAAGAATGGGATTCAAGCTGCAGGAGATGTTTGGTGCTTTATCTGTTTCTTGTAAATATTCCTTTACTCCCCTGCTTTGGATGCAAATCTAAAATCAAATCCATAGGAAAAAACTGTGCCTTCTAAAATGCTAAGGGTTGCTTTTTTTTTCCTTCTGGACTCTTCCATTCACTTGGGGCAGAAGCAGACATACCAGATTAAAACCACCGCCTCACCAGACAAGGATGCAAAAGAACCAGAGAAAACATATTAGCTTGCTTCTCTGGTATATGCTATTAAGTTTACTTTTTAGTTTTTCTAATACACAAGGACAGGTCTAGGACTTCTCAGCTGTCTTGCTTATCTTACTGACCTTGTTCTTATTGTTGAAAGCCAATGCTCGAACTTTGCAATTGTCAGGATTGGTGTTCTCCTTGGGGATATCCTTCAGAGCACTGTGCGTTATGTGGGCATAGACAGGAACTTGAGAGAGATTGTGCCTGGCATCACTTTTGGATAACACATCCTCTGTGACTTCCCAGAGACCCATCGAACCATCCCGGGAACCTGATGAAACAGTCCGTGTATGAACAGTCCATTCCACGTATACAGAATTCCTCTTTTCAAAAAAAAGGATCAATCAATAGGGTCTGAAAAAAGGATACTCTTAGTTTAATCTAACAGAACACGCTGTTAGTGCCCACATGTTATTGTTAACGAAAGGACCATCTCATATGTTTTCAGACTGATTAGGATGCATGAAAAATGCACAACCCTATGCAACAATTATCATCATCCCCTACACAGAATGAACTCAAGAGCGACTGAACAGTATAGGTTCAGCCTGAGCCTGTCACTCTCAGCCTTGGCAAAACAGTCTGTTAAACCAATGCAGAAAATCTCCACAAAAACCTCAGCTGGGTTGATGCCAATTTGGGTTTACTTGATATCTATCAATATGCTTATGGCTGAGTACACAGTCATTTGTGAGCTGAACAGAAACATCTATTTCAAATCACAATTCTACCACTTTGGATGAAATCTATAAGAAAAAATATTTTGCCAAAACCTGTGCCACTTCCTCCTTAAAGAATGAAACTTAGGTTAAACAAACAAGAACTCATTTTATTTTTCTACTGAACTTGAAGACATTAATCCAAAATACAAATTACTAGTGTTAAGAACACTGGATGAAGCAAGCTGAATGCCTCCGGTTCACTGATCAACACAGACTTAATGGAAGACCTTATACACATCCCTTTTGGTGTTCAGGCAACTCACTTCCATCTAAGTCAGCTCTGACAAATTTGACAGGTACCTCAATTTCTTCTTACATAAAGTGAAAAATTCTGTCAACAGAAATTCATAATGAAGATGCCAGAAAAAAACAATGTATCTACATGATGTTATTAAATTTACCAGCTCTGCTATCTCATAGGGGAGAAGCTGCAAAGACAGTAAAGCAAAACGTCTTGTTGCAATAGGAGTGGTCCAGCACAGCAGAGGTGGCTTTGCCCCCTCATAGAGGGATTTAGGCATTTGCCACTATCACCTACTAGAGAAAAATACAAAAAGGAGCATCCTAATGACACTTGCACAGCAACACAACATCCTGCCACTCCATCACATGCCACTGACTTTAATTATACTAATCTTGTTTGTTACGGAGGCTGCATACTCAGCAGTAAAATTTCTAAACATCTTGACATACTTTCAGAGGAAGCTGGCCCTTTCAATAGCCCAGGTAGGGGAAAAGTCCATGAATGTTGCTCAACTGGTTAGCCCTGAAGCCAAGCAGAGGATCATTTGCTACCCTAAGCTCATGCCATCCTGGGAATTATTCATCTCATCTGGAACTTTTGCCATAAAAATACTTGCTATATCCTCAGTGTCTGGATTTCAAGTATTTCTGCTTGACACTTTCAGATACAGATGTAATAGAAATCTGTAAAACTAAAACCATGTCAGAAGTTAGTTGTCTTTTTTCCCCTCTTAAATAGGGTCATCAGTGAGTTCTAAAGAATTCAGTTTAAAAGCCAGTCTTGCTAACTGCTTTCCACAAGTTTTCCCTGGTCTGAGGTGTGGAGACTGGAACTTAGATCCTGCCTGCTATAAACACCACAGCAGAGGATATGGCAGAGAACACTTCTACTCACACATCCACCCCTGACCTTTAGAAAATATTGAGTCAACATAGTTCAGTCTCACATGCTGTGCATTCTGTCAGGTAATTATCTTTCCCCTGGACGTCTGTAATCATCTCTGCTGTCCTCTTCAAGCTTACTAGTTTGAATGCAGAGTGAGTTTCTGTACATATCTGGAGCAGAGACTTGCAAGCATCAAGTTTTACAATAAATTCAGAAATGAAATTCCAGGATTAGCTTTTTGCGTTTGGGGAAAAAACCTCCTACTAAACTAAACCAATAATTCACATATGTGACTTTTATATAAGTTAGGATTTTCTGTCACCTGCAGTTTGACAATTCTGAGTACAGAATAGTAAACCCTGTCAGCACTATTTAGCAGTTAACTGCTGAATTAATGCAACAACATATTACTATTTTTGCCTTTACCTAAGTAATTCTTTTTGAAGTTACACTGCTTATCCAACTAGTTACCAAAAACTCATTAACAGTTTCTCTATTACAGCCTTCTGTATTAACTGCCATAGTGTAAGTGCACATATACATACACACACTCAACTGTACTGAGAGCTTGATGAAACAATCTGTGTTCTCATTAATCACTCTTTCACATGACTTCAGGAAAGCAATATTGAACTCAAGTATCCCGAAGTTATTAACCAATAACGAACATCCCTCTTGAAATAACTCCTCGTATGTGGAATCCTTTCTAGTAATTCACTGTGTTCAAATATCCCCTTACTAGAAACACAATCATGTTCTAATACTAGAAAAATCAGATCTGGACTAAGGCCCAAGAACAAAATTAAATGAAGCACTGTACTAAGTCCAAGAAGCGTTTAAATAGCCTAAGAAGTTCCAAGTGGTTTCAAATGCCCTGATACAGGTGTTTTCCTAACACTTTTCAAATCCCGTACATCACAAAAACATTTAGACAAAAGGAAAGCTTAAAAAACAAGCAAACAAAAAAACATGAAGAGAGAAAATATGACTTTACCAGAAACAGCCATAGTATCACTGATCCACGCAATTGAAAATATCCAGTCCTTGTGTCCATCCTAAAAGAAGAAAGATTTTTCTGTGCCATTATACACAAGAGCAGTCTCAAAACAGACAAGTATTCTTCACTTTGATTTTTAGTACAAGCTCAGAAGGACAGATCTACATTAGAAACATATAGATAAGATTCCAGTATCAAGCTGTAACAGTTTAAGTATCTAGTAGTTAACCAAAATTTTATGTTTACAATACGTGACCTATAGATTAATGTCTCAAAACTTTTTTCTTTAGCATGTGAGAAACCTATGGGGGGAAAAAAGACTAAGATTCTAGTTTTGTTCAAAAAGCTAAAAAATCACACAAATGAAGCACAAGCCATGCAAATCTTCAGACAAGTCTGGCTGCAGGTAGTTTTCTGCTACTGAAGAAACTCTGACCTGACCTCTGCTGTTGCAGTTAATGTCTACATGAAATCCTGAATAAAATGGAGAAATGAGAGAGAAGCACTCACAGGCCACCACTATATTCTCCGGCTTGTTTTTTTAAAGACTGGCTGTTTTAAAAACAGCCTCAGGATGTTTCAGAAATAAAACCGGTACCAGAGTGTATCAAACTGGCACAAGCCACTGGGTTAGAACTAATCTTCAAAGCCAAGTTCCACCTCCGGAATAATATATCCATAAACTGCACTGGGATAAGGGAAAAATTTTAACAACTTTCAACGTTGTTTAAATTTCTCAGAAGAGCTTTTTCACTATTAATAGTTTCAGAGGGTATCACCACAATTAGACTTTGTTACTTAGGATTTTGTTACAGTTTTGATGCTGAAAAGTAACCTAAAGTAGACCTGAATGAAGGTGAGGAAGAAATCTGACTTAAAGTCCTGAAAATCCAATCACATGTTTGAGTACTCAATTATATTTAAGACACCATAACAGAAATGACAATCAGAAACGTTTTCAGGCTTTCAGAACTTACTTTCTTACAAGACTCCTAAATATTAACCTTGCTCTGGTCTAACACACTTCAAAGTAGTAAGTTTTTAAGTGACACAATAAACTTTCCCCCGATACTCTGACTTACATCTCCCACACAGACAGGATCAAGTGTAGGCAGACGATAAATTGCAAGACTGTTGGGGTTGTCTCCACCTGTGGCCAGGAGGGTCCTCGAGGGGTTGATCTCAATGGCATGAATGCCACATCCCTGCTGGTTCACCATGCCGGGTTCACGATCCTTCAGGATAGGAATCTTGGTAATTTGACCAGTCTGGACATCTACTACAAATAACTAGGAAAAAAAAAACAGACACATATGTCATCATCAAACAGATAAGAAAAACAAGATGGTCAAATATCCTCCCTATTTTGAACTGACATTCTTTTTGAGTTGAAATCCACAAATGCTTCAAGGATTGCTGAAAAATGCATAAATTCCTTCTTAAAACAAGTTAAGTAACAATAACAGTGGGTTTATTTCAATCATCCCATTTCATTTTTACAGTAATGGAAGGGAGAGGAGAGAAATCTGTCCTGGGAGGTTTCCTGCTTGAAAAAAAACAAACCCTTCAATATAAAACTCTTTTCCCTGTTCAGTATGACAAAATAATATTGTTTTTTAATTTCTACCTACCACAGTGAGAAAAAACCTACCTTAAAAGAGTCATTAAGCCCCATGAGGCTTAGCATGATTCTCCCACCTCCCAGATAACACACTTGCCATAAACTTTTGGCTTTGGCAGACTGACAGTTTATGCAATTGGAATTTATTTTTTGGTGATAAACAGAGAATAGTAACTAAATGCATTACTGCCAGTGTAAACATCTGAACATATACCTGATCCCTCAAAAAGACAAGAAATTAGAGCAACATGTGACTGACACCTTGCCAGAAAACTCTGTTATAAAGCCTTACCACTCTTTAAACAGACATTATGCCCAGCGTTATATTTATGTATATAGACATATACAACCACAAGGTTACAGTTTAAACCAGAACAAAGGTTTACACTGCCTGCCAAAGTGCCCTTTCATTTGGGAGGGTCATGGGCTATGTCATTTCACAGATTGTGCTCAGAGGGCTGCTGCACTGACAGTTAAATAGGTCTAACAGAGAAGTTCCTGTGAGGGAACATGAATGAAGGAAGGAAACAGAGGATCTGAAGCTGACTTGGCACTAAGGAAAATGATCTAGAATTAATAGCCCAGAATTATAATTAAATTTCTACATCATCTTTAGTCTGTTCCTTCTATAAAAAAGAATGTTGTCTCAAAACCTCTGGAAGTGAACCAAACATGGTAACAGTAACAACAAAAACCCTCAATACAATTTTAAAAATACACACCTCAAGGAAATTGTTCTGAATCCTTTGTCAGACATTTCTAGAAGGCCAGAAGAAAAATCTAGGGTTCTTAGAGAGAAGTTATACATAGAAGCTGCTTTTGGTGAACTCTTACACAGTGTAGATCTGTTCTTTAATAAAAGCATAGGAAAAATAACATTAAGATAATTTATCAGCATATCAATGACCTGATGTACTGAACTGGCAGAATATTAACGTCCTATCAAAACCTGATAAAGTATGGTACGTTACACACATTCCACAGAGAAAGCTGAAATCCACTCATTGCTATTTGTGTGTTGTGTCTAGAATTATGCATCACCTTCACCCTGCAACTGATTGTAGGCAGCAGTCTTGCACAAACAGATAACTCCTACAGAGACTGCATTTTCATGTTTGTTTTTTCATTTTGCACACACATGTGGTATATGGCAACACCTGAGGTGTAGCTGAGTGCGAGGCAGGCACTCCTCACTCTTCCCAAGTCTTACAAAGCCTTCACTGCCGTAGACAGCTGGTAAAAACACAGCAATCCCTCTGCCCTAACCACCTGAAAATTAAGACCTGCACTGAAGGATCAGGATCAGTAATTTCCTCTACTCTCATCCTCTCTTGTCCTTCTCATGTGAGTGCATAACTCCCTTCACCCCTAGTATTTCTTTCCAGCAGAAATGCCCAGTTCCCTCCCCTATCCTCCATCCAATAACTGAAAAAACCCCCCAAAATCCTGAACAAAATTAACAGTTTAGTAGTTAGGATTAAAGCTAGCAGGTATCAGCAGCAGATCCTGGAGTCAACTCCTGTTGACACCAGGAGTACTAGTTAATAAAACACATCCGCACCTAAGGATGTTCATGGACTCAGAAGCACTATGCTTCAGCTGTAACAGATTCACACTTGGAAGTGCAGGTCAACTGGTGTAAGTACTGAAATCAGAACCCCTTTGCATTCCCTAGTCTGACACCCTCATTATATACTTGTGTTGGTTAATAAAATGAAATGAAAAATACTAAAACTCTAATCAAAAATACCTTTACCTAAACTCTAAACTAATCAGACTAAAAAGAACTTAAACTTTGCATATATAAGGGACTGGCTATATTGGTTTCGCTGTAAAGATCAGAGCAGTAATTTCTCCAGTTGCTTGGTAAGGAACTTGGCCACTGAATAGTTTAAAAACAACCTTCACCTCCCTTGAGTAAAATAAGCAACCATTGCCTGCACACAGGGATTCTCACATCACCTGGGCCATCACCGGAAGCAAAAGCTCACACTTTAAAGCTGCAAGTCTGGCAGAAATCATCCCTATAAATCCAGCACATAGAAGCCAAGATAAGCCACTATCGATGGATACTTTTAAAGCCAAAAAGGGAGAAATGTTAAGAAACAAGAGAAGCACCCAGCTAAGAGTGCAGAAAATTTCAATACCATTTCAAAGCAGTGTAGACATTAAGAGTCTTAACGAAGTCCTGATAACTGAACCAGACAGTAATTTTCTCTGCTATCTCAAACGGAAATAAGAACTTTTTCACAGCAACTCATTATATGAAAACTAAAACCTACCTCACAATGTTTTTGCTGGACCCCACCAGCCTCTAAACACTAAACTTGGGTGTATTTGTCTCTTGATTTTAAGCTTTGCACAAAATTCAGTTCTTCCTTCTAGTAAAACATATATGTCAGTCTTTAGTATGCCAAAAAACTTAACATCCAGGATTTACCAAATCTGGATTTCTTCGGCCATCTGCCAAAAGTGCAAGGACCACACTTCATCTGTGAGAAACACAGCTGACTCAGCTACCATGCTCTCTGCCAGACAACTGCGTTTTAATAAGGAAACAGGCTAAACGACATGGAAGAGAGAAATCCATCTTCCCTCCTTGTTTTTTAAACCAGTTTAGATGTACAGCTTGCAACAGTGCTGTCACTCAAGGATCAAGGCAAACAAGCACAGTTAGGTACTACAGTTGACATAGCCATGAAACTTCATGATCTTCGCACATTTGCAGAGATAGATGGCTGTACTCTTATTTTTGCTTTGGCTTGCAGAAGTGGCAAGAAGTCATTTTGGCAAATGGCTTCCCTGCATTACTATATGGCTGTCCTCTTAGCTGACCAACCTGCTTATGATCAAATTAATCAAGAAACTACCTCGCTTCACTGATGAGGGAAGTTCATTAATCAGCTTGTCAAAAGTAAAGACTGTGGCAGGCAACAGAATATCCAAAGATGAGAGTATGAACTGCAAAACCCATCATACACTTACATGCAATACTGAGAGCCAAATGGTTTGCCAGGTTTTTGCATTTTTTGACCTGTCTTTCAGGACACAATAAGGGGGAAGAAACACCCAGAAAGCTAATAATCCAATAGAGATAAATTCTGTTCCCATGTATCTTCCACTGAAAGCAATCACTTTAAACAGCAAGATTAAAAACAAGGTCTACGAAATTCCATTTCAAGGCAGCACAGACTCTTGTGTCTTCAGCTGCCCCTGCACAAAAAACAGCAGAACAGACAGTCCTACCCTATTGTTAAGTTGATGGTACAAACCAATCAAAACAAAAATAAAGGGTGCCATCCTGTTACACAAGCAGGACGGATGGAGATCTAAAAGGCAGAAAAAACATGCATGAAAGAGACTGCTCATTCTTCATGCAAAAGCTCACAACATGCTCTGTGCACCAGCTCTTTACACAGTGCTCTCAGAAATCAAGGGCACATTCTTGTCATTCATAGTAACTTTTGAAAGAAACCCAACATAAGTACACTGCTCTGGTAAAAATAGTCACTAAGAGTGAATGAATTGTTCAAGTTTCACAATTGGCTTAAGCCTACCTTTTGAGAATATATGTGCCTTCTCCTCACCATCCAGCTAAACAAGCTCATCACCAGACAGTAACTAGTGCTCAAGTAGCTGCAGGGTCAACCGGATCTGCCTTGATGAAACTAACCCTACAGGAAAACCTGTCTGCACACAAAGCAGCAAGCTGATCCAGCTGATTCCCTAGACATGCGCACATCAGTGCTACCCAAACCAAGCAGGTGGGAACATCCACTTCTGCAACAGAATGCTTCCAGTTGAGCTAAGACTGGCTACAAGAAGATCTCACCTTCAGCCAAATTGGAAAATAATTTTTTGTTCTCCTTCAAATATGTTTTTTGCTAACAGAACAACAAAATAAGACAATGCTTATTGTGTTATTACATCAATGCTATTGCTGGTCACACCTGAGTAGGCAGTGATTGATTTTTCCAAGTTCTCAGCTTTGACTTTTATTCAGATCATAAATATCTTTCTGTTCTGTTTCCAAAACACTTGGCATCAGGTTCTTTGTTCTGTAGCAATACAGATTTACTAATATATGCCAAGTCCCAAAGAAACATGGACACTATCAAACTGCCATCATATGTCTGCTTTCTGATGAAGATAAAAATAAAGAAGCATATAATCGTTTGAGTTGCAAGGAACCCTTCCTTAAAGGTTGTCTTGTCCAAATGCCCAGCAATGAGCAGGGATATCAACTAGACCAAGTTGCTCAGAGCTCTGTCCAACCTGTGTGTTTCCATGGACTGAGCACTCAGCAGCTGTGTGGACAACCTATACTGGTCTATCACTACTCTGATGGTAAAGCATAAGAATCTTCCTTGTATCTAGTGTGCCTCTTTTAATTGAAAACCATTATCTCTTTTCCTCAATTCATCTGTCTCCATGATTTTTATTAGCTTCCTTTAGGTATTGGAAGGACATGATAAGATCTCCTCAAAGTCTTTTCTCCTTCAGGTGAACAACTAAAATTCTCTCAGCCTTTTCTTGTAGGAGAGGTGCTCCAGCCCTTCAGTCATCTTGGGAGCCTCCTCTCTGGACTCCCTCCCACAGGTCCCTGTCTTCTCTGTGCTGGGACCCCAGCTCTGGATGCAGAGCTCCAGCTGGGTCTCACCAGAGCAGAGCAGAGGGGCAGAATCCCCTCCCTCCCCTGCTGCCCACGGGGCTCTGGATGCAGCCCAGGACACGTTTGGCTCTCTGGGCTGGGAGTGCCATGGCCGGGGCATGTCCAGCCCCTCACCCAGCAGCACCCCCAAGTCCTTCTGGACAGGGCTGCTCTGGGTCTGTTCATGCCCAGCCTGTGCTGATACTGGGCATTGCTCTGACACAGGTGCAGCACCTTGCACATGGCCTTGAACTTTATGATGTTCCCATGGACCCACCCCCTCAAGCTAGTCCACGTCCCTCTCCATGGCATCCCATTGTTCAGGTGTGTCAAACACCACTCAGCAAGGTGTCGTCATCAAACTTGCTGAGAGTGCACTTGATTCCTCTGTCCATGCCATTAATGAAGATATTGAAGAACACTGGTCCCAGTACAGAACCGTGAAGGACTTCACTTGTCACAGATATCCACTGGGACTCTGAGCCACTGACCACTACGCTCTGGATGGGATTATCCAACCAAAGTCCAACAGCCCATCCATCAAATCCATCTCCCTCCGATTTAGACAGAAGGATGTTGTGGGGACCGTGTCAAAGGCTTTACAAAAGTCCAGATAGATGGCATCTGTAACCCACTCCTTGTCCACTCCTGCAGTCACAGCATCACAGAAAGCCTCTGCTTTGTCAGGTAGGACTTACCCTTGGTGAAGCCATCCTGGTTGCCTCAATTCACCTCCCTGCTCTCCATGTGCCTTAGCAGAGTTTTAGGAGGGAACTAGATCCCGTGATCTTCCCAGGCACAGAGGAGAGGCTGACAGGTTCCTGGAGTCCTTCTTTCTACCTTTTCTCAGGATAAGTACAATGGCTTCCCTTGTCCAGTCACCTGGGACTTCATCTGACTGCCATGACTTTTCAAGTGTGACAGGGAATGGCAATTACATCAGCCACACTAACATGCACTAATCTTAGCACAAAACTTACTCACAGATTATGCAGTAGAGGCAACTCAAATGTATAATGGCCTTACATATCCTTCTTGAAAGGGTCCAAAGTGAAACAATCCACAATACAAAGAAAGCACCTGAGAAGTGAGGAGAGGTAAAAGCAGCCAGCAAGTTGGTTGACTGAATTCACATTTCCAGAGACAAGACCATGAAATCGGGCACTCCACCTTCTGGGAAACTCTGAAGAACCACCAGGTAATGGACACAGACTTTGATGTTACTGCATTTGTACAGTCACAAAATCACATTTATCATTTTTGTTTGCATTTGGCCCTCCCTGTTTAATTTCAGGGGGCTGGGAAACAGCTAACACATGCTGACAGATGGCAAAGGATGAAGAGGTGACTTTTAAGCATCCCTACAACTCACACCATACCTGGCACAGAAACTACCAGACAGACACAAGTAGCACATGCAGTTTAAGGACAGAAAACCAAATACTCTTGAGAGAAGAAACTAATACCTGGCTATTTGGTCACAGGCTACTGAAAGACATGTGAATGGAGATATCAACTACAGGCATCAGAGGTTTATTTACATTGAGTTTCAGTCACTGTTCGCTGGACTTTGAGCAGAGCTACAAACTGGAAGAGACTTCTCATTCCCTACATGTGATTAGAAATGAGCTGTCATCTCGATGCTTCCTCACATATGCAGAGGCAAAAGACACATTTACTTGCAAAGCAAGAGGAAATCATTTTCCCCAGAGACAGTTCACATTCACAGACAGAGGAGGAACTTCCCATTGTACTCTCACCACAATCCCTGGACTACAAGATAGGGCTGTAATTGTATGAGATAAACAGAACAGACATAAGATCTCTTGCAACAAATTTAAAGTCTCTAATAGGAAATGGGAGCTGGTGATTTACAGTAGGGCAGCCAAGGCAACACAACAATCTGCTAAAGAGAGAAAAGGTTTCAGCCAGGATTCAGAAACCAATCCATGCATGCCTTCGAAAAGCTGCCTGAGAAATCTGGAGAGAGCATTCAAAAAGGAACTTTTTAAACACAAATACATCTATCAGGCTTGCCTGGAAAAGGGGAAAAAACCAAACTAGATTCCAAGCAAATGTATTTTCAAGCTACTGGAAACTAATTAGCTTCTTGCATTTAGGCAATTATTTACAGCACTTTTAGTTTTTCACCTTTAACTTTGCAGTTAACAAAAGGATTATACCCTGAACATGTACATGTAACTAACAGAGCAAAAGAAGCTGAAAAATTATTAAACTTCTTTTTAAATGCTACTTTATTATTCATAATTTCCTGAAATAGTAAAGAGGAAAAAAAAAACCCGAAAGACAGGAGCCTTGTGTTTTATGTTTTTGTCTGTCATAAGCCTGTCTCCTACATAAGTCTCGTAAGTTTCTCTATAAAGCTTGAACAGAAGACTGCGGATTACAGACCATATCTTCTTCTGAGACAGACAGTTTCTTCTATGTATCCTCACAGCATCAATCTTTGGTAATTTAGATATCTATCAGAACACACCCTAAATGTCTGCACCATCCAACAGTTCCCAGCTCATCCATTTTAACTGGGAAAACATTAAGGAGCCCATTGCATGCAAGGTCTAGGAAATTCTTGCAAACAGGAATCCTGGCTCTGCAAAGCCCAGGTGAAAAGTCTGGGTTATTTAATTTGAAATTTTAGACGCTTGAATGCTTGTAATAGTTTCCATAATTCTAAATCTGCCAGAAAAAGCATGCACCTCTACAGAACACTAATATCTGAAATGTTTGATTTACAGCTGCTCAACTATGAGCACCATGATCCACTGGAGAAGAATAAAGTTATTTCACATCCTGGACTAGTTTTAAGGATAAAAAGTTACTCCACATATTTAAACAAATTATGATCTTCATCAAGAAAGAGTAATTGACAGAGAGCTCCATATTCTCTTCAGTGTTTTTATAGTAACTAGCACTGCCAAGTGACTAAACCCAAACCTCTTCTTCTTATGACAGGAGTAGTGAATCCTCCTGGCACTGCACAATGAAAGGCAATTTATAAAAAGAAATGCTAAAAGCACTCAGTGCCACAGTCAAGCCCTGATTAAAATTACTGCTATAGTTTATATTTTTCTCTTGCACTAACATTAATTAAATGTAACTAACTCCAATGCGACAAACCTCGCTGAAGTCAACCAAGGTGTTTTCGATTTACTCCCAACTTGAATGCCACAACTTCAGCATATGAGAATCAACAAAGGCATTTTTCTTTAATAGTTTACTCACTCAGAAGATGGGAGAGAAAAATCTTATAATTACAGTGTAGAGTTTAACGCTTTACTTGTTCAAATGTGAGCACAAAGCAAACAAGGTAGAGCTATTACAGCACTCATAATTCCTATGATCTTTCACAATGCTGCAGGGACTTCTTTTGCAATTACTGTTTTGCACAATGACAGAGAAGGTCCGTCTCTAACATTAAGTCTGGCTGTGGACAAACACTCTCGGTTGCAGCACATGCAAAGGGAACAACAATACTGCTGAATCTCTCTTCAGCTCCATGATTGTTTGATCCCAATTTCCAGTGAGTTAACAACCCACTTATTTATCTTTGCTGCAGATGCACTGGAGCTACAGAAGTTACAGAACACAGCAAAGTCATTGCAACTCTATAAAACATGCAGTCATCTTGCTAGAGTAAGCAAGACTTTTAGGAGATTCTGTTTCAGCAGGAGTTTGTCTCTTGTGTAAGCAGCTCTACAACCACAACCAGTGCTGGCTACTGACCGGCTGAGGAGATGAACATACGTGGAGAAAGTAGGCAGAGAGATTCTATTTCGAGCTTATTGCTGTTAAAAGATTGTTTTGTTTATACAGTTAGGCGCTGCTTCTTAAGAGCTACTGCATAAAAGCCTCCCCCTGTGCAACTGTGAATACTAACACAACATCTTAGAATGTTCTATCAATAGAAATGGAGAAAAAACAGCCACTGTCCCTTGCTGGTCAGACCACTGAGCATGGCTTTGGCACAGAAAGATGTTGAGGCAAAGAAGCAATTCCAGCAACTGATATGCTCTGAGAATTAAGAGCTGCTTTATCTATGCATTCATTCCTTGTAACTCTTGATTCCCTTCTGTGGCACCAACTAACCTGCAATTTAGAATTTTGCATTAATTCAATCACAACTCCATGCATGAAATTGCAACCTCAACCAACAGATTTGGGCTACTACCTCCTGGAGAGAATATTACCTAAGAAATACGATCTCTTCCATTTCCTAATCCCACAGGACACCACTTTAATACTCCCCTGAAAGCATCACTTCAAGAAGCTGAGGAGCTTTTAGTTTTTGTAGAAGCATGTAAAGATATATAAACCAGAGAAGCTATTTGAACACTGGAGACTCTTTTAGAGTGAAGACTTATAAAGTCAACAAGCAAAGAATAATAGTGAAGATGTGAAATTGTTTTTTTTAAGCTCAGAACATTTGTGGCTGCTCTGACAAATATCTGGAATTTAGCCACGGTTTTAGAACAACTTTTAAAAGCCATCAGCACAGAACCATATGTAAAACCAAACTGTATAAGATTGAGCATAACAGAAAAAAGGAACCTTAGCAGCAAGTTCAGCCAAGCACTGACAGCCACCATTAGAGACGCTAATATCTGTCTATTAGCTTCTCATCTGCATGACAAAAGGAAAGATCCAATCCCACTGTTGGTCCTCATCCACAACCAGGAGTAAATCACTCTGTACAAATCACATAGATGTTTGGGGAAGGTGCCAAGATGGGGCTTACAGAGCCACATTTTCAGATGATAATACATCACTGCTTTCATTCAAAGTTAATTGGACATGATTTTAAGTCCTAATTCTTAATGTTTTCCCTGGCCGTCCACACAATTTGATTACAGTAAGCATCATCTGAGGGTGGAGGTGGAACAATTAACAGAGGAAAGGGAAAAAACAATGAGAGATGACACTCACCGTGTTGCATTTTGTCCCACACACGACTTGTCGGTGGTTCAGCCACTGGGAGGCAAACACTTTATTGAGTGTTCCAAGGTGAAATTCCCTCTCCTTCAGGAGGCTGGGGAGCTGCTGGGCCGCATATCCATGCAACAAGCGGTGATAGCTGGAATCATTCTGCATCCGGACCTCTCTCCCTTTCACGTAGTACACCAGAGACCTTTTCACCGGAGGGAGCCTTTTCCTTTTGTGAGCCGAGTGATCCCACCCGTACTGTGGATAATAAAGTTGGACACTGGATAAAGCAACTAAAACAAACTTTAGGATACCACCCTTTCAAATTTAATGATATTTCCGGCAAAACCCTGAAGCCTTTCAAATCACCCACGGAATACCGCGCATGGAAATTAACTCGGGCATGGTCTTAGAGCCTTTAGCAGCGTGAAATTAAACATAAATATCTGCTAAAGGAGTAACACGGCGTGGACGTAACGACAGTTCGTGGCGGTTCGGCACCGTCGGTACGCCAAACGCCCATGGGAAGGCGCTGAGCGCTTGGAACAGGAAAGGGACAGCGCCGATAGCTCTCGCCCTCGGTTTGGCAGGCGTAGGGGTGACACCCAGGTGGCTCCCCGATACCGACCACGGCGCTCGGCCTCCTCCGACCGGGCCAGAGCCACCCAGCCATCATCACCACACGGCAGCGACCGGCGAACGGCCGAACCCAACGGGGCACCGCGAGCCCCGGGGCGCGGGGAAAAAGGGGGGGACTGACCCTGGCACCANCAGCCGCCGCCGCTTTCCGCTTCCTGCTAACTGTTTTCCGAGCCATAGTAGAAGGATGAAGAGTATGTAGACGAGGAGCGGCCCCACATGGAGCGGGACAGGGCGGTTCGGGGCATATGGAGCGGGACCGGGCCCAGGCTCTGTCCCTCAGGCCCCGCCGGCCGCGCCTCACGGCATTTTACAACATCACGGGGTTTAGGTGTTTTTTTTTTTTTTTTTTCCCCTCTCTTTTTTCCGCCCCCCCNGGGACTTGGGGGCTCCTCCTCCCCGGTGACCCTGGGACTTGGGGGCTCCTCCTCCCCGGTGACCCTGGGACTTGGGGGCTCCTCCTCCCCGGTGACCCTGGGACTTGGGGGCTCCTCCTCCCCGGTGACCCTGGGACTTGGGGGCTCCTCCTCCCCGGTGACCCTGGGACTTGGGGGCTCCTCCTCCCCGGTGACCCTGGGACTTGGGGGCTGCCCCTCTTTGGGTGACACTGAGACCGGTGCTGTGCCTCCCCAGGTGGGACCGGGGAGGGACCCCCACCGAGACCGGGGGCTTCTCATCCCTGGCTACCACTGGGACCGCGGCTGCCCCTCCCCAGGACCCTCCACCGCACAAGACACCTTCCTTCCGCAATCCCCGGAGAGGGTCACCCCTTCCTGCCGGAGANATTTTACAACATCACGGGGTTTAGGTGTTTTTTTTTTTTTTTTTCCCCTCTCCTTTTTACGACACTCCCGTCGCAGCTTTGCGGCGGCGGTTTCCGCCCCGCCCAGGTGCTCTGTTGCCTAGCAACCGGACAGCATTGCGGCCGCGCCATGGCAGCGGAACCAGTGTAGTGAGGGTTTGGCGCCCCCTAGCGGCGGGACGGGCTCGGTACAAGGTGGGCGTTTGGGAATCCCTCACTGGAAACGGACATTTCCCCAAATCTTTCGTGTTTGATCAGACTGTCAGCGCCCCGGGAAAGCCGAGACACTTGTGTCCAACCAGTCTGTCAGAATCACAGAATCGCAGAATCTATTAGGGTGGAAAAGACCTGTAAGCTCACCCTGTCCCTGTCAACCAGACTATAGCACAGAGTGCCAAGTTCAGTCTTTCCCTAAAGACCTCCAGAACGGTGACTCCTCCACAGCCCTGAGCAGCTCATTGTCTAATGTCTAATTACCTGTTCTTTGAAGAAATTCTTCCTAATGTCCAACTCTTCACTGAGCAGTCCACTGAATAAGAAGGTAGTTCAACTGACTTATTCAGGGTCACATGGAAACACAAAAACCCCTTTGAGGGTTTCCACACCTTTAGCTGGTCTCTTGGCACCTCAGGAGAGATCCAGGAATGAACACCAAAAGTATTAGAGAGACCCTCCCCCAGGCCTCCACAGTTGAGTACTTTAGCCACTGTTAATGCTCTTGAAGGACTCACACCTTGAAGAACAGTTTACAGAATAACAACCTTTTATTAATGAAACAGAAAACTGTGACACATTAAGGTGCAAATATTGCAGGTGATAGTATCTGGCTGCAAAGACATATTGAGAGCAATCAAGATAAACAACCACCATACATACAGAACAGTTCTTACGGTTCAGCTTGATCAGTCAGTCAATCCTAGAAGATACACTGGAACCTTTCCCAACTTCTCCCCATTTTAAACTTAATTTTATACTATTTTCACACTAACTTGAGTAACTCTAGTCATACATCATGTTCAGTGTGGAGTGGTTGTACCTTGGAGGTGGGTAATATCAGTGTCACACCTAAGGTAGCTTCTGAGGTGGAGGTGGGCATTTGTGATCTCGACAGAGTAGTCGGTTCAGCATCAAGGCATGTCCTTTTTCCCCTTGGTTTTTAGCTGCCATACCGTTGCCAGGATTTCAACACAGCCTGACCTTGGTGTCTTCCACTCTGCTCCGCCCTCCCTTCAGTCCCCTTTAGCTCTGATTGTGTGTGGGAAGTTCGGCATGCTGACCACATCCCATCCAGGGAGTTGCAACTGCACTTCACCCTCTGTTTTCTGTACTGTTATAACTTCTGTTAGAATGAAAGTATAACTCCCCAGTTTTCTCTAATTTTACCCCCAGTCATTTTCACACACATTCCACCTGAGAAATCACTTATTGCTGGGGAATTAGAGATAACATTGTATTTGCATTTCATTGCACCCCTTTGACACCTATGTGGAAGGATGAGTGTTTTTTCTGATGTCCACATGGCTCACGCAGTCTTCTTCTATAATTTCAGAGGCCAAGCTTCATGTGATCCAAACCCAGCAATCACTACTTGCCACTAGTATTGCAGAGTAGAGAAACAAGGAAAATGTGTGATATGTAGACAGGCTTTAAGAAAAAGCCACCTTCTGACCACCTGGTATCTGATGGTGCCTCAAGTCACATGGAATCAGTATACATTTTCCTGATACATCGTTTTTATGACCTTTATTCAGTGTTTTCATCCAACCAACCCCAAAGACAAGGGTGCTGTAAGAAACCAAATTGAAAAGGAAACTATAGAACCTCTCAGGCTTTCCAGTTTCCTCTGAGGATACGAACCGTAATTCCAGTTTGGCCGTTTTCGGTCATGATTTACCATGATTAACTCCCTTCTCCATATCCTCCCCCCCATACACAATTACCATGCCCATTTTTGACAAAACTTCTCCATTTCGGAACAAGAACCGCTCAAAAGGCTGAAAATGCAGCAGGAATGTCCCCTGCGCTCTCGGGAGGGTGAGGTCGCCGTGGCTGCTGAGGGAAGAAGCTGAAGGGTGTGGGATGAAATGGTCTCTCTGTGTCCCACTCACCACCTTCATCCAGCCCCCTGGGGGGCCCTGGCACGATGCACACCTCGAAAAGGGAAAAGGGCAGGAGGCGCTGGAGGAGCTCTCGGGCAGGGCAGGAGCTGCGCACAGACCCGCGGGCAGCACAGGGACAGAAGCAGAGACTGGAGCAGGCAAAGGGATAGTGCCAGACACGGGGCAGGGACAGATATGGCACTGGGAATGGGGCAGGGGCAGGTAAAGGGATAGGAACACGGACAGTGGCTGGTAAGGGGATGCCACAAGGACAGGGTCAGCGGCTGGCGAAGGCAGGGGACAGCGACAGGAACACAGACACGGACACACACGACATGCGGACACACACGACATACGGACACACACGACATGCGGACACACACGACATACGCACACTCCTCGGCACTGCCCCGCCCGGGGAAAAGGCGTGGCTCCGCATTCGCCCCGCCCCTTCCCTGTCGCGGTGACGTCACCTTCCGCCGCTCCCGATTGGCCCGGCGGGCGAAGGTAACGTCACGGTGTGACGCCATCCCGCCGGGGGGGCTCAGACAAGATGGCGTCGCCCGGGTTCGCCGGCGCCGAGCGGGGCCCGTAGGGACGGCGGGCGGTGACCACGGGACAGCGGGGCCGGGGGCCGCAGGCCGCAGGTACCGGGCTAGACTGGGGGGACGCAGATATTTGGGTGGTGCAGCGGTGCTGGGACGCCGCAGGTAGGGGCGGGGATTGCGGGGGCTATAGGTATCGGGCGAGGGCAGTTGGGTACGGACTGCGCCCCCTCCTCTCCTCCGGGGATGGGGAGCCTCCGTTCCCGCTCGATAGAGCCGCTGTGAGGTGCCAGCACCCGGCCCTGGTCTGGACTCGCGGAGCAAGGTGGGGTGACGCTCCTGTCTCACAGGCTCCTGTGTTCCAGCAATTTCCGGGACTGCTGGAGTCAAGGGAATGTCTTTCTGCCGAGTAACCTCCGATGAGTTTGCCCTTAATGAGTTTGCCCGGTGGCTGTTGAAATCCGAATTGAAGTTAGCTGTTGGTGTCCGTGATGTTCGGAAGTGCCTCCTCGCAGTAACTAAATCCCTGAAGAACCAAAACAAACATCTGATTTTCTTTGGGGGGTGTGATATGTGTCCGGTCTGCCTTCAGGTCTCTTGTTAATTTTTGCTTCTTGTGCTGTGCAAATCATAATGTTCATTTTCCCTGTGCTACTTGTGACTTTAAAGTTCTGGTAAATCACGGAGTATTCACTCTTTGGCGGCATTTCCTTGTAGGCTAAAGATCCAATCTTTATTTCATGGGTTGTAGCTCTACAATTCTCTTTTTGTGCTTATCACCTCTTTCTGGACCTTTTCCAGTGAGCTATTCTGCTTTTGAGTAGATCTTTCTCAGAGTTTGAGATACTATACATCACATGGATGTATACATTGATGTAAGTATACTTCAGTTTAGTTGTTTCTAACTTCCTGATAATGCTTTGTGTTCTCTTTAGCTCAGTGTGTACTAGAAGTAAGACATTCAGTGCATTTATTTATTTATTTATTTTTGGTATGGTTCAAGGGCTGTCTTCCTGTGTTTTGTTAGCTCAAAATTTATCCTACTAAAAGGAAGGTTAGGTGTGCTTTTTGGTGTGTGTTTGTTTGTTTGTTTTGATTTCTAAAAGAAATGACAATAGATGGTCATGAATAGCCACCTTATCAAATGTTTTTATTCCCCATGCCATTAAACATTCTAAACAAGTGAAAAAAAACTAGTCACAGAAAAATGTTACGACACCAATGTTGTCTCACTAGAGAGGAGATAAGCATGTGGACTCTGGCACTTAGCTGTGGAACTAATATAGCTGCCATCTTGGACCCAGTAAAATGTATTCGTGTTGGATTTAAGCACTTCGGGGACAATATTCCTACATGACTCACTTTGGCAACTGAGTTGTGCTTGATGTATCTTCACTGGCTGTGTTACTGATGGAAGGCTTGCTGCATTCCACAATCTGTTAAGAGACTGAGAGGCTTTTCTGGGAGCTTGGTGAGGGGGATCTTACCCCTACTCCAGCTGTGATCCAGGATGTTGAGGAAAAAGAGGAAGTGCTGCAGTTAGCCAGACCTCTTCCTCACCTTCCCTTATCAGCCTTGGAGCATGGGACTTTTTGCCCCTGTGCAACTGCTGGTGTCCTGGCATTTTTCAGGCAAGAGTGGGGAAAAATCCGTTTTGTCCTCCTTCCCTTTTCTCCACAGGGAATGTCTGTGTAGCTGTGCAGCAGCCACGGGCAGTACGGTGGGCTGAGGTGCTCCCCGTGGCAGCAGCACGCAGAATGTTTTGAGGCGTGTGCGGGGTGGTGTTGGGTTACAGCACCAGGCAGAGTTGCTGCTCAATGACTTCAGTTTCCTGTACGCACAGAGCTGCAATTTAGAAGTGCCAGTGGTTCTTAAGGTTACCCTAGCCACTGGGTGGCTTAAAACTTTTAAGGCAAAAACCTTAATTCTAAGGGCAGGGAGACAATTAAGTTTGTAGATTTTAAACAGCTTTTGCCAGTTTAGGGGTTTAGTCTTAGAAACAAAACTGGAAGTGATGGTCCTTTCCTTGCCTCACCACCTGTACTTTGCCTGCACTTTGATATCTCCTTTTGTTTTTTGGGTTTTTTTCCCTGTGCATGCCCTATCGAACAAAGGAGTCAGGGAAGAAGTTGCTGCTACTAAACTGCTGTTCAAGTGTGAGCTGAAACAAAGGGACATGAAACTTTAAAGAGAAAACCAAGAAACTCTCAGATCTAAGATGTGACTCAATAAGTGTTAGTTTCTGTTAGTGAAGAGAACTTAAATTTTCAGAATATTCAAAGAGTATACTGGTCGGCTGGGAGATTTCCTGTATAGTTTATGTTAATGAATAGAAAAATTTTAATGGTGAAAAATCATCAAAAATGCATGGAAGAGCTCCATCTCCGTTATTCACGTGATGTTTTGTTATCCTTGGAACAAAAACCCGTAAGTGACAGAATGGAGTCAGGTTTCTGGACCAATCCAGCCTCATCTGTCATACTGTGACAGAGCTGTTTTGGCTGGTTCTGGTGGTAGAAGTGCTGTAATGGCACAGAAGGCGTCACCTTACTCATCTTCCTTTTTAATTTGTGTAAGCTTATGGTTTCCTGTTGCTTTCACAAACTCTAGGGGATGATAATTTTGTTGTGCAATGTAGTTAATTGATAATTGTTGTCCATATCCAGTCTCTGTGTCATGAGTTTTTAACAACAGTCTGTTCCCGTATTTTACAGTTTATGCTGGGTTGAATATTTTGATAAATTGGTCTGTGAGAAATTTAGCTTTCCTTATTGTACAGAACTTCTGTCTGACCTTCTCTGGTGTATTGTTTCTAGCATAATCACTCTCTGTCTCTTCGATCATGAATTCCAGAGTTTTAGCTGTCATTTTACAAGGATCTCTACCTAAGGGCATGAATATCTTTTTAAAATTGATCAGTGCAATTGAGATCAATGTCATCATAAGGAAGGTTTAGTAGAGCCATAATTGGAAAGCTCTGAAGCTGTTTGTGAAAACAGTTCTTTGAAGGAAAGGCAAAGAGAGGTTGTTTACAATTTATAAATAGTTTTCTTGTTTGAAAAAGTAGGTCTTCTAGGATGCATGAAAGGTTGGTTTCTCGTCCCAGCATTGTGTGTGCTTAAACTGATAACTGGGAAGGCCAGGCTATTGATCTTGCAGCACATACCACTCTGCAATCTGCCCTTGGGATTAGTGTAGTTGATCGATACAAGCCTGAGCTCACAGTTGTGTGTTAACTACTTAGGTAGGTAATCCTCTCTGGTATGCAAGTGCATTACTTAATGCTTTGACCCTCTGACTTGGTTTGAATAAGCTCATGTTCTGGTGTCCCTAATGACCTTTTGCAGTTAGTGAAGTCTTGTGCTGAGGTCTCCATCAGAACCTGAGCAGTGGGGGCTTTCCCTCTCATTAGATTCATTCCAAATCCTTTTGTGCAAAGGCATTTTTCTTAAATGTTAAAAAATGCTGTGAATGGGAAACTTTTAAAGGACAGACTACATGCCCAGATTTGGTTTAGTTCGGTTTTTTAAATTTTTTAATTTTTGAATTTTAAATTTTGAAAGCTACAAGATCTTTCCAGAATCCCTTAAGCTTGCAATGTACTTGAAACACAGAATTATATCAAAAGAGAAACACCCTGTTATTGCTCTAACTTAGGCTTAAATCTTCCCTTCTAGAAGGAGAGCAGATTGGTTCAAAATGCCATGCTGCATTAGTAGTATTAGAGTTTGTAATTGACTGAGCTTGTATTATCTCAGCTGCTCTGATTATCTTGTGGCAGAAACTCTTACAGGAGAGTAACATTTTAAATCAGAAGGCAGTGAGTCCTATCCAAGATATAGTCAGTTCTTAATCTGGAGGATGATCTGCATATGAATACAATTTGTATATATAGCTGCTGATGGTTGGTCTAGTGGAAAGTAGTAGTAAAGAGTTGTGAGCTTTTGTTTGTGCTGTGTTATTGGAGCTCAGCATTTTTGGTAACTGTCTACTAGATTATGTGACAGATTTTATTTTTAAGCCCCTTCCTTATGTATACGTTTGTGCTTGCCCCATTTATTATCTCGAGGGTAGTAGCAGAGGAAGCCATGACTGAAACGACTGATGAGATTCATTCCTTGGTTTTGGGAGGATGTGTTTCGAAGGGTGCCTGTTAGCAGTTGTGCTGTGTCATGTTTTAGCTCTGTGCCTAATTTAGACCCAAGGAAGTGCTTGGGTGTTCAGCTTGGTACACCTCATCAATTCTGAGCACTAAAATAAAACTAGATTCCTAGTTTATTGACACTCTCCGAAGTACTTGTTAAAACTTTTAATGTTTCCTTCAGTGATACAGCAAAGCCACACTTGGTTTCACCAAGTGTTTCACCCTAATGGCTAATACCATCATGTGGTATCCTTGCATGGTAGTGTGTCATAATTTGATGTAGAAATATAGGAGACCCATGTATCAGGGAAGGAACTTGTGAATAAAAGCACCATCAATCGTCTGGGTTAAAACTGTGTTTGATGAAAAGGGGCAGAAAAACTTTATGCTGCGTAGCCTCCAAGAAAAGAATGTGTTCCTAATCTTTTAATTGAGTATTATGGCACCACAAGCAGATTATTGACAGTCTGTTTGACTTCTTGGTAGGAAACAGGTGAAGGATCATTGAGTTTTATTTTACTTGCTATGTTTGTAACAATATACAAAAGAACTGCTTCCAGAAAGTACCTTTATATTTATTAACAAAAGGTGGGGGAAAGTATCTGTAATTACAGGCTTCATTCATGCTTTTGGAGGGGGGAGCCTAATCCATGTTTTCTTTTTACTTATGTGGAAGTAAATGCTTAGTAATTTAATGCCTGTTTTGCAAAGAAAATCCAAGAAAAGACAGTAAAAGGCTTGTTGTTTTCACTAGCAGTGTTGAATATTTCTGAATTTGTATGCAAAGGGAGAGTTATCATATTCAAGTATGAATATAAAAGTAAGACTGTTATGATCTGTTCTCATCTATGTGAAGGTCTTCAACTGGAAAAGCCTTAATAAATGCAGCTTACAGAATCCACAGCTGTATTGTAAGATGAAAGATAAGGAAAGCAAAGGTGAGGAACTTGTGTTTAGCATGGATGGCATGGTGGTCTGAGCTGCTTTTGAAGTTGGAGATGGACTCTGGAAACTGTTGGCAAAATGACTGTGATGGCTGTTTTTGTGACGTGGTAATGTCACCCTGTCATACTGCGCTGCCATATTGCATATGCAGTTATTGTGCAATTCTGAAGGTCTGCCTGTCTCTGGAGATGTTCTGTTTGTGTTAGGATTTTGGAGATGAACACATGAAATGTAACCATGTTTAGTGCAGGGGATCTGGCTGTACTCTGGATAAATTGGTTCTACCAAATAATGGAAAGGATTTCTCACTTTCCCTTAATGCTTGGAGAGAAGCTATGTATCCATTTTACACTAGTCTTCATTCAAGGCAAATTTCTCCTGTAATTTGATGTTCCTGCAAGAATTTGAATATGATGCTCACGTTCTGTTAGGCAGCACTGGATTAATTTCCTGAAGTAAGATGGATTGAATCAGATATATGGATTATGAGAGGGGCTGGCTGGGACTGATTCTCAAGTAACAGGAGAAAATCTGGTAGCTCAGAGGAGGAATGATCAGCCCACAGTGCTGCCATGTCATGGTTGTTATGATGGTCCCCTGAAAGAGATCTCTGTGCTGTCAGCAGTCCTGTGTTCTTGCCTTAACTGTTTGGAGAGGACAAGCTGTGAGATCACCCTTGTGTAGTCATGGAACAACTTCATGCAGCAACATACTCTGATCTAGATATAAAATAAAGTAAGGCTAGATTGCTGAAACTGAGTCATATCTGTCAAAATGTCCTGAGAAAATTAAGCTAATGCATCTCTGAAGGTTTATTTTTGCACATAAAATGAACTATTTCTGTTTAGTTATTCATTGCTTCAAGTGTTCTGGGGCTTGCATTTATTACTGTATCTGCTGAAGAACTTCCTGATGTGCAGGGAAAAAGTTTATACTACTAAGTGAGACAGGGTATATAGTATATAACAAAATTACAGACTTAAATTAATTGGAAGTAGTAACTTAAAAATAAAGTTTAGACTACACTAAATTTCATATTCAAATCTGAATTGCATCCCTGGGGCTTTTATAGTGAAGTGAAAAAGACTGAATAAGAGTAATTTGGTAGGGGGAATAGATACTGTTCCAAACTTGCAAGACTGCAGTGAGATTCCTGGGATAGCTGTGGGTTTGGGATTTGGGAAACACAGGTTGTGTTCTGACTTTGCTGCTGGCTGAGCTGGGTGACTGTGGGCAAACTGCTTCAGCTTTTTGCCTTATTCCTCATACCTGCAAAACAGGGACAGTTTCACTGCTGGTTAAGTGCCTTGACATGTATTCTGGAGTCTCATGTAAGAGATCCACGGTGCTGAGGGTACAAGGGAATTTCAGCAAGACTACTTTCCCCTAAGGGGAAAGAAAATGAATGAGAAGCGTGTAATTCCTGGCATTATAAATATCCTGTAGGTATCCACATTTCATCTGAAAGCAGTGTCTTTCCTTCTCTTAGGTTTCTTTTCTATTTTCCATTCCACTTAAGCTCTGAAAGTTCAGTATCCATATGACCTTACTATTGAGAGGCTTGTAAGTATGTCTGTGTGTGTGTGTGTCCTACTACCTTGCAAGTCTGTGGATTTTGCTCTGTGCATTTGTGATAGAACGTTCACTCTCTAAGTGCAGACTTTGACACTACTCCTTAAACTTACCTGCCCAAACATTAACTGCAAGTAGGGTTGCAGTGCTGGAAGGGCAGATTTGTTGTCTTACACAGAGGGAAAGCACACCCCTTCAGTTTGTCTTAAGTGAGGATATTGAAATCTTAAAGCTCATTTTAAATAGAAACAGTAGGAATTGCGATAGGTGGGTGAGGAGATTATTTTGTGATGCATAGGGATCTACTAAGTGCTTTGTGTGAATGTGGCAGGGAGGGGCGAGTGACACCTGTGGTATAGAAAGGCTTTCTGAAGCAGTATGTGAAGGTGAGTGAAGCAGCTGGATCATCCTTGAAAGGAGTGCTTTTCCTCTTGGGGAGTGGAGATTGTCTGCATGCTTGTGTATCTGCACTGCTAGTAACCTCAGTTGTAGCAGTTGCACACAAAGAGTAAACCTTGTTTAACAGATGTACAGTCTCTCCTTGGTTTTTCCCTCTTGCTTGTAGCTTCCATTCCTGAATTTTTCAGTCTGTAGTTGGATTACAGGCTGAACCATATTTCCATTTAAGCACCCCCTGATAGAAAGGTATTTGCTGTTTGAGAACTACAAAATAAAGAGATTGCAAGGAATTAATTGTTTCAGAAGTATAGTCAGTGTGAGTATCACCAGTTTGCTGAGCTGTTCAAGTGTCTGCTGTTGTTTTTGTATACAGAGCTTTTTTTTCTGATAGCTGGTAGTGATGCTTATGTTACTATGTGTTTTTAAAGGGCAGAAAATCATCTATATACCAATTCTAGCCTCCCCTAAAGTTCAAAAGCCATTGCAAGAAATAATTAAGAAGATAGTATTCACTTTAAATCAGTTTCCTGCTCTTAATGCTCTGGTATGTGCCAGTTCCTTGTTAAGTGAATCAAGTGAAATTTTTTCATTTAAAAACATCTCTTCTGGTAGTGAAATTTAATTTGGTGCAGTCTGCTCATAGTATTTCCCGTCTAGCTCATCTTCTTAATGCAGTCATTCAGTCCTGTTTGGACTGAGTGGGAAGACTTGGAAGCAGATTGACTGATACTATGCCTAGAGGTGAAACAAGATTGGTATTTAGGCATTACTGCAATGAGACCATCTTTTCACTTGCTTGGTGCATTTTTTAAATTTCAGTTTGACTCCTTAATTCTGTTGAGTTGGTCATGTAAGGAGTATGTCCCTGATGAGGCCTCAGCTCAGTGAACATATAAGAGTAGCTGGCATGTTCATGAGCAGTGATAAGGGTTTGTTTTCTTCCTGGTCTTTTAGTTTCATCCTTCAGTGTAGCAAAACCTGGCATTTTTTCAGATGTGTACTTCCATTTATGCTTATTTTCTTGTTTCAGTCATGATAAAATGGGTTAGATGAAGACAGATGCCTGTTGGCTAAACAGGAGTGACATGTGAATTAAGGACAAAATGAGTTGGCATTGAAAACTGAGACTGTACTGATGACATCGATACCTTGGGAAAGCTGACTTGGAACAGAGACTAAACAGAGCTAAGAGAATAAAGCAGATATTTATTAAAAGGCCTTTAAGGGTACACCTTGGGCAGTACAAGAGCCTGACCAGGGGTACACCCAAGGTGGATCAAAAATGGTCACAAAATGGACGACTGGTCACAAGGTCTAGCATTTTCATAAGTTTTGGTCTATTTGCATACTGGGGTTAATTATCTGATTACAGCTTCAGATAATGAAGTCCCACCTTCTTGTTTTCTTTCTTCAGTCCACCATTGTTTATGCTTTTGGACCTGAAGACTTTTAACAGTTGTCCTTGGTCTCCATCTGGGAAAAGATTTGTCTGCCTACTCTGTGAAGAGAGCTTTACTCTTAAGTGTTAGTAAAACACTTAGTATGAGGCTCAGAACTATACACCTAGGCAACACAGAATCTGAAAAACATGAAAGCTAAAACTTAAAACATTAACATGTTGGTGTATTGGAGAAGCTTGTGAAGAATGCCGCACCCATGGTACCTAGGATGTAATTCAGGTTTCTCACATTAGCAGTCAAGGTAAAGGTAAACCTCAATGAGGTATGTTTTGAAAATCAGTGAGATTTAAGATGCTGTGAGCTTATGTTGTCACTTCACAAAAGAGTGTTTTGGAGTCCACACATTTCCAGGTGCCCTGTGACCTGCTCTTTGTTGCTTCGGGAGTATAATGTGTTTAGGACTCTTCCTTCCACGAATCTCAGAGTCTGTATTTGGAGAAAGATTAATTTATGGTGAATTGGAGTGTTTCCTGGAAAATGGCAACACTCAAAGATGAAACTGAAAAGGAGGAAGATTGAGATAGAACATAAAGAAGAAATGAAGGTGGTGAGGAACTTAAAAGGTGCCCTGGGAAGCTGTGGATTACTCATCCCTCCAGGTGTTCTAGGACAAGTTGTGTGGGGCTTTGAGCAACCTGATCGAAAAAAAGATACCATTGCCTGTGACAGAGTGTGTGGATTACTTGGTCTTTGAAGGTCCCTTCAAACCCAAAACATTTCATGACTGAATCGAGTTTGCAGGGAATTTATATTCTTAGCTCTTTTTATATTCTTTGGCTCTTTTAGTTGAGAGAAATAAGACATATTAGTGGGAACCAGGGTCTTCAGATGACAGAAATAGTTTAAGAAGTTTTAAAACATCACATTTTAACCACATGATGGGAGAGTTCCTTTCAGGAGTGGGAAAAGGCTGTTGTTGACCTGATGTGTATTTAAACTGCTTGGGCAGAGTGTCCAGTCAGGGTCTGAAACAGTGGCTCCCATGCTGAGTATCGGTGTTTCAGCCTGCTAGCTTCAGGACAGGCAGGGTTGTTTGGAGATGGAATAGTTAATGTAACAGGTTATTTTTTTCTATCAGTATCACACTGAATTTTGCTGGGAAAGTATTAAATGTGTGGTAAGAGTGGGTAGTGCATGTTGCCCAATTATAAAAGGAAAAATTAATGCACTATAGTAGTATAAGATTGTTCTTACTATTCTTGTACAGTGCAAGATGTGCATCTCTTGGCTGAGATCCCATACATGGAATTGCAAGTGATATTTGACCTGCTGGCAGATTTTATTTTTCCATTTAAAAACTTCGGACAACTTTTCTTTAGTCTGCTTTGCTAAGCTATTTTACTCTGTTGTGCTGGCAGCATTTTGAGAGTGTCTGTCTAGCTCTCATTCATAACAGGGATAGGTCTGAGGTATTAATAATACTCAAATACTTCTGAATCAGCTTGTTACATGTTGAAGTACCACTGCAACAAATAGAACAGCATTTTAATAAGTTTATGATATTCTGAGTTGCAGGCATACATTCTAAATGTGCAGGATATTCCACTGCTTTTTCATGCATCGTTGCCAAAAGAACAGAGTAAGTGGGCTATTTTGTTGTTGAAACTAGCAATTAGCAGTCTCTCAGTCAAGAAGGGTTGTGCTGAAATACTAGCTTTCTTCTAAAGTGCTGTGATTAACGAGGAAAGTTAATGCACATGCCTGGCTCTGGTTAGTGCTGAAATTACTCAGAAAAAATTGAGTCTTTTGTAGTAGTACAAAATCTTACAATAATTAAGCGGAAGTAGCTACATTTATTGATAATTAGCAGATGCTTACCATCTGACACTTACAAACTCTCAAAACTGGTAGGTATTTGCTATCCAAACTTCAGATATAGGAAGATACCAGTTAAAAACAGTTGCTCTGCTCATCAAATCTGCGACTTGTTTCATTACTGCATTGAGATTATTGCAGCTCTTATTGCTGCTATGAGTCCTGGATCATCTTTTTCACTTTTTTCCTAAAATGTAGGAATTGTATGGCACACTTATATTTCTATCTCTCAAATTTGTCTTGTTCTTTGGTGCATCAAGGAGAGGATGTTAGCCCTCTATNATTAGTGAAGCTGACCTTGAAGTAAAAAAAAAAAAAAGAAGAAAACACATCTCTTTTCTCTCAGCTGTTTTGTTTACATGATCTTTAAATAACTTGGGTAAAAATCACTAAAATGCACTCTAAAATCCCGCACTGCACTATGCCCAAGTTTCCAGAGTCTGGAAATCAGTCCAGCCTTAGATGTTTGTTGCAGATGGTTTTCTCTTGTGACAGGATTGAGTTTTCTGGAAAGAGTCCTTTTTAAAAAGGTTACCCATTTGCTACCACAATTAAAAGTGAATGTAGAATAGGTGCATCTTCCATGCTGTTGTTTGGCATGTGTGTCTGGCCAAAGGAAAAGCTTGCCCTGATCTGCTTTGACCACAGGGCTGTCTGTAAGTACTTTCCTGTTTCCTTGTGCTGTTGCCTGTGAAACTTGTATTTTTAGAGGTTTGTGTTATGTATAAACTTCAAGTGTGTTGGAAACCTGTCTGGCTGATGAGTCAAAAAGTGACTTAAACATTGGGGTATTAGAATGCTTCATTTCGACGGTCATTGTAGGGTTGTCTCCGATTTCTGGGTAAAGTGTGGCAAATTACCTTGTTTCAAACACATATTCAGGTCTTAAAAGAGTAATGGAGCTGTCTCTTGTCAGTTATGAACCTTAAATCCTTAACCAGCCAAACAGGATGTGCTTGTAACAAGTCCAGCATCTTTAATGGACAAAGTGGGATATGACATGAGGATAACTGGAACTGCAGGTTGTCTGATGTGAGTGCCACAAATTCATAGGGAATGACAGAGAGATGCCATGCCTATGTGTGAGCCACCAGCAAAGAGGTCCTGGAGCAAAAGGCTAACTGCCCCTATGTCACGTTAAGCAGTGGCACAGTTTGAGGAATCAATGTCTCCTGATGTTTATCACTGCTAGGAAGATGCAATCGAACATTCGCGTGCAAAACTCCATAATGGATGTTGTGACCATCACTGGTGTTGTCTTGTAATCCCGTAGCATGATCTGCACACAGTCCTATTTTTCAGGGTCATTTTTCCCTCATGTATTTGAAAAATGCTTTAGAAAGTGCCATTTTATTTGTTCTTGTCCCTCTGCCCCTCAGTCATTGAACTAGTACGAGCAAACTGCATTAGTTTGATGTAGGCTATTCTTCAGATTCAGGTTGTTGATCACAGCTGCTTGGACTGTTGATACATGGGATATCTATGCAGCAGGGATGCCTCGCCCTTTCCTCCCTCAATTCCCCTCTGGTCAGTGTAAGCCCTACTCTGAATGGTTAAATGTAGGATGATGACCGCTTATATTTGTATCTCATAAGATGAAGATATAATTAGATTTGTTGTAACTGATGCCCCTTGAAAATTGTATAGCAGCTTCATAGGAGTGTTGGCTTCAAGGATGGTTTGGTTTGTTTTTGTCAATCTTAAAATTGACCAAGAAATTCAATTTACTTTATCTCCTAGATTGCGGTAGCACTTGAGAGGAATTACTCTAGATAAAGTTAGAACTTACTTTTCTGTTAGGACTGGTGAAAGATAGTGTTTTTTCTTTCCTTTGTGGGTTTTTTGTTTTGAGGTCTTGGGGTATTTTGGCTTCGGTTTTTGGTTTGGTTTTTTATTGTTGTTTTGCTTGATTTGGGGTTTTGGTTTTTGGGAGGTGGGGGGGAAGTGTTGTAGGGTTGTAATTGCAGTATGTCACATGTAGTTTTACAGCTTTATACAGAGAGCTCTTGCCAGTGGCTCAGCATCATTGTGCTTTATTGAGAGGGGTGTACATCCATGTGCTCTTGTTTGCAGAACTCTTAGAGGTACAAAGCAGAAGCATTTGCTGCAGGTTTTGGGGTGATGTCATCTATTTGGATATTGAAGTAAAAGCATGGAATCTGTTTTGTGCTGTAGTGAGCTTAGCTTTTTGCTAAGACAGGTCGTAAGAGATCTGAGCTATGTAGCAGTGGTTGAACACTTAGACAGATGAAGCTCTGATATGAGAAACTTAACTTTTGTTTTGTCTTAGCGACTGGCACTGTTGACTTCCATTTTTACTGTTTGAAACTGTGTATATAAAATCCTGATGTTGGTTATAGTCCTTCATTTGCACTGAAACAAGTAGGTGCAGTGAAAACTCAAAAGGCTGTCTAAATTTTGAATGCCTGTGATCATTAGAAATCAATCACTTGAATCAAAGTGATTTTTCTTTTTTCTTTATTGTAGAACCAGTAGTGCATTAACATAATATAAGCAGGAAAATAATTTTTACTTTTTCAGCCTTTTGTTTTTGTAGTTTTCAGACTGAATGGTGCATCCTTAGTAGCATGTAGACTACATAATGTGTATTAACAGGTAAAATGGAAATTGCAAGATCAGGTCTCTTCCTCTGAAAATCATAGGTGTGCTGATTTGATAACTTCTGGCATTTTGGTTTACTTTCACCCGTAAGTTATTAATTTTTCATTTATCTGAATTTTAGGTGGAAATTACTTTAGAAAATTCACATGTTCTGGAATCTAGACACGTTTGCACCTTAAACTCAGGAATATAGCGGCAGCAGTCCAGTTCTTCTTGTCAAATAGTTAAATTGGTTTGAGTTATCATGAATAAAGCAATTACAGGTATCATTAGTGGTAGGATATTTCCAACTTGTCTACTCAGAACACCTTCAGAAGAAAAGGAATGAAGATATAAACTCAAAGGAAAGTAGAAGAAACATAGAAATAATAGCAAAAAACCACCCCAACTTCCCAGAAGCTCTTCATGAGTCACTCTGTAATAATTTTTTTGTTCTCTTCTGCTGATGAGATTCTCCCTTTGCATAAAGTCATGCTTTTCTATGTTCTCCTTGTTTGGCAGTACAACTAAATGTCATTCAGGTTTAAGTGAATTGCTGTGGTCAGCTCTATCTCTTCAAGCCATTCCAGCTCTTCATCTCTGTGCCAGTTGTGGCTGTCATCAGTTTTGCCTTGCCACTTCTGTTTCTGCATCTTTGTGTTGTTTGTTGTTATGTTTGTTTCCCTGTCCCTCCTCCCCTTCTGTCATGATCGCTCTGACGTCCTCTGCCCTCATCCTGGGCTCTTGCTCTGCTGTATTCCTCTGACTGACTAGTTTTAAGAATGCTGACATGCTGCCTCATTGTTACTAAGTAAAAAATGATGCAGATGGATCTAGAGGAGTTCACTTCAGGTTGCTTCAGTTCCTTATAACTTTTGGGTACTTACAGCCCTTATCTTCTCCATGGAGAGCTGGCCAGAACCAAGAACAAGGGAGTGAGGCTAGAGAGGTCTTCATTTATAGAAGAGAGCTTGTAGGTAGCTATAAATACATCCTGTAGTACCATGCAACTAACTGGTTCCTCTAGAGCAGGAAAAGCGTTGAAAAAGGTTTTTTTGTACTCTGTCAATTTACAATGTGCTGTAAAATATCAGGCCAAAATCCATGCCACCATGTGCTATTAACACCAATGCCCTTCAGCGTCTTGTTCTGGAGTCTGGATAGTAAAGGGAACAGCGGTATGGCTGCATTTATGCCATCATATGATTTGGAATAAAGCTTTGGAAGCAGTCCAAATTTCAAATTGTATTTCAAAATGAATGGTAGCAAAAATAAGCAAACCTTTACTTCATGGTGTAATGAATATTCAGGTAATGTGCAGAATCGTAGTAACAACATGAGTAACCACCTAACTGTATGCAAATACTGTTTTACCAGGAGGAATGAGCAACAGCAACATGCTTGTAACACTGGTCCCTGACCAGCCTGTCAAATCTGATTAGTCATAAGACACTATTTTAATTAAACGTTTTTTGGGAAGGGGGTGATGAGTTGTGGATGGCAGTCTGTTCTTGTGTTACTGTGTGTGGTGTTTAACAATTTTGTTTGCTGACAAGTGCCTTCTGAAGTAATGGTGTTTTAATAAGTGCACATTCACAGTGCATCAGGAAGACCTGTGTGATATAAACTCAGATGCTGCGTGAATCTAAAGTGACTAGCCCTGGAAACGATCCATTTCATGACTAGCTTGCTGCTGAAATGCCTTAGCTGGTTCTGTGGTTAATTAAGGTCTATATGGCAGAGGAATTATTTTTCCACTGCATCTTGAAGTTAATGCAGACACCAAGTCAGCATTAGGATTTTACTACAGGATTGGCAGCAAAAGCAAGATACATATATCTTACATGAGATGACACTGAGACTTTATGCAGCTCCAGGCTACTGCAAAACTCCTTGGAAGCTGGATGTGCAGTTTTGGCTTGTTGGGATTTATGCACATTGCCACTCGTCCCTGGAGCAGTAGCTGGTGCTGCCTTGAGCAAAACCCCCTTATCAACTTACTTTGGCAAAGTGAGGAGGATACTTCCTCTAATCAGAAGTTTTCGAAATCCTTTAAAAAAGGACTTGCATTTCAGTCTGAGGCAGTAACTAGAAAAAAGAACTTTGAGAAATTAAAAGAAGTGTGTAGAGGCTTTGTCCCAAGTTCAGTGGAGAGTGGGCAGTACTTGCATGCAGTGCCACGCAGTCTCCAGTGACAAAGAGAGGACTGGTGAGGACATGAAGGTTGTATGATTTTATGTGTCACCTGGCTGTTTTACTAAAAATAAATCTGTTGATGACTTTATTGCTACTCTCACACAGAGGAACTACGAACACAGCAGCTTGTCTGGCAGTGAAAACTGGGTCTGAAAGTGCAGTTGTTTCATGTGCTGTTGTCTGCAGTCTGGGTGCTGGGACTGGTAAGGCTTGTTCAGCTCCAGTGGTTGACATGCAGTGCTACTGGGTAGTCTGGTGGCTTTGCCCTTGACATACTTCCTTGGATGGCAGTCTTGGTTGGCACTGTTTCACCTCCTTTTTTTCATCTCCTTTTCTTTCCATCTTTGAAGCCTTGATGTTTTGTTTGTTTCTGAGAACCAGGTGCCAGAACTAGTTTCTGACTTAGTAGAATAGTTTCAGACATAATAGCACTGCTGAGAGAGGTTGGTGAGTTCTGAAAAGAACCTGACAAACACTGAGCAGGATGGCACACAGTTTTTATGTGCAGTGTGCACCTGGGCTTGCCCAGCATGACTCACTTCCCTATGGCTGTGCATCTGCCCACTCTGGTTCACAAAGTCTGGTTGCACGTGGGTGATCTTTGTACAGCGTTGGCTTTAGCTTTGTGTAGGATTCCTGTTAGCCAGAGCTGGTTTGCCTGTTGATTTCAACATAATGTTGAAAGGAATCTTTGTACCACAAAAGGGACTTCTCCTAGAGTACTTGAAACTGGCCCTTGTCCTGAGTCCTGTCAGCAGCAGCAAGGAGGAAATCGCTAAGCTATGTAATCCTCACCTTCCTTTAATATGTAATGCTTGCAGTTGGAATGTGCAGTGGGAACAGTAAGCCCAAGAGTCCTTGACTGGGGAATAATGGTCATAAATGTTAGATCTGCCCCATGTTGTCATGCTCTGCTGTCTGTGGGGATGCACCACAGGTCTCCACGGTTTTGAAGATCAGCTGTTGGGCATTTCAGTCTGTGAGCTGCAGAACTTCAGAGACAAAGGGCAACTCTGCATCTTTGTCATGCATAATGTTACAAGGAGCATTATAAATAAATTCAGTTACTTCAGGAATTATGCTATGGTGTCTTGAGATAGACCTTGTGATGTACTTCTAATTTAGTAAAAACCCCATGTTATTGAGTATATCATAAGCATCCTGGAACAGAGTTCTAGCTGACAGCAAATTCTGTCTTGAACTGCTCTATTCATGAGGCAGGCCTACACTCTGTTAAAAACTGGCTAGGCACTTCTGTGTTTAACATCTCGGCCATGTAGGATTCACATCCAAATTTTACAAGTTATTGCTAAATGTTGTGAGCAGCGGATGGGACCTGTTCTCATTGGTTTCTTTTGTGTATCCAACATATCTTCCTCATGGTACTGTTTATTTTATATCTGTTTTATGTGTTGCCCAGTGTCTCTAGATGACTGCCATGCTGGCTAACTGGCTGCATACCCAGTACAATAGTATCCCTTTTTAGAGTAGCAGGGATTAAACTGAAGAGGATCAGTGTGGTATTTCCAGTAGGAAGAGCTATTTTTAATGCCAAAGGAGGCAGGGTGTATTTCATGAGGCTGGGAAAGAGTGGCTTCTGAGTGCTGTGATCTGTAACTGTCTATCTTCCTGATCACCTTGGTTGTGTCTAGGGTGTTTGCTGGTTTGGGCTTTTTTTTTTTTTTTCCTTGCTATTTCAATTGGCAGACCCTGGGCTAAGTTGTCTGCTCTATTGGTTTCAAGGCTAAAAAAATACGTTTGCTTATCTGTTTTGGAAACAGGCACATCAGGTGTCTGCAATGTGTTCCATAACGTAGAGATAAGACTCTAGAACTGCATAGAGTCACTCTGTGCTACATATACAAAGTTGTTCAAGCTGTTTTAAAATGTTTTTCAGGTTCTAAATGGCTTCTAAGAAGTTGGGATCAGACTCTCATGGTAAGTGAAATTTGGCATTCTTGTCTTTTCAACAGGATGAATCCTACTATTGCTGCTGGCTTATGTCGTAGCCTAGACAGTCCATAGAGACTAATCTGTTTAGCTTCTGACTAGTTTTTTGTTAGTAATGAAGTGCCTTGGCTTTCTTCTTGCATAGTTGCTTGCTGATGCTGTGTTTGCTTGTTCTCTGAGTAAACTGAAAATCAGTCTCTGGCTATTCCCTTTCATGGCAGAATAACACATTCCCCTTTCTCAACAAATTCCCCTTCAAAATCAAAGCTGAACTGCTCTGGTGTTTGCTGAAGTGGACACTAGATCTATAGCATCTTCCTATGGAATTCACATGAGAAGTTGAATTGAAAGTGAGGCTTTTAATACAACATTGAATTGTGCTTCATTTTTGTTCAGCTGTGAATTTCTCTCCTAAATTGGACTAACCTGGTTCAGAAGGCATATGGAAAAGAGACTCTATTTTTCTGTCTTATGCATATGAGATACATAAAGTCATGCAGGTGATTGCTATCATAAAAATTATTTGCCTGTAATGTCCTTATTTTTTAGAAAATGGGGTATAATTTGAGTGTAATTAATATTGCTGTGGAACATTAAATTTCAGTTCATTGTATGTAATGTGGCTTCCTCAAATCAGTAATCATGACTTTTCAGGCTATCAAAATGAATGCTTTTAGAAATTCACTAGTGAATTCACTAGTGAATTTCTAAATTCACTAAAAAGCTAATGCAATTTGAAAATTGATCTTGCTGGATAATTTTTCCAATAAAAGGGTCCTGGAGAATTCATGGCAGAAATTCCATTTTTCTGCAGCTTTTTATTCAGTCTTGCAGGTGTAGAATTGAAATACAAAATAGGAAATGTCTCGTTTAAATATGGGGTTAAGGATTAATAAAAATAGCCTATCAAAACTTAATATTTAGATGATCTTCTCCTTTCCTGTGGCCCAGTGACCCTGCTGCAAGATAACTAATTTTTTCATTTGACGGTTGCCAGCTATTCAGCAGTTGTTACTGTGTCTATAAACAGCCTCTGTGAATCTTCTGATCTCCTTGTCTTTTATGTCTGTTTTTATTTTTCTTCTCTTCTCACCTAACCAGACTAGCAAAGGCTGCTCAGACCTAGAATTCAACATGTCTTAAGTATTTCCAGAACTTTATGGTATGGTGGAACATGCTCCTGACTTCAAAATAACAAAGTCCAAACAAATGGTTGTGTGAGCTTCCTGATTAACTTGTCTGCTCCTTTGTGTACCCTCTGTTCCTAATCACACTGTCACAGTACTGGTTCTGAGGAGTAATAGAGCAATTTCCTTGTCTTAATTATGTCTTAAGAGATCAGCAGGGCAGTTGTTTCAGTCTTCTCCAGGGTTGTTATCTTACTGAGTGAGTTTTGACTTAATGTAGAGCATCCATCCCCATGGCTGCCTTCAGCTCCGTGTCTCTGGCAGGCAGGCTGATGAAATCAGTCAATATAGTTGATGTATTTCTTGTGATTATTGTTGAAGTGCTTATTAGAGGTGAGAGGGCTGTCACTGAATCACAGAATGGTTGAGGCTTCCAGGGACATCTGTGAATTACCATATCCAAACCCCTGGCAGGGTCACCTAGAGCAGGTTGCTCAGGACCATGTTCAAGTGGAGATGAAAATGGGAACACAAGGAATGAGTGGAGGGAAAGGAATCCCTTTTCCTGTGTAGGTTTTGCCAAGTGTGATGCTTCAATATTTCAGTTGTATTTTTGCTGTTGCTATACAATTTCAAAGCTTTTGACCTCTGATTTCTGACAGTTACATAAGTGATTCATGTGACCACGGCAACTAAGTTCCACATGGTTTGAAAACTGTTCCCTATTCATAACTGATGACTGGGGGTTTGGTTGGTTTGTTTTTCCCCCTGAAGTGTTTCCATTTTGGTGCCAAATTGAAGGATACTTTTATGAGTTATACTGAAGTGAAGAGAAATCCTACTCTTGTAGCAGTTTGTTGTGCCAGGAATGTACTTACAGTAGAGCATAGTGCCAGAGACCAGGTACACTTTTGCCAGGCCTAGTCTCAGAAATTACTCAGTATGCTTTTAACTGATACAAGGATGAAGTCGCTAACAGACTTAGTAAATAACAGTTTGGTAAAAACTTAAGTAATTTCACTTGAATGTGTGACTGTTGTAACAATGTCTTTCATAATACCTTTTTTTATGTAGGTTTTTCTTACTGCTCTAGAATGTGGCATTTAAAAGGATTTGTACCATTAATGCCTCAGTGTGTTCACTGTGATCCGCTCACAAAAAGAAAAGGGTTCTTGGCCCTCTGGATAAGTTTTTTAGCTTCACCAAGCTAGTACTGCTCTGATTGGGCTGGAGCAAACTGAATTCTATGTGCATGGGTGTTTTGCTTCAGATGTTTTGCCATCAAATGTCCTAAACCATTTGAGGTGTTTTTAATACGTGCTTATGAGGTTTTTCTCATAGTTATATTCAGGATGAGGTTATAGCAAGGGTTATTAAAAAATCAGTATACTGGGGAGAAAGCAGAAAATTTTTATTCCTTAGTCAGGCTTTTGGCGTTGAGCTGGCAGCTGTCAATATAGATAGTCTAGGTGTAGTCTTAGTCTTAGACTAAGATTTACTAGTCTTAGTATTTTTTATTTGCTGTGCATAACAAGATTGCTGGTATGTAAACAGTAAAGTTTTTGCTTGTACCCTCTGTGGCTGGTATCTGCTTCAGGTGTAATTGTGCAAGTGGAAGAGCCCACTGCATATTGTCAATAAGTCTAATAAGACAAGGATTTGTGTGCTGAGCAATTTGGATGGGGAGATGCATGTGGAGAGGTAATCTTGCTCTGCTTGGATCATCTGGCTTAGAGCAGGACTTGTGCCAGTGGGACTAAACAGGCCATGGTAGCAGCAGTTGACACATCTGGTTGTCTCTGACCTGGCTATGATTTACCACCCTAGCTGTAGAGACTGCCACAGTTATTTCTGTATAAGCAAATGCTTTGGCCTATCAGGCTCTTGAATTGTCGGCTCAGGTACAACTTGGATGCTGTGTTGCAAAGCGTGGTGGTGTTGGCTAAGTGAGGTGCTGTCTGGATGCTGTGCTGTGCAATGCTTGGAAATGTGATTCCCAGTAAAGATCGCTGAAAATACTGTTGTCTTCTACCTGGAGCGTTATTTTTTTCATCCTGGAGGTGCAGGTGGATTGTAGGTTGTTCATGCTGATTGCTTCAAAGTGTCCTGACAGGACTCTGTGACCTAGCAGTGTGTGTGCATAGTGTGAGAGCTCAAGTAATTACAGCATAGAAGCCCTGAACTGCAAATTGACAGGATGTTCTTGTTTATGAAAGCTGCTCAGCCTTTGGGAGTCTGTGGCTGCCTTGTAGATGAATCAACAGTGAGGGAACACAAACAGTACTTAAACTGCCATCTCAGTATGAAAATGGGTCAGATAAAAACAGCAAGTCACAGGTCATTAAGCAAGGGCTTGGTCACTGAACACCATCTTAGATATTGCCACTAACATCTTTCTACATCTGTGTCACTCGGGGAGAAGCTACAAGTGATTGTGACTCCTCAGATTTGTACACATGCCAAAAACCTTGCCTGTGTTTCCAAAAGCCTAGACCAGTGATCCAAGAGACCACTTTCAGTTAATGGAAAAGCTGTTTAGTTTGTATTTTGGGTTTTCTCATACTTCTTCACAGTTGCTCAAGGAAAACACATGAAAAGTCTGACTGCTTGGAGGTGGTTGAATTCTGTGGTTTTTGACTTGTGAATTTGCAGGAAAAGTGTCATCCTAGAAGAAAAATGACAGATGTAGGGCCTGATAAAGTTAGATTGCCTTCTTTCAAAAATTAGAGTTGCTGTGCTAAATAGCCTTGGTATTTCATGTGTTTTGTTTAAAGTGGAATGGCTTTGGTTCATCGCTTTGCCTTTGTGACCGCTTCTGTCCAAATGCTACTTAGTATGTCAAAACCTGGATTGTAGTTTATCTTAGCTGTTGTAAAGCTGCACAATTTTAAAATCTGTTTTAAATATGACAAAAATGATGGATCTTTTTGTAAAGATCGAATACAGTGTTCAGGAGAGCTTCTTAGAGCATCATAGTTGTATAGGAATAGTGTTGTCACAAAGGAAACCAAGATACTGGCTGCATTAATGTCAAAATCTGTGGATTGTGGTTTGGGTTTTTTTTAACAGTTATGGGCTAGAGTTTAGGAATTGAGCAAACTCCCTAAACTAAACTGAGACACTGAGGTCTAAACAGCTTCAAACTCCATTTGTGTTGTTATCTGGCGTAGATGCTGCAGCTGAGTTAAATAGCTCCCAAACACAGCAATGTGAGCCTGAATTGAAAGGATGAAATTGAGTGAGTTGTGGGAGTTTTTTTCCTAATACTTAATAATTTGTGTTTCTGATTTCAGGGCCTTTCAGTTACCTTGATGATGTCCCATTTAAGATAGGAGACAAGTTCAAAACCCCAGCAAAGGTTGGATTACCCATTGGTTTCTGTCTGTCTGATTCTTCTCAGATTGTCAAAGAAGCCCAGGTAAGTGATATTTTGCCTTCCTGCTCTCTCTCCCCTCACTCTTGGCCCCAACCTGTGGTGCTTGTACATTCCAAGTTGTCACAGTTTGCACATAGACAGTCTTGTATTTCTAGAAGATCTGTTGGGCTATCTAGAAAAGTAAAATGTGATGGATCATACAAAAAACTTCTGATTTTTATTGCCTTAAAAAGCCGTTAGGCTTTTATTTTTAAGCATTTTTTTTAATCTCTCTGCTTTGAACAATCACAGTAGTTTTTGTAGTAGTTAGTTCTAAATGTTATCTTAATGAAATTTGAATATAATTTTTAAGAGAAATAATCCTAAGAACTAATACACATGGTCAGTGTGACATAATTTTCCATTCTTATTTTCTGTGTATTTCTTGTATGTTCTTCTGTGTAGTTCTAAGTGAAAAATTCTTTCCAGGCTGTTGAGCTGAACAGGTTACAGCTTGGAACAGGAATGGCTTCCCTGTCTTGAGCAGCATGTTTCTCATAAAATAAACAGTATCATAAAATAAAAAGTTGCTTTAGTGTAACTGTTGGAAATCTCATCTCCAAATGCAGGTTGTGAGACAGGAAGATTAATTGAATTATGTTTTCTCATTTGGACCCATAATTTTCCTCAACCAGCCACAATTGATAACTGTTTTTACTTTGTCTGTGACAGATTGATGTTAGTGGTTCTGCTTTTTTCTTCTTGTTTTTATTTTCTCCTTGCCCTACATATTACCCTGTTATCCTACTTCATGGCTTTTCCCTCATAACCATTAAAAAATTACCTAATTTTCCTAGTACTCATATTTCCACTCAGTTAAGCTGGTGTGGGAGAGCTGAAGGAGACACTGATGTCCTTTTGCTGGCTGGATTTTGCAGTGTCTCCATTTTACTGCCAAGCTGGGGTCAGCCAGCATAGTGTGCCTGTTCAGACTGCAGCAACCTGCACAGTGTGGACTGTGCATCTCACAGTGGAATTTGACTCTTTTTGCAGCTGTAGCGAACGCTGTTAAAAGAAGTGCAGGAAATATAGCTTCCCAATAATTTTTTTAGTAGAAAAAAAAGTGGATTTTTAAAGATAGAGTTAGACTCCTCAGAACTTCGCCATTTACAACTAAGCCACTCTGCGGTCACTACACTGGTAGTGAGTAGATGCCTCCCTGTGCTGATACGGACTTAAATGACCTGCTCTTAAATGGGAAAAGCTTTTGAGATCCTTTCGCATCAGTAACTTCAGCAAATTCTGCTGCTGCCTGTAGGTATTGTCATTGGTGTGCCCACTGTATCCCCTTTGGCTGGTGAGGCACTTCATTGGAGTTGGAATGAAAATACTGCCTA
This sequence comes from Cisticola juncidis, assembly GCA_013400215.1. NCBI lineage: Eukaryota > Metazoa > Chordata > Aves > Passeriformes > Cisticolidae > Cisticola > Cisticola juncidis. The sequence continues at coordinate 134,132 of VXBR01009414.1, read as the reverse complement.
AACCAGTGGGTCTAACACTGTAATATCAAGTGCCTTCGGAATATTTTTGGGGAAACTGAGTTATACTGTATTGGTCTTTGGATGAAAAAACACTCTGCTGAACAACTTGTAGAACTTGTAGACCAGGGATAGTTCAGTGGTGTCAGATCAGGGTGTGATTGTTCATCTAGTAACTCATTAGACTTCCCCTTGCTACCTCCCTTGTCCTGGAGGAAGAAGGTGGGAGGGCTGTGAAACTGATCTTGGGATGATGAGTAGTTCTAAAGCAAAGCTAAATATAGGAAGGAGGCAAAATATAGTATTCTAATGCAGGTTGCAGCAAGTTTTGCTATTAGTGGCAAAATTAAGTTCTTCTAGTTTCTGCCAGCTTTGTCAATCTGCAGGTTGTGAAAAAATGTTGTAACTGTTTTCTCGTAACTCATGTAGCTCTTACTCTTTTTGTGTTAATTTTTGTTGCTGTTAGAAGTAGCAGCTTTGATCCTTATAACTTTTCTTTTTTTTTTTTTTCTTCTTCTTCTCTCCTTTCCCCTCCACCCCCATCCAGTATGACTTCTCACTGGAAAAGAAAACAATCGAGTGGGCTGAAGACATCAAAAAAATTCAGGCTGCCCAGAGAGAAGCTGAACGCAAGGCAGAAGAAGCTCTAGCAAACTCAAAAGCAGCTCCAGAGGACAACACCAAGAGGGGGTTCTCAGAGGGACCTTGCCCTAAAGCCATGCCTCCTCCTATTAACCCCATCCTTGCTAGCCTGCAGCACAATAATATTCTCACTCCTACCCCAGCCAACACCAGCTCTGTGAAGCAAAAGGTCCTCAGTCCACCTCGTCCAAAGGCAGATTTCAACCCAGCTGATTTTGAATGTGAAGAAGACCCATTTGACAAACTGGAATTAAAAACTATCGATGATAAGGAGGAATTAAAAAATATCCTTGAAATTCATGTTGGTACTACTGGGCCAATTGTTGCCCAGCTATTAGATAATACTTTGCCCAAAGGAGGGTCTGAATCTGTGTTGCAAGATGAGGAAGTTTTGGCATCCATAGAAAGGGCCACGTTGGACTTCAAACCCCTTCACAAACCCAATGGCTTTATCACTTTACCACAGTTGGGAAACTGTGAAAAGATGTCCTTGTCTTCCAAAGTGTCCCTTTCTCCCATCACTTCAGTGAGCAATATCAAATCCCTGTCATTCCCTAAGTTTGACTCCGATGAGGGCGATCAGAAATCATCAAAGCTCACGAGCACTTTCCACAGCACTACCTGTCTTCGCAATGGCACTTTGCTTAGCTCTCTGCAGACCTGTGCTCAGAGCCAAGCCAGTGAACTGAATGGACACCATATGCTTGGTCTTTCCGCCGTAAATGAGGACAGTGGCAGGGAGACACTATCCTCTTCATCCAGGCTGTCTTCTCTGGCTGTTTCGACTGTTTGTACAGAAGAAGAATCATCTCAAAGCACATCAACTACGGTAAACGTGGAGTGGAACTGGGGCTGCTGGTGAGAGGTGGAGGTGCAGAGGCAACTCTTGCCTCTAAATTGCCCTGTTGGTTTGGTATAATTTCATTTACTAGGAGTGAATTGTAGATCCTCTTAACTTACATGGCAACTTGATCAATCCAACAGGTCTCTGTGGTGGCAGTTCTGATGCTCAGATTATTACCGTGCCTTTTTCCCCAAATTTGACATTTTTAGACCAATTCCGATGATTGTTCTTTCATCTTTTAAGCTCTCATTTGTTGCTGATAGTTGCACACCTTTGAGCTAAGCATATGGGGCATCTTCAGTGTACAGTTGTACATTTTTTTCCTATCTAGATGAGATATATCAGATTTTGAAGTGCTGTTGGGCTTTGAATCAGACATCTTCTGGTTTTCTTCCTTGGTTTGCTTGTTTATTTGCTGGAAATAACAGGAAATGCAGGCTTCTCAAGGAATAGAAGTAATAATAAGTTAAAACACACAGATGTGCTGTGTCATTCAGGGAAGAATAAAGTACTTGTGGTTGACCTGCAGTGAAGTAGGCTTATTTTTTTTTTTTTAATTTCAGTTTTCTTCCTGGGATCCTTTAAAAACCTAATCTTTAACAGGAAAAAAAATATAGTGATGTGAAATCTTGTATTCACCCTTTCTTGTGAGGGTGGAGTCATTACTTGGTGAAGACCAAAACCTTAAAGATCATCTTGTATTTTTAACATTACAGTTAGTCACTGTACAGCTCTGAGATGGGAGATTGACTCTTAATTTCATCAATCTTGTTACAAGTTCAAAAATTACTTTGAGGACAGGTGTCCTTCACATCAGGTGTTGTTTTTGTCTCTTTGTGAATAAGAACAGAGATTGGAGTAAGCTTGTGGGGTTTTTTTAACAGTGAACCATAGATCTGGATACCAGTACTCATGAAGCCTAGTGAAAGCTATGTAGTCAAATCCTATAGCTTCTAAAATAGTCTGGGGTTTTTCCTCTGTTCAATATAAACAGTTTTTCAGTGATTCTGTGGTTTTAGTGGCATACTGTAACTTTTGTGTGACACCATGTGCTCTGAAACAAGTGATGCTGCTTCTCCCCTTTTGTTCTCCCAGCTCTTTTCAAGGTTAGTAAAATGCACTCAAAATTGTGAAGTACAGTATTCTGGGAAATAGTGTATCTGACAGAGCACAGCAGAACAGCTGTTTGTTGATGACTGGAGCAAATTTAATACTGTTAACTTTGGCATGAGCAGCAGTGTGCTAAGCACCTGCTCACTGCTGCGGGTCACAGGTGTGAGACGGGCCTGTGTGACCTCAGTTACAGAACACAGCGTCTCTGGGGATGAAAGATCACTTACAAACAGATAGATTGGCAAACTCTTCAAATCTTTCTGCCAGATTACATTTCTTAAAGACCAAGAGGGAAAGTGTACTGTTGACAATGCTATAACGGAAGATTGAAAGTGGGAAAAGGTAGACTTACTAGGAGAAGTAGTAAAATTAATTCATTAATATGAAACTGTTTATGCTTTAAAAGTAGTGAACCAAGAAATAGTTGTGCTGATGGAACGTAGTTATTTGTGTTTAAATTCCAAGACTTCAGATTGTACTTGTTTTATATTTCTACAGTATAGTTCTAGTGGAAAATGATGGCTGATATGCAAGAAATTTAAGTAAATGCAACAAAAGCATTTAAGTAAATGTAATAAAAATCCTCAGAGTATGAAAACAGTAGAAAGTAGTCACAGTCATCTCTGTGGCTGGGAGCAGAAGGCTCATATTCCAATGTATTCCATACTGATTTTACTTTTTTTTCCTCACAAGATTAGAAATTTTAACTTTGAATTTGCAGTTACCATGGGAGTTTTTGCTTCACCCCTGAATTGGATCTTTGGATGGAATAAATCTGTGGTTTCCCTGAGGCTGCATAGGTTCTGTGGTGATGCCCTCTCCTCACTTTCATTTTTACTTGAATCTCAGTATCTTCATTTTTGCAGCTTTAGCAGAGGTAGGAATGATTAATGAAGACAGCGCATTGAAATTAAACTTAAGTAGATTAGATACGAGAAGTTGGTTTTCCCAGACTGTTGACACTCTGGTGTCAGAAACAGTTTTGGTTTTCCCGGCTGCAGCACCTATAACAAAGCATCATTTTTCACTTTGATAACCCACTAGCTGATTTCAGGGCCGTTTTCCCTATTTCAGTGTATCATATAATCCAGTGCTTTTTGCCCTTGAAAAAGTGTCTGGAGAGAGGATGTGTGTGAAGAACACATCATGAGAAGGGGTTCTTGAGTACCCTAGAGGATCAGAATAAGTATGATGTCTCAGGGTTGGTTTTCTAGAAGAGAAATTCTTACCCTGCAAGATATTTAGGAATGCAGAACAAAACCTCTGTAGTGGTGGTTTGGGATCTTTTTGCAAATAAATGGAATTTGTCAAAACCTTAATAGATCTTTTCAGAATTGGTTTTCTATAGAGGGTTGTTCAGTTTGGGCTTTTAAGGTGGCCTTTCTGAAGGATGTGGACAAGCTTTCGAGCAATCTGTGCTGGCAAAATAAGCATTAAGAAATGCCCAAAGCTGTGGTTCTTGCTCCACAATGATTTCTTGCAGCCTGTTCTAACTCTGTTTAAAATGCAGGAGTTGTGAATGTATTGAACTGAAATGGGCAGCTTTGATGGGGCCAAGGCCTGACACTGCACTGCTGTTAACTTGGGCAAGTTGTACAAAGTGGTGAGGTGGTTCTACAGAAACATAGCAGGTGCACAGCAGGGGACATAACCCAGCCTTGCTGGTGTGCTGGGAGTGGGAAAAGTGCTGAGTAGAAAACTCAACATACTCTTTTGAGCCAGTGTGATTATGTTGTTCCTGTGTGGTGTATGGAGTTCAGTGCTTTAGGAATAGAAAATAGGTGTATTTTTCTCTTACCCCTTCAGACAGTCAAAAATTCCAGAGAAATCTTTAGGTAATGACGTCAAAATTATCACTGTTATTCAGGCAATGTAGACTTAGTCAGAAGCTGAACTGGGGCTGTGTCAACACACACCTGTTACAGTGACAGAATAAACAATTTTATAATCCTTGTGGGGATACACACATCCTTCTTGGAGTATAATCCATTTGTAGAGTGCTGAGAGGAGGAGTGATCCTTGTGATGGTGATTCTATAGCTACAGGCAGTGGGTAATGTCAGCATCTCATATGTGGAAGCCCAATCAGACCCTAAAGTTTCCCATCCTGTGGTAGTATCTTCTGTAAAACCCTCCTCCCCTAGCTGTGGCAAATTCTGCTGACTGGTGCATGATGTTTATATTTGTTTTGTGTTGTCCAGCAGGTACACCCAGACTACGAGGAAACAGAAATCCCTGTGGTAAGTTTCCACATACACCTGTGTGCTTGCTTGCATTACATCATGTTTATGGTAATCTTGATAAATGGTGTTCCTTTGAGTACAGAAAACCGTAGGCGATGAGTAAACCTGAGGTGAAGGAGGCAATCTGTGCTTCCTTTGAGGTGCAGGGTTTGGCTGCATCAGTGTTCAGTGTTGTAGGGCTTGCGTGTTCAAAGGCTTTCGTCACACCAGTGGGAGAGGTTCATTGTGGAGAATTTGAGTTGTTGATGGTTGCTTTGAGGGTTAAAAGTATGGTGGGAATCGGGCTACTTGGTTTCATCCTCACAGTGTGTACTTCCAAAGGGCACTCTAGAAAACGTTTTGGATTAATTCCATGGGCTATCCTGGTTCTGGCATTAGCCAGAAACAGGATATGGGGATGCAGGAGATGATCATCACCTCAGCCTCTGGGTTTTCCCCCTTAGGTAACACACCAAAACTTCGCAGTGTCTAAAGTGCCCAGTAACAGCAGCTGCACGAAGTGGCTGGGCAGTCTCACAGCTGAGCTGCAGCAGGACCTCTCCCCCAGTGAGAGGCACTGTGTGGAGACAGTGGTCAACATGGGCTACTCTCCTGAGAACGTCCTGAAAGCCATGAAGAAGAAGGGACAGAACATAGACCAAGTAAGAGCTCATGCAGTGGAAAGGAATGCTTGATTGGATGCTGGTTCTGCTGGGCAGCCATCTTGGGTTTGCTAAACGGGTGGGGTAAATGCTGTTACTCTTAATAGGGGGTTGCAACCTAAGCTTGTGCTTATTTCTGGTGAGGGACTGACTGCTAGAGTCAGTCACACCTACAGGTGCTGGGTTGGAGCTGTGTGAGTTTGGGATGGCCCTTTGCTCTGTGTGAAAGACGGAGGAGAGATTCTGGGTCTCCCCACAAGCCACAAATGCATCCAAAGGAAGCTTAGCATGGCCCTGTGCCATGTTTAGAACCATGTGGCAGAAATCCGACCACTTCCCTTGTTCTGAGCACCAGAGTTTACAATGCTGACATCTCTCCTTGTAGAGAGATTGGCCCTGCAGGCCTAAGATGGCTCTGAAAGGCTCCTGCAAGGCCCCATTGACTGACATGTGTGTGCCCTGGTGCTGCTCCTTCTTGCTCGAGCGCTGCCTCCAACACCTGCACAAACTAGGTCCCTGGGCACAAAGCACTGCTGAGCAAAGTGTAGTTCTGGCATCTGCTTCAAACAAACACTTCAAAGCGGGAGAACATGGCCCAATCTTCCGTGCCAGCCTTCAGCACCCTGTGTGCTGCACAGAGCATTTCCCAGGGCCTCCTGCTTGTGGGACTGATCTGCTGGCCCTCTCCCTACGTGCAGCTTAAGCTGTGCACTAAAGTGAACTGTATCAAATGGAAAAAAGGGACCCTTAGGAAGGCGGTTTTAAATCCTGCTCTAATTGCAAGCTCTGTTCTTTTGCATACCTAGTATTGCCTACCTGACCCTTCCCCTTAAAGCTGAGGATGGATAAGAAATTCATCAGCAGTTTGTGTGCATGAGCTGGGATCTGCAGTTCACTTGCTAGTGTGCTGAGTTGATCTTCAAGGGCTGACTGCTCTCAGATTGCATCAGCTCTTGTGGCTGTCTGAGAGGAAGCTAAAAGCAGACATGTTGTGATTGCTGGACCTACAGTTCCATTTTTAAAACTTGTAGTATAAAAGTATAAAAATTAAACCTCTGCTCTGCCATCAGAGGGCTAAAGATACACTTCTGAGGCTGCTTTGACTAGAATGAAGGGGATGGTCAGAGAGCACAGCAGGACAGAGGGGTTTGTCTGCTTTCTCTGCACAAGCTCTTGTATAAGGAGTATCTCGGCTCTGCTAGGAAGGACTTGTGTCTCTGTCCCTGGTGAAGCTGTGGGTAGAATCATGCTCAGCACCTCTGCGTGTACCAAGGTGACATTCAGCTCCTTGCTGCAGGCACCTGTCTGCGAACACAGTTTGTTTTCTTCATTCCCCACAGGTTTTGGATTACCTGTTTGCACATGGACAGCTTTGTGAGAAGGGCTTTGATCCACTTCTTGTTGAAGCAGCTTTGGAAATGCACCAGTGTTCAGAGGAGAAGGTGAGGGTGCAATTTGTGCAGGAATAGAAAAAATGTGTCATGATAGGGAATTCCAGCAGCAGTTCTTCTAGCCAGTGTAATGCTGGCTTTCATGGTCATGCTGCCTTGTTTCCAAAACTGACTGCCACAGGACATCTTTGTGTTGATAAAGCTAAAAATTGTTAAAGCATTAGAATTTGTCTGTGCCATTCTGTTAGTCTCATTTGCATCCGTTTTTATGGGGACAGGATTTTTTAAAAACCTGCTTATTGCGGTCATACTGTTTTGAATGCCCAGAGTTCTGCTGTGGGTGTGGTGCTTGGTACAGATACAGTTAACTTAAGCAGCAGCAAATCGTCTTTCAATCCAGCCTGCCCTGGCCATGAGTTTTCTCCCTTGCAAAGGGTGTATGCCCGGCTGCTTAGCAAATTAGGTGAAAGCTTGCCCTGAAAGACGCTAGGAGGTGCATGTTTTGGTATCTGGTTCATTGTCTGGCTGCTTTACCAGCACCCAAGGTACAGCAGGAGTGGGTAACAAGGACAGAGAGCAGGAGGATCTTTTAAAGTCTGCCAGCCTATTGTGTAACAGGTTATTTTACGAAGTCTTTAAAGGTGCAACTCAACCCCCTCATAGACAGGCCTTCCTGCCTTTCTTGCACAAGTGATAATCTTGTAAACAGAGCAATAGCAGTAGGAGAATGGAAAGTAACTGAGTTTGAGAAACCCATTTGCTGTTGGCTTAGCCCTGGAATTGGAAATGGCTGATCTCCTGATGGCCCATTTCAACCTGCTTGCTTGTTTGGGATTTTTCCTTCCCCTGGGGTGGAGCAGGTGCACTGTAAATGGCAGAGGGTTCCTAAAAGTGATCAGCTGACTCACTTATCGCCATTTTATTTTTCAAAGCTCAGGGAGGATTCAGTTTATTTTGGAAATATCGTATGTACATGCTGGGGTTTGTGCTAATCCTCCAAGTTTGCCCTAGATCTGAGAAGCCAGTTAATGGTAAGGGCTACTGCACTGTTCCCAAAGTCCAAGTAAGTTAATAAAATAATCAGGTGCAGCAGGAGCTGCTGGATGGGGTAGGTGGGTGCCATTAATCCAAATTTTGGGGATCCCAGATTGGGCCAGGCTGATAAATATCCTTCTGTGAGAAAGGCACCCACACAGACTGAGTCTTGGTGCCCTCGTTGAAGAGGGTTTTGGAAGTGGAGGATGGCAAACAGAGGGGACTGAAAGGTCCCTGTGGGCTGTCCCCAGAACTCTGGTGGCTCTGGTGTGAGCAGACTTTTTCCCAACAGAGCTGGAATGGGCTGTGCTTGGGGAGGAGGAATCCACATGCCCAGCTGCTGAAGACAGGCTCTGTGCTAAACCTCCACCCAGCCCTGATCCATCCATTTTTCTCTTGCAAATAACAGGCTGTCTGTCTTTCAGATCACAGAACTTCTCCAGTTAATGAGTCAATTTAAAGAAATGGGCTTTGAACTGAAAGACATTAAGGAGGTCTTATTATTACACAACAATGACCAACACAATGCTTTGGAAGATTTAATGGCCCGTGCAGGAGCCAGCTGAAGACACATTCCTGGATTCTTGGTGTGCAACAGAGCAGGACCAGCCCAGCCACCTTTGCATCCAGTGTGACTTGCTCTCAATGGGAAGGAGTCCAGCTTTTTGCATACAAGGGAGAGCAACTGAGCAAGCCTGCCTGCGTGCATCACTCCAGCATTTCTCTTTCCACTGAGGGCCAGCTTTCATTCTTAAATTAAATTTTAAAGTGTCCTTTCCTAAGTTTCCTTTTTCCAGCTTGGCCACGGAAAGTTGGGACTGCCCAGTCTCAACTGGAATTGTACATAGGTAGAGATGGAGTGGTTCCCTCCTCATTGTTGCACTGGAGTTGGACAGAAGAATATTAAGTTGATTCTGAAACTAGGATGCTTTGGTTCTTTGAAGCTGCTTTCATGGTGTCTTGTCTGCTTGTACTGAATTACTTGACTGTGTCACAGTCCAGATTACCTGGTTAAATTTGACCTTAGTGCAATGGAGTTTTGTTTTTTGGTTGAAAGTTGGTCTGTAACTTAGTAAAACACTGGTTCAGAAACTGTCACTATGCATAAAGAGAGAACCTTGTTTTGTCCTCTTGGTTTTTGTTTTTTACCCATGCATCCAACACTTCTGCCAGGCACAAGTGTCCAGTGCTAAATGGTAAGTTCCCTTGATGCAGGTAAGCTGTGAACTCAACCTGGACCTGCAACTTGTGTTGGCTCTTGAAGGCAGAGAGCTGGGGCTCAGTATTTTTAATCCTCTGGGCTTGTAGGATTTTTAAGACAATGCCCTGCTAGAAGGTTGGTTATCTTTTTGTTTTAAATAATACACAGTGTGATGCAGGAGGTTTCTTTCAAGCACTTTCTTTAAAACAGATATACTCACTGCATTAGTTCCACTTTTCACACTGCTATAGAATTACATAATAATAACATCTAGTACTGCAAATCAGGTTTGGGGTTGTTTTTGATAGTTCAAAGTATTACGTTGTGCATTGATCAAGTTCTAAATACATAAAATATCAGCAGTATTGAGGAATCTCTAATTTGCTAAATATTTTGATTCTGCAGAAGAACAACTAATAAAACCCTGAAATATAATTCCCAGTGTCATGGTTCCCATCTCTCATGCTCTCTGGCTACAGCAGACGAGGAACTTGCTGGATCCTGCCCGCTCAGGTGCTGCCAGCTCCTGTGGGCATCTGTGAACACTGTTGGGCAGAACAACCCGAGGTCTGTGGGCTGCAGCTGCAGTGGTGGAAGGTGCTGTGCTTCTCTGTGGTTTATTTTTGTTCTGTGGCAAAACCCCAGACTAGGGATCCAAATTCACGTTAGAGCCTAGAGCTGGAACATTGAACTGCTGGAGGGCAAAATCTCAGCTCATTGCATCAATACAGGTTTTTCAGTAGGAGTTTTCAGCTCATCATGACTCCAAAGGAGATGGCATTTGTCTCTATTATGTTGTTAACTTTCTATGACCAAAATATCTAATTTGGGTCCAGTGTGCTCTCCTGGAATTCTCTCTGGGATGCCCAACTGTATGGATTACATACATTTACTTAAAATTATGCAAGACAGGGATCTGCTGGCAAGTGTCTAGGAGATGTGGAGAGGGATGATGAGGAGGAGTAGGCCAGGTTGCCTTGCACATACCCCATTGTTGACCTTCACCCTTTTCTAGTGGTAGAGCTGAAATAAAGCTTGTGTAAGGACATTCAGCAACTGGTGGGATGGCAGCTGCTGTCTCTGTGAGTGCAGGTAATGCCCAGCTTTTCTTCCTTCCCAGGTGAGAAATGCAACAGTGAAGTGAGGAAATGGGGTTCCTGGTTAATTGGAAAATCTTGAAAACAAAATTCAAACTGTTTTACCATCATTTCTGAGAGCATTTGGTTGTGTTGCTCATTCTGGTTTTCTCAGAAATGCTACCCCAGTGAGTCCCTGTCTGGTACCAGACAGTCCAGAAGGGGCAAGAAGTCTTTGCCAGAAAAAAAAATTTAGACCAAACTTCTGAATAAAATAATCTCTGATTGTATTAGTGTGCACTGTTTTTTCACAGTTCTCCTCCAAGGTCTGGTTCTTAAACCCCTAGCATAACCACTCTGCTTTTGGAGCTTTTGTGGAGGTGAGAGCAGGGAGGTGAAAATGGGGAGTGGCACCTGGGAAGATGCAAGGCCTTATTTCAGAGAGCCGTGCCCACCTGAGTCTACCCCGGTGATGCCACTCTTGCTTTGACAGTGATGTTTCTGGATTTAAATCCTTGGGTAGCTGAAGGCATGAAACGTATTCCTGCATTGACATCTCAGAGAAGAAAATACCACAGGGGATTAAGAGGGTGGCTTAGAGAAGAGGAATTGCTGAATGAATGTGTAACAAGAAAGCCAATATGACCAGAGTTCAATGCTCAGGGTGCTGTGCAGCATTTGTTAATCTGGTACTGTTCTATCCAGGCACAGTTCATTGTGGGTGTGTGTGGGTGTGGGGAGGTCCTGCTGGCTGGAGCAAGCCTGGGTTCTGCCCTGCTGCTGGCTGGTGAGGAGATTGGCTGCACCCCTGGACACACACAGCTTTTTCTTAGGTTGTCGTCACATTGGTTTATGTCCCTGCGGTATCGTTTTCAGAGGTTCTGTCTGAGGTCTGTGTGCCTGAGTGGGAAGGCTGGTGAGACAGCCTAAACTGGTGGTTGTGCTTTCAAGAGCATCTTTGAGCTGCCTCCTGCTGGTTCTGGACAGCAGCAGCCCGGAAATGGCTCTGCTACTGCGCAGCCATCCTTCACCCCCACGGCAGCCAAGGGCTCCCAATCCTGCCGTCAGGCAGTGGGAGCGGCAGCTGTCCCAGTGCCCCAGGGTTTCTTTGCCCGGCCTCGTGGCTCCCGCCCCGGATCTGCTGGAGCACAGAGCCCATGTCAACGCCTGTTTGTGGCTGCTCTCCAGGCCAGGAACAATCGTTCTGGCTGTGTGTCCCGGCTTCTGAAACTCCACACCAACAAGCCCTGTGAGCAGGGGAGCTCGTACAGATTTCTAGCCCCACTTAATCTTTTGCAGTCAATGAAGTGGGAATTTTGATCATGTTTACCTAAAATGATTTTTATCAGAGTTCTGTACCAAATTAAATTTTATTTTAAATTGTCAACTATTGAAATAAAGTATCAAGCCTCTGCTAATAAGCGTTGATAGTCATTGTTGCATCTGAATACAAAAGTGAATCCATTTTAGTTTTGTGTTTATTTGATTGTACATGGCCAAGCTCTCTACATCTCTTAGATTGCTTTTATGACACTTTAACACATATTCATCAACTTGAAGTGAAAACCTTTTGCAGCAGTTGTCAGTGAAATATCAAACAGTAGGAAGGGAATGACACTTAAAATGTTCATTTAGCACATTTTCACACAAGAATTAAAGCAGCGACTAGGTAATAACCCTCAAAGGGGAGAGAAAAATGTTACCATTTCTGACAACAGCTTGATAGTTTCTGTTGCATATAAGGAACTCATTTGTTGGTATCTTTGGAAGCTGCAGCACTTCAAGCATGTCCATGTTATTGCCAAGGATGGGCTGATTTTCACAGCCAGGTACTTTATTTTTTTAATTTGGTCAAGTCTCACCTTCAGTATAGAAAATAAAACTTGGAAAACAGACATAAAATGTATTTAAGAAGGTATAGTCATGGAGATTGGCTGGATAAGCCATTTAAAAAAAAGACTGTATCAGACCTCAGAAAATTGTGTGTGATTGTTGTTTTGATTATTTGTTGTTTCTCAGTGTCCCTGGCCATTCCTCAAGGGAACAAATAGTTCCTGTTCTGGGAATTGATGCTGGGATCAGATCTGCCAGAGACTTGTGCTTTTTCACAGTAGAGCAGATGGGATTCACAGGTGGGTCAAAGTCTTGCAGCTGACTTAACTCAGATCTCCTCTGCCCTCAGAAATTTTTGGTCACTTATCTGTCTTGTCACAACTGTGCCTGCAGATACCGAGGTTAGGACATGGCACTGCAGGTTCTGCAAATGATTCTTGTGTTTTGCTTAGGAATGTCCAGCTTCTGTAAGAAAGTCAAAATGCCTGTGAACTTACTTAGCTCAGCTGCCTTCTAAAACCGGAAAGAGCAATCAACCAATATTCATCTCCCAAAGGTCAGAGTACGTGGAGGGAAAATTCTCCTTCCTTGCACTGTTTCTGACTGGGCATCACATTTTCCTTTGACCTGTGCACACATCCTACAGTCTGACCTTTTCATTGGTTCCAAATAGACTTGCCAAACTCCTCAGCTGCTCCCTGACAGCAGTATTTGCTGTATGTTCACTGAGAATCTGCTAGGGAAACAAGTAAGTGCCCACATCTAAATTATGATAGCAGTAGGACTACCCAGCTGCCTCATATTCTTCTCAGTTTACTCACAGGAAAGCTCTCCCTGGCCCCAAGTGGTGGAGGGAATTTCTGGTTTTAAACACTTGCTCCTCCCTGTGTGGTTTTAGTAGAATGCTGATGTCCCACTGCTCTACAGCTCTCCAGTGGCTGTTGGGCACCACTGCTCTGTGCCATGAAGAAATACTTAGTCTTACTCCTGGATGCCTCATCTCTCTGGGTGAGAGAGGCTTCTGACCCAAGTTCAGATGTGACTTGCTGCTGGCCTGTGACCAAGGCACAGGAACCTTATTTAGAGCCATAACCTCAGACCCCAGAGAAACTCTGCTTTCTGCTCCACAGAGAATCCCAGTCTCAGTTGCAAGACGGAGATTAACCAGTGCTAAAAACAACCCAAGTGTAAGTGATGTGGGATTTGCTTCTGTTCCCCAGGCCTACGCTGGGTGACATTCCTGGGAGTGTTTGCACGAAATATGCATCCCAGAGTGTCACTGCAATTGCTGTCTTGCTGCTCAGCCCAACCTGGGCTCCTCAGGGAGGCTATACAGGCAGGCAGCAAAACCCACAGCTGGTCAGACAGCAGTGTTCCGTTTCCCTTGGCATTTCTGGCTACTGAGCAGGCTTTGAATGAGCTACCACAGGCATTACTGAGGAGACACAGAGATTAATGAATGTGCTGCGAAAGCCCTAATTTTGGAGTGGGAGCACTCACACAGCACATTGTCAGTGAGCATATCTCATGGTTACTTGTGCCTTCAAAACAAGTGGATTGGCTTTGTGGTTCAGATGTGATGTGTGCAGCACGAGGGCTTCTGCAGGGCTCCAGCTGATGGCTCTGTAGCTCTTGATTCAAATACCAGTTTCCCATAACAGTGCTGTCTGCAGCATCTGGAATCCTAGTGCCTCCAAGCAGACCCCCTTTTCATGTGAGAAATCTGTTAATCTCTGCTCAGTGCAGCAGATACAGCTGCTGGAGTCTTCCTCTGGGCAGTAGCATGAAACCTATGTGCTTATAAACACACCAGGTGGAATCTTTGGTATGAAGTCCCTGCTAAACTACTGCTTACCCATAACTTAAAGCCACCCCTTTTAGGGCTCTGGAGGGCTCATCCCAAGAACTAATCCAACAATAGGCTTCTTTCTTCTGAAACTGACAGCATTTCACAACCTAGCTTGACTTCAAATTTAAGGTCCAGTCACATTAGTGTTAACAACTCCTGGCTCCTCTCTCTTTCATGGCTTCTGTTTGCAAAGACTTTTCTGGATAGCTTTTGAGCATTTCTGTTCAGACCTATATCTGGCTTCAAAGTTGTTTCCCTTACTTGGCAAGACAGAATTGCCTTTAACTTGTGAGAAGCTGCTATGATACATGAACACAACTTGTCTGCTGCTTGGTAAGATATTTAAAGGCTGCTGAATTGTTACTGTTCAGAATGTGGCTTATTGGTATTAATGAAATGCAAAGCTTATGGTGCCAATTAGTCATCTCTCATTTACTCAGAATTCTCTCCATCCTTATACTAAAGCACACACTAATTACAAACATCAAACCAAAAGCTATCCTCTACCACCCACACTGCAGCACCAAGTGTAGCAAAGTGCTGGCTGGGGTTTCCTGTAGCTGCTCCAGCACATGTGGAATCAAAGAAGGTCTAAACTGGTGGAGGTGTTGGCAGTGATGTGTCAGTCCCAGGGGAGGCTAAACAGAGCTGAAGCTGGGCTCGCATCGCTTCAACACACTTTGACTTCAGCACCAAGATTTCATCCAGCATGGTCATGAAATTCTGAAAATCCTAGTGAGGAAGGCACAAGGAAACAGTAGGGAACAGTATCAGCAGGCTGGAAAAAATCAGCATATTTTTTACACTGCAGCAGAACATAAATGCATTTTGCAGACCAGTAGATTAAATTTGCATTTCCTTAGTAAAGTCACAGCCCTCACAAAGGTCAGTGCCTCTAAATACTAAGGTTCACTGACTCTGGTAGTTTTATCTATTGGTGAAGTTACAGCTCATATAGTTGCTTAAAAATAAAAATGTATAAAGCAGCTGTTGAGCTGTTGTCGCTTTTCTACTCTGGTTAGCTATTCAAAGGTTTGGTACTAGGACTGGCCACCCAGTTTTACCATGTACTGAATTCTGTTCCTGACAACTCTCATGTTGAATTTATCAATTATGAAAATAAATGGTGAGTTAGGCCACTGTGGATCACACATAATAGCCCAATCTTGAGAGATGCAAGGGATTTTTTCCCATTAGGTCATGGGGCCATGGCTGCAGGTCTGCCATAAGCAACACCAGCACTGTATCCAGCCTCAGCCCAGGGAACTCTACCTTCCATAGCCACATGGATAAAAACCAGTATGGAACTGTGATTAAAACTGAAATGGATTTTTAATTTTTTTTTAAGTAGGGCTTGTATTAATCAGGGAGCACTTGGAAGTTCTCTGCTCTCCATCTGAGTGTAGTTTGGTGCCTTTGTTCACAGGTCTGTGCCTGAGAAGCTGGGAGGTGTTAGTATCCCCAGGCCTGAGAAATTCAGCTGCTGTGCATGAAAATCAGTCAGGCAAAAGCCTATATGGCAGTACTCCAGCTGTATCTCCTGCACCGTATCTCTGTCCTTCGGGGAAATCAGGACAGTGATGAAGACTAGCCCAGCTGCTGTGGCATATTTTTCTGAAGCATTTTAAATATTGCTTTGTTCATTGTGTGGCTGGTCTTGGCAGGAGTTTATCCTGCAGCCAAAGTTTCAAGGCTGGAGAAATCGGAACTATCTCAAAATGGAAGGAGAGAAGCTGAGGCATGAAGCCCAAGCATATTTCATTACTCAAAAAAGGTCATGCTGTGAAATAAAACTACAGGGTATGTTATTCACACACTGCTTGAAGGCCTGGCAAGCTTGTCAGAATTTTGCTAGCCAGAAAATAACTGCTTGCTGCAAGGGGCAAATAAATTTGCGAGGAATGCTGGTGTGCAGTGAACAAGAGACTTATGAAGAACAATCTGAGAAGATTAAAAGAAAATTAGGAAGATGAAAGATAGCTTTGTTTCACTGCACTGTCTGCCACAAAACGAATAGTTTATGTCTCCTGTATTACTTTGTGAACTGTATGATATCTAAAACAGCATATGCAGCTTGAAATCACAGTGAATAAGCCACATGTTGGCCCCACTACAGTCACTGAGGGAAGAGTCCCTGTACTTCAGAACTGTGATAGGAATTGAAATGATTTGATAACACAATGCAGCAATGTAGCTTGGCTTTACTGAGAAGGTGAAGGAATTGGGAGGGCAGGAGCTCTCACTGGAAAATGTTCACATAGCTGGATTTTCACATAGATGTGACATGCATCTGTTGGGATGCAGGAGAAACAGAACTGGGATTACCTAGCTAGCAGTGGGGCCATGCAAGTGCCAGTTTTTAGGTCTAGGGTACACCACTGTCATCTGAAGCAAAGACAAGCCAAGAAACACTTTAACCAAAGCCAAGAGCATGTGAGGCACAAGCCAGAATGGTCAGAACACTGGAGTAAGCGAGGCCTGGGTTGCTGGAACACCTGCAGTGTGATAGGCAAAGAGGCTCCCAGAGGGAAGAGCCAAATGCCACCAGTCTCCTGCCCTACGGGTGCGCTCTGCTTTGTGGTATTGGCTTACTTGTCCCAGCCTGCAAGAACTAAAACACCACAGGGACAGATGGCCTGTCTGGAACAGTCTGCCTCGTTATCCATGCAAGATAAGGGAAGGCTCTCTTATCAGAGACAAGGTCTTCATGGCTGGCCCATCCGTCTCCTGCTCCCCAAGGGCCTGTCAAAGTGGAGACTGGCAGACACAACAGGCACTGAAAATGAGAGGCCTCTCCCAGGGCTGAGGCAGGCCTTGGAGAAGAGGTTGAACCAACAAGGAACGTGACATCACCAATTCAAGCTAGCAATCTCTAAGACTGATCTATGCTGGTTCAGCAGGCACCAAAACCATCACCTGAAACACTTACCATTGCTGACATCTGATTTATCAAGCATTCCTCTTTGAAGCACAGGCATGCCATTTCATTCAGCTGCTGCCGATGAGCACGAATTACAGTCTGTCTGATTAACCAAAAACACACACTGGTTACGCAGTGTAATTACTGCTTGTAATCACAGCTGGCCCAAATAAACCTTCAAGAAATAAGAATACCCCAGAGGAAGCCTTGCTGTCCTCTGTCCCTGCCACTCAGGAAGGGCACACCAGTGCTCCATGAAGTGAGTGGACTGCACTGGTTAGATAAACTGGGTGACTGAGAGCTGCTTACAGAAGAGTGACCACAGCCCTTCCTTAGCACAGACAGTACACGACTGCTTTTTACTGCAGAAGAATCAAGGAGCACAACAACTGTCTAATTAATTGGTGAAATGGGTTATAACCATGAGTCTGTAAGTAATTTCAGTGAGAAACAGACTGAGCAGGAACACAGTGCTGCTGTTGATTCCCCTGAGCAAGTTTCACCAATTCATTGTTTCATTGACCAACAATGTATTTTCAGTCACAGGAATGTAGTCCAGTCCCTGGGAGCTGACAATGGCAGCTCAGAGTACTCAGAAGCTTTATATTTTCACATCTACAGCGACTACTCAGCTGCTCTAGCAGCTTTTCTTTTCATTGATGGAACAGCTATAACATGATTCTTGATGGAAGTTTTTGATATATTTGGTGCTTTACAGCTTATAGTAAGCCAATTAATTACTGATAACTGCAGTTTGTATTATAATATTTATTTCTCCAGCATTATCATAGATACGCTAATAGAATAATTGCCTTCTTGTGAGATTTTAAAATATCACTAAATAACAAGCAACCATATATTTTAAAGATAATTACTGTAATTATGATTAATCTTAAATTATTTAATAGAACAATTAACCATTGGTTTTTGAAGTACATATGAGTATGACATACAAATAAAGGCATATGTGTCACATGTCCAGAATTTCTAAGATTCACTACAAACTTCATGATGAACAAGACTTACTGTGCCTTTTCTAGGGCTTCCCTCTGCCATTTCCCCATTTCTGATGCAGCACTTGGAGAACTGCTGCTGGACATGTGTGAGGGGCACTTTGCATTTGCTACTACGTTATTATCTTTGGTTGCAAATCCTTCATCTGCAGCAAAAGTTTCTTGTGTAAAAATACTCTGCTTTAACGTAGTTTTTAGCAACCCTGCTTCCTCATTGCCGAATGACTTGGCAGGGTCTTCAGAAAGGGTGAGGTCCTCATTCCTCAGTCCTGACTTGGGCTGCAGCAGCAGGCTGCTCTCCTGACAGGGGGACTGGGCTGCAGAACTGTTTTCAGGTAGTTCAGCATTTATTTCCTTAGCATGAGACCCTTGACTAGAGTTAGACTTCTCTGAATTACCAGCATTGTTTTGCTCATTAACATCAGCAGCACACCATCGGCCTGCCATGTGTTCTTTGCAGGGAGAGTCACTGCAAAGCCCCCCACCCTCTCTCTCTGGCCTAGGGACCACGGATCCAGCTGTGGATCCAGCTGCAGGTGTTTCTGACGGGTCATATTCAACAAACAAACTGCGCCGGACTCTCTGCTTGGACAAATCTGACCCCAGGTGGCAGCAGCACGGCTTCACACGGCCACAGGCAGGTGGGAGCCTTCTGTGTGTGGCTTGAGGGGAGCCCAGCAGGGCACAGAGCCTTCCCCCGAGGCGGGTCTGCTCCCCCACTTCCAGCATGCTGTCAGTCAGAGATCTGCTCCTGGTGCACTGCCAGCCCCTGTCATCAAACCTGCTCTGGGTGTCACTGTCTGGCACCTGCTTCTCATGGGAGGGCTTCTCCTGGTTGGAAGATGCTTTCTCTGTTTCAGTTGTGTCCCCACCATCAAGAGGGGACACCAGGAGAGGGGCTATGAGCTCGGAGGTGAATTCTGAGGAACAATTGGAAGAAATACAGTGGCTAACTCCATTTTTTTGAGCTTTCCATTTTACACCTCCTACAAGGGCAGCCTTTTTATCCAAAGTGGATTCTTCCTTCTCCTCGTGCTGGAGATCAATCTCTTTGCACTCTGGAGTTCCTGATTTCAATACAGGAGATACATAGGGGTCTGAAGCATGCTTTTCTGGAGTCAAGGTGGCCTCACTGGAGTAAACAAAACATCTGTGTTTGGACTTGTACTCTTTGTGATCAGCTAGGAAATCTTTGTCATTTCTCCAGCTGCAAGCAGGATCTTCCTGCAGACAGTAAGGTTTTTCTGCAGTATAGCTTGGAGAGGATTCAACAGCTAAGTCATAGTTCCAGTCTGCGGGAATATTGCTGCCTACATTTTTATCGGATTCCTCTGCCTTTGGGCTACCCTCACTACAATCCCACCTGTCATGTAATCCATGATCTTGCATGGGTATTGCATATTTAAAAAATAAATCCTGTTGCTTTTGGCCTTTTTGCTCTTCTTTGGTTCCTTGTTCTCTTTCATGAAGGAAAAATGAATGTTGACTGCATTTGTTGGTACTTTCCTTTTTCACGCTCTTTTGACTACAAACAGGTGAGAAAGAATCTTCACTGAAATCACTGTCATCCAGATCTTCCAGCTGCAACCCCTCTTTGCTCTGCACTTCAGTCAGAGTAGGGCTCAGCTCCTGCTTCACTTGAATCTCCTCAGGCTTGTACTGCATTAAAAATCTCTCAAGGGGTTGATAGTTCAATTTTTGCTTTAGAATAGGGGGCTGTTGAAACTGCTGGTGATAAAGACGTAAATGTTCTTCCCTTTCTTTCTGAAATGGAGGCAGAAATGTCCAGGGTTCAACAGACTGTTTAGCAAAAGTATTTCCCCATTCCTGTTCGCTGTCAGAGGATGGATGTCCATCTCCAAAGGAACTATCATCTCTAGGAACAAGCTGTTTCTGAACAGGTTGCACTGTCTGGACTTCAAGGCATTGGACAGGTGTTCTGTTTTGCATATAATTGTCTTGCTGGCCACTCTCTTTTGTTTCTGCTGTGGCAATGAAATCCTTCACTTTTTCAGAATCGGGGGATACACTATCATTTTTCTTATTCAGGGGATGTGTTATCCGTAGGACTCCCTTAACTGGGGTGGTGTGGTGGAAGCAGGGAGTGCTGGTATTTCCTTTGTAGGCACGTTCTTTGCCAGGACCCTTGGGGGTAGAGGTAAGAGGGACACAAGGTGGCTGGAGTGCTGCAGGATATGCCTTTGATTTTGCAGCACCTGAGGGATGCTGTAGGCCTAGCTTCGCTTTCTTTGGAGAGCTCTTTTCTCCTGGAGGCAAAGAGGGAGTGCTTTGGACACGTTTTGGAAATACATTTCTAAATCTGCGACGCCTTTTTGTGACAGGAGTGGAACATTTAATCCCTTTCTTCAGCTCTTTGACCCTGTAAAAAAGAGGCTGGATTTAGAAGATGTCATGCTTTCAGATAAATAACAGCATCTTCAGAACAAATCAATGCTTTCACATAGTAAGACTAAATATTGAATTCAACACCATCGTTTTTTCTGCCTCTGATCCTGACAAGTATCAAAACCACTCTGCCAAAATGCCTGGACTTTTGAAAAAGACTGCTATTGATTTTTCAAGTGCCTCCTTGAGCAGTGCCTAACAGTGAGTGGAAATGGCCTCAGTTTCAGTGCAAGGGGGTGGCATTTCCAGATATCATAATGCAGCAGAACTGGTATTCTCCACAGCACATCACAGAGTCCCACAAGGCTCAAAGGAGGACTTTTGGAGGAGTTGCAGTGGGGCTCCTTAGCTCAGGTGTTGTGCACAGGGCTGCACTGCTCCTGGATCAGACTCAGCAGTGCAACTGTGAAGAGGCAATTCTTCACAGGTATCACCCTTTCCTCTGCCACCCTGATCCTCAGCTGTCCCCTTTGCTCCTCTTTCCCCTCAAGTTATCTCTTGTCCTTTTAAGATCAGTATTGCACAAGTTGTAATTTACTTCATGCTCTGTAGGATGGAGGGTGAAGGACTTGCACACATTCTAAGCAGAATCACAATACAAAAATAAACCAAAACTTGATTGCCAAGGTCAGTAATTCTGCAGTTACAGGGGACACAGTAATATTTTCATCACTGAAAGGGGTCATCACAAAGTACTTACAAGACCCAAAGAATTTTAAGATAAAATATAAGAGTTGGAAAGGTAATGATTTTATAGTTCTTAAAAGATTCTGTTTATTGGCTAAATCTACATTTTCCATACAATTTAAATAAAAGGTAATGGCAAACATCACACATTACTTTTTACTTTGTGATTTTTATCCTGGCAAGACTGAGTTTTACGTCCTACCTGTCAGCATATCGCAGAGTGTTCAGGGTGTGCTCTGTAGCTACGTGACTCGGTGAAACATTGGCTATCATACATGTCTTGGAATTGCCAATGAAAGAGTCCTTTAGCACCTTGGGTTCAAAGGAAAAAAAATGGGTTCTTAGCAGTTCATGTCCCTTGCACATGCTGTAAATTAGCAATATCGACAGAAGCAATGCAACATGAGGTACTGTCTTTTTTTTTGATAAATGTAGTCCTCTTGTCTCTGTTTTTCTTGCCTTTATTTGTTTACAGTTTAAAATGAATACAGGTATTAATTAGGGCTCTAAACAAGCCCTTGTTCCAGATGCCTCAAGGGTGCCAATATAGTTTGAGAAATAAAGCAGATGTTACAGCTGATGTCAAGAAATATTGATGAAAGATCACAAGACAGTAACTGAATAGATGAGGCAAGATTGATTTCAGACTGGAGGGAGATGGATGGTAACTCAGTATGAGTCTGGATGGTGGTGTTTGGGGTTTTGTTTGGTTTCAGTTTTTGGCTCGTTTCTTTTTGTTCCATGCCAGTCCTCACTGTTAGCTGGAGGAAAATGGCAGTTTGCTTTAATTCTGTGATTACCTTTAAAATTAAAATTTACAAAAGCTATGGATTTCCTCTCTTTCTCAAGAGAAGAAGCAGTTACTGAACTATGCCATCTATTTATTTATTTATTTGCTTATTTTTGTCCTCAGCAGGGAAACCTCTCCTCTTGCCTTTTTACCCATTCTACCTGAGTTAATTTGCTTTGCCGGAAAGGAGTATGCGTGTGCTCCTGATCCAAGGCTCGAATGCATTCCTTTAGCTAGCAAAAGAAAAAACAGAAGTGAAAAATAAATCAGTCATGCACTGGCAAGGAATTGAACCATGTCAAACCAAACCTACCCATGTCCTGTGTCCCCTTTGACTCCTACAATGCGTTGTCCCTTGCAAGGTCAAATTGTGCCCTTTCTGATGGCTCTGTGGGCTACACCAATGCTAGGAGCTGGCTAAGCACATGCATTTGGCACACACAGAGCTCCAGAGCTGCTGCCTGCACCACATCTAGCTAGTCTGGAGCTAGGCTGGGTGTTGCCTAGACTGTGCTACAGCTTGCAGGGCAGGTGTGTCCAAAGGACAGAGCTTTTTGAGCTACACATCTTGTTTTCTTTCTTCTGGGGACAGCAGATTACAGTACTGTCATGGTGATACAGCCATCAAGAATTTACAGCCTTTCTACATTCTACACTCCCACTGAAAATTACACTTATTTCTCACTTTTACAGCCTTTTATTAAAAACTGCACCTGTAACAAGTAAGAGATCAAACTCTTATAATTCTTTAGTCTGGCTCTCACAGTTGCAGTGTCTGAAAATCTTCCACTTGAAAATAACATGAATATTCAAATGAGCAGCAGACTTCAAATCTCATGAGTTTAAAGGCATGAAGAGAGTGTTATGATCATTGAGGCCAGAGCTAGATTTTACAGGCTGCAGGTTACAAAGATTTATCCAAAGATGCTTTTTATATTTTATTCAATCACTAGTTGTAGACTGCCCAGATATCTTCTTAGTTTCACGCAATATCAAAAATGTACAGACTCTGGTTTTACACGTCCTTTCAAGAGAGGTTCATGGGCTTACACTCAGGATTCTCAGGAAATACAGAATTTTTTAGGCTGGAGAAGACTTTCAAGATCAGATTTTCTGTTTATTCAGGTTCCAACTCCCCTCACCACTCTAGTTATTCACCACCAAGTACTCAAGAAAGCATGAAGTACAGAAACACATTCACTTCACAGACTACCTCCAGCACAAATACTAATATTCCAATGAAGGAAAAGCCTCTGTGCAAAAGTGCATCTACCATCCCAAAGCAGAGCAAGCCATCTCCTATTTTCAGCACACTAAGAGGCACGGTTGTGTGCACTGACTTTTGCACTGCTGGCTCATACCCATACTTCAGCCTCACTTAGAGAAGCCTCCAGTCACCACTGAGCTTCCCTCGTTTGCATTAAAGGAAGTGCAAAGCTTTCTGCAGCATTTACACTTACAGGCACTTCTGCCTTATCTTAAATGGCATTTTTCTTCTCCTTTGTCTCTCTTTGACTGACTGTGGACACTTATAAAGACAGTTTGCCTTATGAGTGCATTTCTTCCTGTTTCTTTCTCCCCACACATACATTGCTAGTTTTTATGCTCTCAAGTTCTTTATCCCTGATTTAAAAGAGAGGCCTGAGTTTAAGTCGTAAAAATAACTGGAAGGAACAGATGTGCTTTTCTGAAACAAACACAGCAATTCCAAGTATTCTTTAGAAGGGAATAAAATATATAAAATATATTTTATTTTTTATATCTATATAAAATATGGGATACTTATTATATTACCCCTAACATTTTCCATGCTATATTTATCTGCTTGGCAGCAAGAATGGATTAAAAATACTTAATTTTCATAAGGATATCTCTTTCTTTTTAAATTATTTTTCAGTCATGAGACAAATTAAACTGAAGACACTAAGTACCTTGGTTGTTTTTTCCTCTCCATGGAATACATACATACATTATTCCATGGTTCATTTTTATCCTAAAACAAGTGCGAGTAATTACATACAAAACCTTCTCCAGACACAACAGTAGCTTACTGCCAAAAGACTTTGGTTTATTTCTGCTCCTTCCATTTTTGTTTGTCGATCTGAGTCTCTGGCATCAGCTGCCCTTTCACTGCCAGCCAAGTCAATGAATGATATCCTAGAAAAAAAACAAAGTTGCATTTATCTTAGGGGCTTTTTTTCTCTCTTCTTTTTTTCCTTATTAAACCAGCAGTCTGCAACACATGCCATCAGAAGAGTGATTAGCAACAAGAAACTACTTTTGAGCAACAAGAAACACCCAGTGGAAATATCTGATAACAAAATAAGCATGGCACAGTGCCAGAGCATCTTAACATTAAATAATAGAAAGTGTAGTTACATGTGATGACAGTGCTCCACAGTTTAATGGACAAGCTGTGTAAAGTGCAACACATTAATCTCTCCAGAAAATCACTGTGCTTTTAGCTTCCTAAGAATACATTTAAGAGAAATTGTAAGTTTCTTGATTTCTCCTTCCAAGTGAAAGAGACAGCTGCCATGTCAAATGGGAATTTGGGACAACAGGAACAGAAATTCCCAATGTAGCAAGTAATACACTGAGCTTTCAGTGATGTCTGTCATTTCTTTCCACAAGACTCCCTTAGTCCCTTTCACACTCCCTAGCTCTGGGTGCCAGCTGCTGTACTGACTGTGGCACTGTATCTTTGTCTTTGTCCTTCCTCTTTCTCTGCAGCAGCCCTGACTTCTTTTATAAGCACATCTTGGCACCCTTTCTTCAGTTCAGCTCCACCTCCCTTTCAGACACACAAACCCTGCCTAGTCCAGATGCCACACCTACGTAACCTCTCTACTTTTATTTCTAAGCCTGCCTGTTCTGTCTTTTCCTCTCTTCAATGTTTGTGGCTCCCCAGTTTGGCTTAGTGTTCAAAATTACATCCTGGGAAAGAAGACTGTGAGGTAGCTAATGGAAGGTTGTGTCAGCAGGATTTTGTGACACTCAGCAGTAATGCAGATGCACAGACTCTCCTCCTCAGACCTATTTCTTGAGGTTGTTCAGTCTGGCAAAAAGAAGACTGAGAAGAGGCACAATTAGTTTTTGAATACATAAAGTGGATGCCGCAAGAGTAAGTAAAGTGCTCTTTCTGTCTGCTGCAGATGGATCAGAGTCACACACTCAAATTGTCAGCAAGGCTTATGTGAGGTATTCTCATTCTTCTGGCCAAAGGCAAACATTTGTCATGGAATCATCTCCACCTGGGCAAGTCACCCCACACTCCCTTTGTAGTCAATTACAGGACAGAAATGCTTTTAGGGGCAAATGCATCTGACCTAATTTAGGTTACTCTGCAGGGATCACAGTAGTGACAGTTTCATTCTACTGACTTCAAAGGTGATGAGTTAACACGTGGATACGTACATTGTGGGCATCTACCTTTAGTAAAAATAAATACTGAAGAGGGGATGGATTTGATTGTCAAACTCCTTCACGGGAAATTTGTATGAACAATTTTGACAAAGCTCCTGCAGATGTGCCTAAAACGTTCTCCTTGGAAACCGAGAAAAGACTGCGGAACCTCTCAACGTCCATTTTAACCCTCTCTTCTAATTTAACTCACACCTGTGCACTAACACCTCCTCTTGGTCTCTTAGATGTCCCTGGGCTTGATATCAGCACTGAGCACTTTTGCCCCTGGTCTTACCTTCCAAATGCCCTGTTGGCTGTGTCTTTAAGTTGAATTTGGATGATGGCGTGAGACCGAGAGGAATCTGAGTTGACTGCAGTAGCTCCTGTGCTACGTTCTTTTCCTCCCTTCAAAATCACCTGCAAAATAAGGGGACAAAATCCAAGCGAATTGTAAATAAAACCACAATCTCTCAGAAAGAGATCTTATCTTCCTAGGATGAGGAAACGTTGTGAGGAAAGGTTCATTACAGCCTTTAAATTTGGTGCATGGCAGTAGAGGTAGACTGGATCCCTTCCAATATTTCTTTCAGAGCTTTGTGCATGGACTTGCTTGTAGTGGCACTACAAGCTTATAGAGCACACTGCAAATAAGAATCTGTTGCATCACACATGCACTCATATTTGTAAAACATCCAAATTATAAAATTGAATTCTTTCTTATATTGCTGGCATACTTTTGTAGTACTATAGACACAACCTAAGAGACTTATGAGACTGACCATTTGAGTTCCTTTAAAATTCCACTTACTCTTGTAGTAGATGAGTACAGTTACCCAGAAAGTCAAACAGAAATATATATAAACAGCCAAAACCTTTCTAAATTTCCAAAATGAAAAAAAAATATGCCAGAGTAAGGAACAAAGTTAAAACAATTATACTCAATACAACAATAAAATAAGAAAACAAGGAAGGAAGGCAAGGCAGAAGGACAAAGGCTCCTTCAAGACACAAATCTGGATAATTCTTTTTTGAAAACTGTAAAGGACTGTTGCAGAAAGTCTAGCATTGACTGCAGCAGGGCACTCATAGAACAGTCACTAACTTCTGGTTACAAGAACAAATTAAAATACTGCCTAGCAAATCCAGTACATTCTCAGGTAATAGATGTGATTTACTCATGCTTTTCAGTGGCCAGCACTCAATGAGCAACATAACCAACCACTGCAGCTTCTGATCCTTATATCAGTGCTAAGTGAAGATAATTTCTGAATCAAAGCCAACATCAGTGAGTTGTGAATGACCAGGGATGCATTCAAAGCTCTTTCCATATATCTGTTGCAGAATCCTCAGAAGCTCTGAGTCAAGCCAGTGACACTTCTGTGTTCAAAAGGACCTGTGAACAACCTAATTTTTCCCCCCAAGAGAGCTGTAAGAATTAAGTAAATTTAATGCTCTTCTGTGTATTAAATGTGATAATACCAAGGAATTGTAAATCAATCATATAGTAAATTTGCACTCTAACTTGCAGAAGCATTACCAGCTTGTCCTGAAGCTTGGAGTTAATGGGAAAATGAACAACTAAATTAAATGAAATATAAGTGGACAACATTACGAATTATTTTAGTGAGTCAGTTACAATATCAGGCACTTGTAATTGACACTTCCTTACCAAAAAAATTAATTAAACCAAGCAAAGTCAGGCTAAATAAAAAGTTGATTTAATCAGCTTGCTTGTTGCAGAACAATATAGAAAATTTGCCGCTGTCTTTTTTAGGGCTCAACCAGGTAGGGATGGAAAACTGAAGCCTTGTTCATGGTGAATGTCAGCTATTGTCTAAAGATCCTAATTTTACTTGGCTGTTATCATATACATATGTAAACAGTATTTTAATCCTAATTCAGGCAAATATTTCAATCTTAAGTATTTTCTAGTTTCTGTTTCTAATAACTTTGAAATTTATATATTCTGTGCCAAAACCATGTATCTTTTATATACAAAAATCTAAGTTAATAGAACCTTAAGGTACCACACTGAGAGAAAATATATATCCAGTTTTCAAGGTCCCTTACTGGGACAGTATTTAGCTTCTCAAATCTTTCCCTAAGGAACGGCAGCAGGAGCAACAGCTGTGAATCTTGCATTCATGAACTGCTTGCATGTGGCTAATACAAGAAACAGCTTAATGAATAAAAGCACTTTTAATAGAGCCCCTTGGTGTTCTGCTGGGATTGTCAGTTTCAGGGCCTTAAACAGGAACATACACTTGAGCTACACAGTAAGTAATCTCTTTAAGTGACACACCTCACAAATCAGGGTATCAGGCTGTGAAAGACAAAGAACGAATCCCAAACGTTACCTCCAAGAGCTCATCTACAGAATCCACCTGAACCTCCCGCAGTCCAACTATCTGAACAATGTGCTTGCCATCTTCTCTTGCAAAAAGTCTGAAAAGAGAACATTGCAGAAAGAAGACATCTGAAATCACAGAAAGTAGCAATGCAAACACATGTCCGTGCCACGATACTGAGAAAAAGCAATCACAGCTACTGACAGGGGAGAGGCCTTGCTGTCAGTCATTTATTTTCAGAGCTGGAGGTACTTAATTTATTACAAGTACCACTGACACTTCACTGCTAGAGACATTACCAGTGCATTTCTGCTAGTTCAAGAATATAATAACGCAGGGAAGTAAATGACCACATTTACATTTTACAGTTCCTATTTCTCTTTAAACTACACCTCAGGCTCCTCTAAGTCTTCATCAGATGATAAATTTTACTCTGTTCATATTCTAAGCATTTTTGCACAGGATTTTAAAGTGGCTCCTACAGCCTTCAAGTCATATTTCAGCATCACCTCCAGAGGTCTGCTGGGCTGAGCAGGGTAAAGGTGCTCAGAGAGAAGGTGAGCAGGCTCTACAGAGTCAAGCATATAGGAGATCAACAGGATCTTCAGAGACTGGACTGGCAAGAACCAAATCCCCACCGGCACAGCAGGAGGGACAGCCAGAGTTTATGCTTGACCAAGGAAAGACAGGGACTCCCCAATGGCTGACACATGACAGGTTGTCCAAAGAAGCTGCGGATGTCCCATGCCTGAAAACATTCAAGGCCAGGTTGGATGGGGCTCTGAGCAACATGGTCTAGTGGAAGTTGTCCCTGCCCAGGGCAGGGGGTTGGAACAAGATGATCTTTAAGGTTCCCTCTCAAAATGTTCTATGATGCTAAGATAGGAACTTCTGGCCACAAGAAGCTTGTTTCTCTACCTATGGATGTTCAGCTATTACCTTATTACAGAGTAAGCAAGAGCCTGAGCTTGTACCTCAAACATAAGTCCTTATTTTCCCCTCAAACAATAAATCAGGAGTCCCTATCACAGTACTTACTGTCAGATCTTGCATTCCTCCCTAAGTAGCTCCTACAAACAATCCTAATTAAGTACATGTGCTATAAATGCTAGAATGTTAAATATAATCACATGAAAACAGTAACTGATTTTCAAACAGTAACCAACTGATTCACAACCATAGGCTTATAGTAAATCATCTTTTTATTTAAATACCTTTTCCTTCCATTTAGCAGGTCATAAAGCTGTCCACAGTAGATCTCATAAAAACTGATCAGAACAGTAAGATCTTTCCTGGATGATGCTGCTTCCAGGTGGCTAAAGATGTCCTTGGCAGCCAAGGCATAGAGTCCTGGGTTCCGGTGATTCCCTATCATGGTGTAAGTCTTGCCAGCACCAGTCTGCCCGTATGCAAAGCAAGTTGCATTGCCTCTGTGAAGACAGAGTATGTGTTTAGTGCCACATCTGATTCATTCATATGGGTTGGATAATATTCTGCAATGGTATCTATCTGGTATCTATCTGTAGTGGCCCTTTAGCAATGATGTTTGGTCTGCTACCCTCTCTGGAAAACTGCAGAATGCTTAACAATGGTTTCCAAGTACACCCTATGGAGATCTGATGTGGCATATCTATCTGGCTCTCCTCCTTTTCCTCCTTTCTTTTCCTTTCACTGCTCCCCTTAAAAAAAAGACTTTGTACCTGGCTCAGTACTCCTGGCAGAGGAATAGGTAAAAATGTAGGGCTGCAGTAATCACAATGAACAATTTCTTGCCAGTTTAGATTGCAGATTGGCCTCATCATGGTGTCAGATTAAGCAAATACCAGCAGGAGGAATGGAAAAGTAAGGGGAAAGCTGGGAAAAAAACAGCATAATCTCTTCTGGTGGTACTACTGGATTAGGTGTAATGTGAATTGTGGTTTTAGTAATCATTACACAGCAAGGTGCAAGCCTCATTCTCCTTTTTCATTCTCCTTTTCTCAAGAGCATGATACTCTGTCTCTGTTGATAACACTTGGAGACTTTCAGTAACAGAATAATTTATTAATTTTCAGCATGGATATGTACTTCCAAGTACTTCCAAGACTTCCAATTACAGTACTTCCAGTACTTCCAGTACTTCCAATTACAAAAAAGTAATTATATTCAAGTACATATTCAGTATATATAACCTTGCATAGAAAAAAGATATCTTATGTAAAGCCACCATCAATCAGGAAGGATGTAATTATGATTAAACCTCTAAGCAAATATAAATCAATAAAAACAGTTCACAAGGTTATTCATAATTTCTATTACTTTGAAAACTGTACAAATACATGCAAATATCTCTCAGTAGTATCAGGAAAGAGGTAACCTTATTTCTCTACAGATGAGTGTGCTCTGCCATGCAGGAGCCTTTGTCTCCTTTAAGATGAGAGTTCAGAAATCCTGGGACATACTTTTTTTATTTTAGGCTGACCATGCTGTCTCTTTGTTGCACCTGAGGTTCAATTTAACTTTTTTCTGTAATTGAGATTTGTCACTAAGTGTGAAGAAAGTTTTTGTGATTTATTTTTGTCAAAATTGTAATAAAAGATATTCTGAAAGGGGGAAGGTATGTGGCAAATGTGAAATGAAGGTAACATTTCAAAAGTTGAAAAACATAAAGGAAAACTCAGGCAACACATAAAATTGGAAAACACAAAGCAAAAAATAACAAATGTAAGCACTGATGCCCTACCCGTTAAAAATATGCTGAATGAGAGGATAAGTTGTCTTCATATACACATCCTGATTGGTACATTCCTCCCCAAAGACTTCATCAAAATAAAAAACATGCTGCAAAACAAAGATAATCTTTACATGAGAATGAATATGTTTCACTTCCCCTCCAATTCCACTCAAAGGTAAAATGAAATAACAGAAGTCTTTCCACTGACTTCAAATGGCTTTGGATTAGATAGAGAGTGACCTAGCACACTTAATATGCATCACGACCCATGCAGGAACACACCCATCAAAAGATTAAGGGTAGGGGCAAAAAAAAAAAAGGGGGGGAAACAAAAAAGCCTCAATTTCCCATCATTCTGAAGCATAACATACAAAAGCTATTTAACAAGAAAAAAAAGCTAATTAAAGAAAACCTATTCATGAAATGAATCAGCCTACAGATGTGTCAGACTGTAACAGTAAAAGAACCGAGTCAACTCGACTCTCTCAAAATTAGTTCTCACTGGTGACTAAGTTGCGATTAATTGCCTTTATTCTTAAAAAACTTTATGCCAGAGAAGGAAGAAGTTGTTCCTAAGCAAAGCTAGATTGTCAGAACTCAGAAAGGGTCAAGAAAATCAAAACTTCCCACACGCCAGATCAGATTCAAAGAAGCAAGGTATGTGGAAATGATGCAGCATGTGTTCCACTGTAAAATGTGGCACATGAACTTGGCCTGAGAGAGATTCAAACTGAAATTTTACCAGACACTCCAAACAGTTGTTCCTGGAGCCCAGATTGTAAAAATAACACTCAGTAGAGCAAGAATAGCTTGCTGCCTCTACAAATCAGTTCTGTTCCTGGTCCTGTCAGTCACAATTGAGAATTTGAACTATGACAGCACAAAGTATTTGGGATTAAGAGACAAAGACCAAAAGGGAGCCAAATTTTCAAAAGCATTTGAGAAAAAGGGAAGGGAGGGGATGAGGATGTATGTGATTCATCGAAACACACCTACAGTGCTGAAACAGTGGTAAGGGAACTCCTCAATGAAGCACCCTGGAAAACCATCAACAGGCATTTTTCCTGCAGCAATGGCATGTAGCTGAGGGTTTATCTTGCCATATACAAAGAAAACTGCAAGAGACATACTTGTAGAGCTTAAAATTCTGGGCTCAGGTTTGCTGGCACAGTCTGGCATAAATCAGAAGCAATTCAAATACAGGCAACTCTGAGCTAAAAGAAAAACCCACCAGCTGTTTCGGTGTAAGAAATACTAACAGTCCTTTTCTGTTTTCCATCATAGAAACTCCAAGCACAATAAGCTTTACCCTTCCATGTAAGTCACTGGCCCATAAGCACAATTTTCAGTGGAGGATGTTACCTGTAAAATGTATTGTGTAAGATCAACTGCCTCCTTCTTCTCGTGGAGAAGTAGGGTTTCTTTATCTTTCACTGTGATGATATTAACCTCCCCGCGTCTCACCTCCCTCAGGCAGAGAGGACGTTTTCGGACACACACTCTGATTTTTTCACTCTCTGTCCATGGAGTCTCTTTGTCGAAAGTATTGGATCTACAACAATAGTGGAGGTCCCCATTTGAAAATCAGGTTACAAGAGTATCTAGAATATGCCCGAATCTGTTAGTTTTATAAGAGAATGCTTCTGTCGTTAATGCCTATCAAAAAACTCCATAACACATCTCATTTTTACATGGTGCATTTTCTGATGCTATTTTTCAAAACAGACTGATGCTTCCCATACACTTCTGTTAAAAGAATAGTTGTGTTTGTACAGCTACACTCCCGAACTTGTTCCTGGACTGACATATCTTCAGTTGTACACAAATATAAGATGGAACCGGCATAATATCCAAGTTAATGTTATGAAATTTATTCTTGCTGAAATTATTTGCACTCATGATTAGTCACTTAATCATATACAATAAAAGTATGAACGGATCTTGAAAAGGAAATGGCACAATACTTAGTTGCTTCTCCTCTCATGCTGGACTTTATTCTTCTCATTATAGACTGTCCAGCGGGTTACAAGTAAATGACTCAAACTGGCAAATGAGATTGTATCATCATGTTCCTATTCAGCTCAAAAAAAACCCCTGAAATATTGATCTCATCCTTGTCTCCCCTTTAGTCTTTTTCATAAAAAGATTATTTGGTTTAAGAGCATAAACAAAATTGTGCTCTTATGTTTCAGCAATTTTACTTTACTTTAGTCAGTCCCCTTCGAGACACCTCAGAAACAGGAGGGCATCTCATGTTTCATTGATTAACCTGCCGTGTGCAGCATTTTGTGAATAGAATAGGCTTGAATTAACTAAAATGTATTAATTACATCTCTCCCTTCTTCAAGCTGTCTTCAGCCAGATCAGTAACACCTTTCAGCCTGGATTTGCATTTTGAATAATCAAGCCCCAGGTTGCCTAAAAACAGTGTTTCTGCCACAGTGTCCAGATGCCAAAATCTCTTAGCATAGCAACTGAAAAATCATATATACCAGTTGTCTAACAAATGATAACCCACAAGTTACTCAACATCTCATTAACATCCACAGGCTTGTGGTATCATTGCCGTGATTCCCCAGAAGCATGAGACACAGATTTAAATCTCAAGATGTGTCTTTGAAGACCACACATGAGCAATCTTTACTTGACACTAGAGTCCCTTTAATTTTAGTACAGCTTTCCCATGCAGTCCAGGATCAGGCCCTGCATTTAGATGGAAAATTCTTTTGTCGGACAAGAAAGGCAATGACACTTGAAATAAGATGCTTCATAAGCTGGTGTGAGCTTATGCATATCACTAGGCACCAAATGCTGTCCAGAAAATGATGTCCAGCTCCAAAGTTTGATTTTCATGCCAGAGGGTGTAGTTGGTGACCTGCAGCAAGAGCCTGTTATGGTCTAGGAGATTGAAGCAGAAAGGATTGTAGTATTTGGAGAAAAGAAAAAGGGAAAACTTAGAGACTCTGTTAATGAGAAAAAAGGAATAAATTCTCTCTACTACAGAGGCACATTTTGTTGAGTATATTTTGTGAGGGAATTGAATGCATGTAAATTTTACAGGTAAACCCAAAGTTTATATTTATCACTAAGTCTTCTAAAATATAAATTGTATTTTATAATAAAAGAATTTCTCATTACTAGGAAAAAAAATTAAACAAAAGTCATCAACAGACCATCAGAAATCTGATTAAATAATAGGTCAGAAGAACCATTATGTCTTAGAAAAATCAAATTACTTGCTGTGGGCAAGTTCAAAATGAATTTGAACATATTAAAAGAGTTCTTTGTCTTTCTGCTATCTGAAGTCATGTCTGTGTTTTCCAATATTTCTCACAGATGAGACTAGATAAGCCATCGCAGTGATCAAATCACAAGGTGACATGGGAATGGATGCAATGTTAAGCACTTGCAAAACAGGAATCACAAACCTGAGCGTAAGCATGCTGCTCCAAGCCTTCCTGAAATGCACAACTCTCCAAACGTGAGAAAATTAAGTTGAGGCATATCAGGAGGAGGATGCAGAAAGCCCATGAGGTGAACCGTAATGCTAAGTACAGAAGAATGTGCTTACAAAAGAAGAGAACAAAGAAAGAAAATAAGAACAATGAAGAACATGACTATACTGCAGGATTAAAAACCTTAAAATTAACTTCATTAGTTAAGCCATTAGGTTTAATAATGTATCGTTTTTTAAAATTGGCCAACATTATAAATCCTGTCCTTTTAGCTGCACATTGGCTCAACTTGCAGAAGAGACAGAGAGTGCACCTAGGTATCAGTAAGTATTGGAGGTTAGTGCCCTTTTCCAGAAAACAGGAATGATTTATGTTCCAGCCAAGGGAAGTTATAAACCTTTGTCTTGCATTTCACAGTTTAGGAACTCTACTTACTAAGTTACCATAGTACTCTTCCACTGTGGCAGCAGTATCCCTCCAGGCTACATGCACTCTCAGTGGGAGCTGTAATTGACACCTCAATCCCGTGGATCTTTCCCTGTACCAAATCTTTCCTCACAACCTTCCCAGACCAGACCTAACTTCATAAAACTACCTCTCTTCATTGCATTTTAACTACCATGACTGTATTGCAACAAGCTAGATAGTGGTATTGCATGTGCAGAGGCATATGTGCTCTACCGCTGAATCAGGAAAAAAATATTTGTTGCTTTAAAAATGTTGCCAGGGTAGATTTACCAGTGGTTCTTGATAACCACAGTCCCTCCACTGTACCAAACACTGGGAAAAGTATGGAAGTTACAGATCACATGCCTAAGGAGCAGCTGCAAGGCATCCCTCTCACCACCAGCTCTCTAACCCTTCCCAGCTGTATTCATGCTGCTTCCTTTTAAAGCTTCAGTTCAGAAATTTCTTTATAAATAAATATAGCCATAACAGCCTGTATCCTTTTTACCAGGAAAAGCTCAACAAATTTTACAACAGGCAATGCCCTATTTTGGAAAAAATAATATTTTAAAAGATGGTCCCATGGAAAGACAAAGATTGGCTCAAATACCAAGAAAACACAGCCTTAAACCCTGAAAGACAATAAAGACTATTCTTAGACAACTTTGGTGAGTAACAGCTGGTCAAATTCAGATGATTCCTTCTATAAGACTCAGCAAATGCTTATTACTATCTCTCTTGTCTGTAAGACTTTGCATTGCTCTGTAGTACATTGTAGTGCTTAGATTGCTTATTTGGAGGTGAGGAAGAGAGATTCTGTCCCACAGTTAAGAAAGAATTAATTATGACCAACATGAAGTATTAGCAGAATTAAGGTGAGTGATTATTACCTGATACAGGAATGAGGTAGTCCATAGTTATATCCTGAAACATGAGTTACTCTTTGTACAATAGGAGCTTCAGAATCCCCCAGGAGAGGAGCAATATCATCAGAAACTGTTGGACAGCTCAGGTCATTTTTTGTACCTATTCCAGAAACATTTAAGTCTCTTCTAGTTAATCTGATTGGCTCTGAATCATGTGGTGGAATGTGTCCCAGCATTTCCCCTACACTGTTCTTCTCATCATTGGCACTGAAATCAGATGAATGATACAATTCTGGTTCAGATTCTTCAGCTGTTTCATCATTTTCTTCACAGAAGGACTCAAAATGCAGCTGTCTACGGGGTCCTGACCTGGTCAGCTGAGGCTGAATGAAAAGGTCAAGGGGTTGAAAATCTTGCTTGCTTAAGTCTGCAATGCCTTCCTGTCTCGCAATTTTGATTATTCTAATGAGCTGAAAAAGACGCTTGCGGTCATTTATGTCATGGACCCCTAGTTTGGTGTAGTCTTCTATGGAAACTTTGGCAAGTTCATCAATTTTTTGAAGACCAAAGGCAGCAAAGTGGGGATAGTATTTTTCAAGTTCTGCTTCACAAAGACATTCATAAAGGCATGATGCCATCTTCAACCTAAAGCCTACAAGAAATCAAACAAAATTAAACATTAGAATCATATGAAACATCACATCTGACAAAGTTACCAATGAAGAAACTGCATGTCTCCTGATGCCATTAGTTGCAGTTAGGCTACAAGGTTCTTTAACCCCAAGTTTACCATACAGTAGACTAACAAACACTACAGAAAATAGCAACGACAATAAACTAAAACATAAAAAATATTTTATCCATTAAACTATATTTTAAAATTATATACAATACACAACATGTAAGAAATGCACAAGGCAATATTACTCACTGCCACAGAGTTCCTACATGCCTGATGTCTACTTGATGAATGCCACAGCTACTGAAACCCCATCCTCAAGATATAGAATGTAAAATGCCTAATTTTAGACACTCAGTTTAATATCAAGGCACGTGGTCTAATGTGGTTCAGCTACCCCTGGTTAACTAACCAGAGGAGAAAAATTGCACTTCTTCTCATCTCAAGCAGCCTAATTAAGCCCATTCATCTTACAGATAAACTATAGCAAAGTTGTAGTTTTTTTGTGTAACTTTCTCTTTTATGTAATGAATCCTGTGAGCATTTCTGAGTTTTCTTGACATAAAAATTAAAAAAAAAAATCTGCAAAATCTGAAAGACAGCATTTCTCTAAATCTATATATGCCACTGGAATGCCATATTTGCATTCTTAGGAAACCCAAAAAAGAAACATGAATCACTGAAAAGTATGCCCCAAATCCCCCAACTTCTTCACTTATGTCTTACTGGCAATGCATGGTGCAGCTGTCTGTATCCCAATGGATTAATATCAGCAGATATTTTTACTTGTTCTATAAAACACAAAAATGATAGCAGTTCAAGTATCTGTTGCTCACTGCCTTCTCATATCTTTGTTCAGTCTAGGACCTTAACAAAGACTGCTCTTACTCATGTTTGGAGTTCACGGTAAGACTCAACAAAAACAAGTTATTTAAGTTTTCCTCCCTGTAGCTCAGGGTAGATACTTCGTGAGAATTTTCAAGGCTCCCTACAATGACATTATAGAATAAAATAAGGTCATCCCCAAATCTTAGACCATGTCATTAATTAATACATTATGTTGAAGTAATCACAAGAATAAAATCATAAAGATCAATATATTAAAGTGCTGACTGTCTAAGATAGTACACAGCCCAAAATGTGCAGTAGAGAACATCTAAAAGGCCTTAGAATCCATGCTTTAGGTATGAGATTCAACAACAACAGACTCCAAGATCAAAAAATTCATACATAAGTAAATATATTTAGTGTGTAGGTAACATGATTCTGAATCCTGAGGTAGAGTCACTGCTGAGGCTGCTAGATCCTGGGAGGGGAAAAGCAAAACTGACAGAACAGCAAACCCAGAGATCAGGGAGACTAAATACCATATGTGTGCTCAAGCATTCCCTACTTGCCAACTTCTCTAACATATAAAAACACACAGGAACCTGAGACTTCATTTAAAGAATCATTTTGGAAAAAACTCCCTTTCTTACATAAGGTTAAAATGCAAAACCAGTACAGGTGCTGTGCAAATCTCTGTATCCACTGCCATGGGAAACAACTTCTGTTTGATGAAAGGAGCAGTTAGAACTCATGGCCAAGACATCAATCTAAGAATTGTTGAGTATCTGGTAAAGACAAAAATAATCAAATAAATTTATTTTGTCTACTCTCTATCTGTATCCTAGATTACACCTATATCTTTATATATCCTTATATTAAGTACAGATTAATTAATTAATTATATTATTATTATTTTAATTAATTAATTAATTAAGTATATTAAATAACAGGTTGTCATTATATAGAGTGACAGGTCAGAAGAATTCTCATCATTAGGAAAATCCAAGTAATGTAGGTACTACAGTACCTACAAGAGCCAAGTAAGCAGCTCTCTGTGGCTAATTGGCTAAGGCTCTGTGCTATGTGAAAGCAGTTAAATGGTTTCTTAATGAGACCTGAGATCTGCCTTCCCAGATATAATAAATCTTAATGGATCTAAATGGTTTCAGGGATACTCCAGCAACTCCTTATTGACAGGACAAGAATTTCACAAGCAAAGAAAACAAAGCATTCACTAATAAAGGAGTAACAAAATAATTAACCACAGAAAAAAATTAGGGTTGGCATAATGAGAGGTTCCAGCATTTCTGATCACTTTAAAGCTTGAGAGTAGACAATCGCCAAAAGATTTTGCGAGGTTCAAACAGGACAGAACTCAGGGGAAACTGCAATTGCCAGTGAAACTCTTCTCACCTTTCAATCACTGATGCTCTAAAAAACCAGGATATCTTTCTGCTTATTGAAAGAATACTTTAGTTCACCCAACCCCGTAGAGATCTTTGTCTTTGAAGATACTTTTCCTAACAGATATAAAAGTCTTCAAAACAAATTGCTCTGTGAAAACTAAGAGGAGATTTTTAAGAATCCTAAATTGATAATGCCATCTTCTGGCAAAAAAGGCAGAAGACTTTTAGTCTTGTAACAGCCAGCATTTCCTCGGTTATTTGTTTGTTCACCCATGAGAACAATGTGTCATGGGGCAGAAAAACATACCATTCCTCAGTGTGGTATTTTCATGTCTTGTTCCCCACAAAGATATGTGTAGCTTCACTGAAAACAGGGTTGAGACAAAAGACTAGGACTTCTTGAAATAGTTTGGTATAACATATTTTGAGAAAGAACTGAGTATGGAGGCATAATTCTCCATGTGCACCTAGCCTGACACCTCTATGTGGCAAGCATGAGTTCTCTACAACTTGTTTCTTATGCCAAGACATTTTACAAAGATCTTAAAAGGCTTCCAGATGCTGGTAATGCATAAGTACTTGTTGCAAAAAAAGCATCAGAATTATATATAAAAGAGACTAGTTTAGACACAGAATTAGACTGCAGAATTAGTCATCAGAGAACTCTTCCTCAGCTTCAGTATTAGAGGTTTTTTAAAGGTAATAAAGCTGATGAAAGAAAGAAAAGTCAGGTGTAAGTAATAGAAAGGAGTGGTTACATTTTTCTGTCCTGAAGGAAATTAATTTAGAACAAAATTACACTCTAGGAGCAGACTCTCCATTTTAAAATGCTTTCAATTATTAATTACCTCTTTCACAAGATCTTTTCCTTCTCAATGCACTTTTCAAGGTGGAGGAAAGGT
This sequence comes from Cisticola juncidis, assembly GCA_013400215.1. Lineage (NCBI taxonomy): Eukaryota > Metazoa > Chordata > Aves > Passeriformes > Cisticolidae > Cisticola > Cisticola juncidis. The sequence continues at coordinate 95,403 of VXBR01009414.1, read as the reverse complement.
CTTCAGTGAGTGTCAATCACTGTGTATAAAACAAATGATGTAAAAGGACCATAGAAATTATTTTAAGAATAAAGTATCCTTGAACCACTGTACCGTGATCCTTATTAACTTCTGATATATTAAAGATCTCAGTAACCCATTTACTTCAATTACACTCACATTCACTGTTATCCCACTGTAGCTTGCTAATACTGATGTGACAATTTCAGATGATTTAGTGTGATTTTAGATTTATATTATTTCCTGAGTGTCACCACTGAGTGAGAACACAAGCATCATTACATCGATTCTTTAAATTAGTGAAACAAAGTGAAGAAATCTTACATGGCACTCCTACAAGTACAAAAAATACATTTTGTCCTGCGTACAGTCTAAGGTAGTCACTCTGAATCATAAACACTGGCCTGATCATTAAATTATTTGTCGTGATTTTCAAGGTTATTTGATAAACATAAAAATTGTTAATCAGCACACAAAATATAAATACCACCTTGTTTTTCATTTAAACCGTCGTGCTCTACAAGTACCTTATAAAAATAAAACTTATGAGCTTTAAAAGTTTGTAAATGTGTGTAACAGGTGGGTGTTTCCTCTCCTGATAGCAACTACAGCAGCACACTGTACTCATTACTTGCAACCATTTTACCCTGCAAAAGACTTCAGCACAGGTTCTGTTCATGTCAAAGAGTCTGCATGTTTTTTGAATACAGAAGCAAAGAATGAACAGGGAAAAGGGAAACGTATTAATTTGTGTCACTAGCCATCCATCTTCATTCCTAATTCATTTGAACATTAAGCTCTTTTTTTAAGGTGATCCAAAGCCAAATCTGATTTAACCCTCCAGAAGTGAATGGTTAATTTGCTTTCCCAGAGCACCACACAAAGTGCTTTACCTTTAATCATTGTGACCCCATTCCTTGGGAATTAGGGCACTCGAAGAACACTGTCAGGCTGCAGCTGCACTTAATTTTAAGACAAGCTCCACAACAAGAGATAATCCGTATTGTAAAAAAAAAGCCCATAATTTTAGTTTAATGCAACAGGTAGGGATCTGTGAAGCCGTGGTTGATGTTGAAGCAGATCCCCTTGGAAGATCATAGGATTACTCTACTCTGCACGTAAACAACAGGGCATTAAATATTCCACTGCTCCTTAGAACAAGTGTTCAGCTGTTTTGTAGCTGAACACTGACAGTAGTTAACCACTTAAAGCTCCAGTATAGCAAAAGTAACTGGAGAGGAGGGAATGGTTTTAATGCTAAATAGCTGCCATTTTACAGCTGGAGCTTGACATAAGACTGCTGCTTGCAGCAACAAGAAAGAAATGGGGGCTTCCTTTGTCACTGACATACCTTGAGGAAGTTACTAAAACAATTAATGTCATTAAAACTGGCTTAGAAACAAATATTGGAGATTTTTTTGTTTCCCCACGAAGTATATCAGAGTATTTTATTCATCTCCCCATACTAATTATAGCCTGGTGACCTCAGCAGAAGATGCCCCATCCTGCNATATTTTATATATATTACATAAAATATATTAAAACTATATTTTAAATAGTACTTAAGTATTTTATATATTGTACATAATATATACTAATATATATTTTTGAATGCACTTGCATATTTTACATGGTATATAAATTACGTGCTATGTGTAAAATATATAAAATACATAATTTTAAAATATTTTATGACTGTAAAAATGTAGCAAAACAAACCGCCACGCGTCCGGAGTTGCACCGCGTGTCTGAAGGGGGACACGTCTCATGCTTCGCCGTGCCGTCCCACCACAGCTTTTCCCCGTCTAGAGCCCGCTCGGGTCAGTCAGGGAGGTGTCCCCAGAACCCTCCCTGGCCCAGCNAATGGTTTTAATGCTAAATAGCTGCCATTTTACAGCTGGAGCTTGACATAAGACTGCTGCTTGCAGCAACAAGAAAGAAATGGGGGCTTCCTTTGTCACTGACATACCTTGAGGAAGTTACTAAAACAATTAATGTCATTAAAACTGGCTTAGAAACAAATATTGGAGATTTTTTTGTTTCCCCACGAAGTATATCAGAGTATTTTATTCATCTCCCCATACTAATTATAGCCTGGTGACCTCAGCAGAAGATGCCCCATCCTGCAGCTGATCCCAACAGCTGCAAGGAACAGCTGCACTGACAAAAAGGAAGTCTCCAATACCGGGATATTGAGTATTGGAAGTGTCCAATATTCAACCACATGCCGAGAAAATAACCCACGAGTTGTAGCAGGGTGCCAGTTATTTGAAAACTGTGCCTGAAGCCATCCTCCCAGCAGGACCTACCAAATACCCCTCAAAGTTTCTTTTATAATTTTAAAGTTTTATTTAACTTTTAAAATATAAAACTATAAAAAATATTTTATATATATTACATAAAATNGCCCAGCTGTGCCCGTCCCCTCAGGGCTGGGACCCCCTCACTCACCGGCCGCCGCACCACCCGGCGGCGGCCATTAAGCCGCGTCTCCATGGCAACAACGCTTTTCCCGCTTCAAACGCCCGCGCGCTGCCTTGCGCGCACAGCCAGCCAATAAAGAGAGGGGAACGGGTGGGCGGGGCACGTCCCCGCGGAGAGAGGCCAATCCGCGATCTTCTCCGGTATGGGGCGGGGCCTGAAAGGAGGCAGGGGGCGGGACGAGAAGGGAGTAGGTACTGCCCGCGGCGCTGCCTGTCCGATTGGTTAATGCTAACGTCAATCATGCACAGGGTCCCACCCTCTGCCGGATCCGGAAGCGGAGGTGAGGGCGGGGGTCCAAGGTGGCCGCGGTCGCGGTGACGAGTGTCCCCGCTCCCAGTGTCCCCATCCCTGGGCACGGGGGCGACCCCCTGCGGGCCAGGAGGAGAGGGCAGGGCAGCGAGGCCACCTGGCGCCAGGCGCCGGCGGAGGGGCCCAGCTGGGAGTTGTCCTTGTCTTTCCAGGCGCGCACGGGAGGTGGTGCTTGCTCCCTGGGCTGGCCCCGGGGCGGCGGGGGCCGCGGCGGGGGTGTTGTCCTTGCGGCTGATCAGGAACTAATGGAAGCGGTTGAAGTGGTTGACCTAAAGAGCTGAGCGTCGGCCAGGGGCGTGGTTGGTGGTGAAGGGCTCCGTGCTGTGGTTTCCCGTGTTGGAAGCTAGAGGTGTCACGCTCTTGGCGTCCCAGGAGAATACAGTGTTCTGTAAAGTTATCTACTGAAAGATGCCTCTTTGTCAGAATGCAGAGCTTTGCCCGGAACTGGGAATCGGCCAGATTTGTAACATGGATTACATATTGCTTTCCCTCTTTTTCTCTTTAGGACTGCGCATGCTGGCTGCATAGCGTATTGCTGACAATATTCGTCACTTATGAGATGTGTTCCTTGTTTACATCAAATCAGTGCTTAATACACGTGCCAAGAAGCTTTTAGTTTTGTATGTCAGCCTTATGTCTAGGCGAGACAGCAGAGAGCCTGTTCTTTGTCAATCATTTTCTCAGCTTTGCCCCTGATATCCTGAGGAATCAGTGCTGCAGGAAAACTGTCCAGAGTACTTATTTCTATTTGCCAGTTCCAGTAATGTTGAGGTATTACCTCTGTGCAGGGCCTTTGGTGTTTTGCAGTGGAAAAGTTTCAGAGTGTTAGTCTCTGGGTATCCTTTTACTCTGTAATTTTTTCACCTGCCCACAATATGGTTTTTAATCTATCAGCTGCAAAGAAATGACATGTAGGTAATTTTTCATGGTTCTTGATGACATTTTTTTAAAAAAAAACCTGTTACCTAGGTTACTGTTTTGGTGTTTTAAAGGGAAAACTTTTTACAATTCAAAGGTAACTAATAAGATACAATTTAATTCTGTAGTAACTTCTAAGGGGTGGACAACTTTTTACTGTGTTGAGCTGTGTTTGCTGCCTAAATACAGCTGGTCCGTTTGAGCCCCATGTTTTGTGCTGTTCCACAGCTCCTGGTGTGGCTGGCAGAGGGGAATGGCTGTGAGAGCTTGTGGCTTGATCATCTACAGGAGGCTGCAGCCAGCACCATCCTGTAAGGTCTCTGACAGCATCGAGTACCTCCTGCTTCAGACATCCTACGGAACCCACCACTGGACCCCGCCCAAAGGTGATGTTTGTTCTGATAACACTGCTGGGAGTCGTTGGTGTCAGGTTGCAGAGTGGATTTTAGCTGAGGTTAGTTTAGAGGTATCATCTGAGAGTAGCTGCTGGCTGTGCTGTTTGTCTGATGGTGCTCTTGAAGGAGTTGAGGGGGGAGTTTTGAGGTTGAAGTCCTCTCCAAGTTGCGTCTATACAAAGTATTGGGCACGACTGATTTAGGTTGGGGCAGAGTGTGAGCTCCTCAGGTATCTCATGTTTCTGGCAAGATGTGCACACAGCTGAGGCGAGATAATGAGGGGGTGTTCTACCTTCTTGCCTGGGGTCTGGTCCTTTGCCAGGCACCACTGTTGGCAGTGTAGGATTGTTTGATCCATTTGTGATCAGAGGGGTCACAGTTTGCAGGAAGACAGACTGTAATCTGTAACAGTACGCTTTAGTACACCTTTCTTAGGAGATGCAGGAGATCATTGATGAAGATCACTTGCCTAATGCAGTAGAGATGGTAGGGACAGATAGGAGGATTAACCTTACCAACTGTTCTTGGTCATCAGTGAGGCCTCGGCAGAAGACGAGCCTTGTGTCCTAGGACAGAGCAGCACCTTCTCAATAGAGACACGTGGCAGAGACAGTGTTTGGTAGTGCATAGTAACAGCCCTGGTACCAGAAAAGTGCAGCACAGAAATGCTTCAGGTTCCCTGTAGATCATCTTGCATGCTGTTTTTTGTCACCTGAAATTTCTTCCTGATAGCTTTTACTTCTCATTTTGTGAAATGCCGTGCTTTGAAAGCATGGTGCAGCAGTTTATAAACAAGAACTTGCAAACTGGGGGAAAAAGAATCTTTTAACTGTGTCAGCTATGCTCTCCTATTAAGGGAAAGAACAAAACTTTCCAAACCTCCCCCTTTGTCTACTCCACCAAGAGCCTAAGGGAGCTGAGTTTACAGCCTAGTGGAAAGCTAAACATCTGCCGCAACATGATTGATTGTTGTAAGAAACCCTTGAGAAAGGCTCTCTGGGAACACAGTAATTCTGGACAAGTGATTTAAATTACTTATAGGCATTTTGGTAGGCATAATTGTCTCATAAGCATACATCTCACACACCCAGAAGCACAGAATAGTTAGGTTGAGAGGGCCTCTTAAAGGTTGTCTAGTCCAAGCCTCCAGCAGTGGGCAGGAACATCCTCAACTAGAGCAGTCTACTTGGAGTCCCATCCAACCTTGATGTTTCCAGGGATGGGGCACCCTCCACCTCTCTGGGAAACTTGTGCCAGTGTTTCATCACCCTCATAGTAAAAGCAAGTCTTCTTTGTCTGTAGTCTGAGTCTGCCCTCTCCTAGATGAAAAGCAGCAGCCCTTCTCCTGTCACTCCAGGTCCTTTTCAAAAGTCTGTCCCCAATTTTCTTACAAACCACCACCCTTTAGGCAGTACAAGGGGCTCTCACATCTCCTCAGAGCCTTCTCTACTCTAGGCTGAACAACCCCAACTCTGTCATCCTGCCTCTAAAGCAGAGGTGCTCCCCTCCCTGATCACATGCATGACTTCCTCGGAACTCAGTCCAACAGGTCCTTCCTTTGCTGAAGACTCCAGAGATGGATGCAGTATTCCAGGTCGGGTCGCACCAGAGCAGAGTAGAAGAATCACCTCCCTCAACACACTGCTTAAGATTTTAGAGATCAAAAGCCACAATCTGATGATAGCCTGTAATAGAAGCTTGGGATTGATTTGGGAATTTAATAAAGAGAAGCTATTCCATTTTATGATATCTGTGATAGGAGTGGTCTTCCAAGGTGGCCCTGAGATGTGCAGTGTGGTAACATAACTTGTATGTGATGCTGACATAGATTCCATGGGGCAGGTGCCGGAAGGAGAAGTCGTAATTGTCTCTCACAGCACACACAACAGGCAGTTTAAAAAAGTTCTATTAAGCAGCTGCAACTCTTATGGGATTAAACTGGACTTGCTTGGATCCCTTCACACAAACCCCATCAGCCTTATATCTGCCCCTAGGATTGTTACTTTGCACTAGCTGAGACTGTTGTGAAGGGGATGTAGGGTTCATTTTCCTTCTCAATCTATTGGAACTGCACTAGTGGAACTGCACTAGTAGGAGAATCTGAAAGCTGTGGTGTGTGAGGTGGTGCCTGCCGTCCGTTTTCTACCCTGCGGGTAGACTGTACTGCACAAACTTGGCAATTTACCGATCTTTGACCTGAGGTTATCAACAGATATCAACATTAGATGCTGATTTCTGCACAGCTGCTGCTTGAAAGAAAAGTGTGTTTTACATTTGAGGTGATGTTGTGTTGTAAGAGGTGTTCACACTTCTGTAAACATGGGCAGGGAAGTGTTGCATGGGAAGGGACTTGTTGCAAAACCAAAACAAATTTCCCACATGCTCTATTTGTGGTACTAAAAGTGGGCTTTGGATACCTGGGATCTGAGGAACAATTCATCTCTAAGATGAAATTGTAGCTATTTGCAGCCAGCTACGTAGAAAATAGAGTGACACCAGGGACAAAATAGAGCTTAAACTTTTTTTTTTTTCCCCTTCTAAAATGTCCCAGCTCCTGCTATGTTGCTTTTTTGAGGTATTGCTTGGCTTGTTCTATTTATGTTCTGGTCTGGAACTTTCATGAGAAAACCAAATCTGACATTTCTCAACAAAAGTACAAATGGCTGGGGACGTGTTATATTTATCCGTTGTTTGTAGTGGCACCTCTCGTTCTGAGCAACGTAAAATAAATAATGTGTCCTAGGAAAACTACCCACCTGGTGAAAGGACTGCTTTTTAGACTTGTTGCTCATTTCAGAGAGGAGTATGGAAGAGAAAAAATCCCTAGCTGCCTAAATGAAGCCCACCTTTTAAATGGTACGTGTCAGTGCCTGGTCCTGTTATTTCTCGACTGTTGGCCCAAGTAAGAGTTTTGCAGAATTGAGCCTTAAGCTTATGTGAGAGGACATGATTGAGAGAGGATTAAGACTCTCAGATGACCTGTCTCCACTCTAACTGGATAAAGGTAAAATGAGGGACTCGGTCCTCAGTATATTCTGAGGTAGAACATTATGGTCATAGACTACTCTAGAAGTGGCGGGAAAGTGTGACAGGGAAAGATGTCTGGTGCTGAGAGGCCAAAGGATATTTCACCAGGTGAGGGAAACATCAAGACAAAGATAAGACATAAGATGTGGAAAAGCAATCTCTGTTCTCCAATTTCCCTTTCATCCTGTGTCAGCTACCGTGTACTTTCATCTCTCTCCTGGTGTTTCTTGATGAAAGCAAAATGTGAGTTTCCTTCCCAGAGATTTACTTTTCCACCCTCTCGGCAGGCCACGTGGACCCAGGGGAGGATGACCTGCAGACAGCCTTCCGGGAAACGCAGGAGGAGGCTGGTCTGCAGGCCAGCCAGCTCATCCTCATCGAGGGCTACAAGAAGGAGCTGCACTACCCTGTCCATGGCAAGCCTAAGACTGTTGTGTACTGGCTGGCAGAAATGAAGGACTGCAACACAGAAATTAAGCTGTCGGAGGAGCACCAAGCTTTCCAGTGGCTGAAGCTGGAGGATGCCTGCAAATTTGCGGAATATGAGGACATGCAAGCAATGCTGAAAGAAGTGCATCAGTTTCTCTGCTCCAGAAAATAAGTGTTTTTGTGAAGTAAAAGGGGATTTCTTGAGGAGACAGGTCTGATTTTTATGTTTTAAACTGGAGAAAGCATTATATGGTTGCAGAAATGTAGATTTCTTTTTTTTTAATCTGTAGAAATTCAGTGAGGATATCTGGAACTTTCAAAGAGATTGTGCTTTTGTCTCCTCTAGCTAGCACAAAAAAGCATAGTCTGGTTGAACCATAAGACAGAGATGTCTGAATTGAAGTCCAAAGCTAACAAAAGACTTCCTCTGTCTCCTTTTTCCTGTTTTTTCCCCTTTCTTTTGCTTCCTTCAAGTGCTGATCTTTTTGAAAAATCAAACACTTGATACATCTTGACTTGCTGATGTAAAGCTAAAGAGTTGAGAAAATGCGCATATGGGGATTTTTAATAACAAAATGTTTACTGCAGAAGTCATACCTTGAATTTCAAATGAGAAAGCAGTAGTTCTATTCCCAACTCTTTCAGTGATATGCAGTGATAACTTGTCAGATCATTTCAGATCCTTTTTGTTTGTATCATGAATTTATGTACATCTCTAATGTACGGTTGTGAGAACATTTTCTATCCAGAGTCTTAGTAAATGGTTGAGGTATGGTATTTTAGTGGTAATTTGAAGGTTTTTGCCTCTCTTAGTTTCTTGATCTTTAACAGACATTTAAGCCACACATTTCCCAGGGGGTTGGCAATGAGTACTTAATTCACTTTCTGCACAGGATATCCAAACTTTCATGCAATCTTGTGTCTGTTTCGTAATATCAATGCTTCTATGGCTGCAGTCCCTCCTCTTTTAGGGCAGCAGACATTAATAATATTGATACCAGTGTGACAGGAGTCTCTTTCTTGTCACTCTGTTATCTTCTAGTGTCGTAATTTAAAATTGTGTATATTTATATTTTCAAAAAAAGGGATGCACTATAAGAAGGCTTTTATATATAAATACATATGTATATATACACATAAACTTCAGTGCTTCTCCACATTGCACTCAGGCTTTGTTTTGACTATGAACACTGCTCAGAAGTCTTTCCTTCAGGTGGTGGCAGAGAGTGTAACAACCAATAAGAGTGGGAGGGAAGAGTTAAAAGCCTATTCAGCCTCAGTCATTATTGTTTGAGCTACCATTTAATCAGTGCTGTGTAAACAATAGTGTTGCTGCCTTAGTGTTTCTGAGCAAGATTAGCATATTAAGCTGAAGTTAGAGAGTCACTAGCAAGTCATCGGTTCTGCCCATTCAGAAGTAATGAACACAGGCCTTGGTGCTTTGGAAAACACATTAGCTTAGCTCCAAGCCAATATTTCCCTTTTAATGGCACTGCTTACATAGTGTTCCCAAAGCCTGTCAAGGTTTTGGAGGGTGACCAGTGCTGTGCACTCGGTGATGTGCTCCTTGAACAAAATTCCAAGGGGTGTAGCTGTGATAGTGAGTCAGGCACTGTGTGTGCATTTTAAGTGATTTATGTACAGAATGTATTCCCACAAATTTTGTGAGTAAAATTATACTTACACATTTTTTGATCTCAGAGTCTTTGGGTTTAATTTAAAAGTAGAAACGTTGGAAAGTCAGAGTTGAACTCTGATTCTTGCTGCTCACTGGTGAAGAAAGAGTTCTTCCTCTGCCGATGTCTAATAGTATTTTCCCAAGGAGCATCTGGGAAACCCTCCAGTAGATAATTATGGAATAATCTGCCTGGCAAAGATATTAATTTCCAACCTCTATGATATTTATGCCCTAAACCAATAGGGCTAGTATTTTTTTTAAGATGAGTTAAGATTTTGTTATAGTAATATCTTATGACAGTAAACCTTTTACCATTTAAAAAGAAAAATTAAACAAACAACCAAAACAAACCCCAGAAATTTTAAATTCCTTGGAGAGATCTTCTGCTGTATGTTATATAAAACCAAACCCAAGAGAAAAGCAAGCTATGCTGAAACAGCAGAACAGCTTAATTTAGGTCAAGTGAAAGGCATTGCTCAAGTAAGAGACATGAGGATATGATTTCCCTTGCTCTACTGAACAAATACACTGACACAGCTCATACTTGTAATTTCCTGGTGTTATTTTTTCTTTCTCCACATAATTCTTGACTTATAGCCATGATTACATCATCTCAAAATCAGAGAGAAAGAAAGCATACATTCATAAATATTAGGAAAGCACTAAAACATTGCAAATTTCACTGAGAAAAGATCAGGGTTGAGTGTGGCAGTCACAGGTAATTATGCTCAAACAAGAAGTGTAAAGGCTGAAAACAATGTCCTACTCCTGTCTAAAAGAAAAACAACTGTATTACTGCTCCGGTAATTACTACCCTGGAGCAATGCATCTATTCATTGACTATTCCATATGATTACAGGAAATCAGAGACTGAAGCTGGTATAAAGTGGCTCTATATGAAATATCCCCAACAAGCTTGACTGACATTACTTGCCATTCTATATAATAAAAGAGGATGTGTGTTATAATAAGGTTTAATACATTCTGCATATGAAAACGTTTTGTGAGACACATGCTCTCTCAGCAAGGCTCTTGTAGTGATGCAGAAAGGACAGTGGAGTGCTACCTTTTAAGTTAGTAAAATGGCTTGCTGTTACTTAATTGACAACTTAGTGGGTATGAATATTTTGGCAGACACCTGGAAGAGATTTTATAGAGGGTAGGGCTTGTAAATTACATTCTCACACTGACTATGCAACTGATGGCCTTTGGTATCTATTGGCAGCTAGTTTTATCTTGAAAGGAATATGAGGATCATCAAGACTTCTGTTTTTTATGTTCTGCCTTGTCTTCAAAGATTCACTTTTTCATATGCTCAGTAACTCTAATTTTGGTTCAATGGGCAGTTGCAGCTGGCAAAAGTCCCAGCTTCATCTGGGGAAACCTGAGGTTTGTTGCGGGTTAAAGCAGCTGTGGAATTGCTAAGCAGCATGTGCCTATACAAACCAAACAATCTACTCTGCTTGCTTCAACCTTGTGCTGTGCAAGGAGATTGTACTCAAGTGTTTGGGAAAAAAACCCAAACAGTGCTTCCTGTCAAAACAGCAAGGGTAGGGAGGAGATCAGTTGGCACTCCTCCTGGTGGGAACAGTGACACGGAATGGAAGAAAAGCTCTGTCATTTTGGAGCTAGTCTACTTGGTAATGGATGTTATCAAATAGTGGAGTGACAGTGCCATCTTTCCACTCGATGAGGATCTCTCCCCGCCTCAGGCAAGGGGACTGGGATGGTGGAACGTATGGCTGGGGGCCTCTTCGTAAGGGGGTCGGCTCCCGTAAATCAACTCTGCTGCTGTTTGCTGGAGAGCTCTTCAGGGCAGAGAGGATTTTCTTCTTCCTGTGAGAAGAGAGAAGAGAGTAACTGCCCCTGTCTGTCACTTGGTTGCTTCTCCACATCAGCAACTATAATGCCACTTCCTTCAGTGATGGCACAAGATGTGTAGGAGTGGAGGAGCCAACATTAGTGGCTGCATTTGGGTAGGTCAGTGAGAGGGATAGATAAACTGGCTGCCAGAGAGGAGAAACCACCAAGGGTGACACACTGTGACTAGACACATCTACTGACAGCCAGCAACATCAGGTGTGGAATGGGATGGGTGTCAAGACCAAGATTTTTGTTTTGAGATGTTGAAGCTTTTCTTTAAAATACTGTTCATGGCAAAGCAAATGAACCTGACTCTCACTTACTTGTTGTAGTGAAGATTGAGTGTCAGTATTATTAATCCTAGTATGAATGCCAAGGGGCTGAGGACCAGCATGGCTGTCTTCCAGTTTGTGCCTGAAAGGGTATCAGAGAAAGCATCATGTGTTTGCTGTACATGTCCCTGTTCTTATGCAATAGCCACAATCACCACCAAAAATCACCTGTAATGTCCCTGACAAATGCCAGATAACAGGAAAAGTGCTTTGTCTACAAGATCAGCATCTTACAGATGCTTTTACACTGCATAGCATCCCTCTATTGGAAGTCAGTACAAAAGCTTTTCGTTTTTGCTGCAAAGACAGTGATATCTCCTGCTTCTCCACTCTGCATCTTTCTAATACAAAATAAGAAGGGCTGGGGGAAAGCAGTAGTGCTGGTAGCTGTTTGATTCTCCTGGGGAGCTGAGATAAAGCATTTTCATGTTTTTACTTTTTTTTTTTTAATTGCAGGCCTGTGGAGATTTGTTTAATCTTTAAAAAGAGTCTTTACAACAGGTAATTTTGTGCCCTCATTCCCTATTAAACATCCTTACCAGTACCCCAGGGAAATGTATCTCTCACAATGGGAAGGACAGGAGCATTGATGAACTTTCATCTGGCTGGTCCCTTTCTCCTCTGGCTGATCCCTGGACCTACCTGCAAGCCTGGCCCCAGTGTTTTTCCCCCGATTTCCATGCTTCTTGGAGTGGTTATGGGATGGATCTAGTGGAAGAAGCAGAAAGACTCCTATTAGCAGCTTTCAGGTGGACCAGGAGTCCAGATTCCTTGTGAGGCTTCACTGTGGCCACAAATCCCTTTTGTATGGGACCCAGAAAGGAAAAGTAAGCTTTATTGGCACTTAGTGTTCCCCAGCCACAGCTAATTTTTACTTCTAAAACAGCTGGTGGCTATGTCTCCAAGTTAAACCTGTATCACTGAACTGCTTGCCAAGGGAAACTCCTCAGCATGTTTGGTGAAAGCACTCAGTAGTACACATGGAAGTTCTTCAGAAATCCTCAGGTACTTTTCCACCACTGAAAATAGCTGAGTAACCTTGAAATGCTGCCCACACTTTCCTTCCTGCTGTTCTTACTTATGCATTCAGAAAAGTGCTCACCTTCATTTGCCGGGAGCTGCGCCTGTTTGGTCTTTACTGGAGACACTGTGCTGTTGAATTTGTTAACCAGAGAGGGATCAGTCAGGCTCACAGAAGACTCTCTGTCCACAGCATCAGTCTTTGATAAATCAATGGTTTTCGCTTGGAAAGAAATAAAGGAAAGATCTGTGTGATTATCATTTGCTTTTTGTACAGGAACCTGGATATGCTCATTGTCCAGCAAGGAAAGGGAACCCAGCCCTGCTGGTTTGGTTCTGTGCCTTGCAGGGCGAGTAGGATGTGCTACAGTAGCAAACACCTCCTCCTGTGCATCAGGAGCTTTCATCTGTCACAGACTTCAAAGGTGAAATGAACCTCTCAGGATAGAATAAACAACCCAAGCAGAGCTTGTTTTCTGGTGGTAGATGTGGTCACTGGTTTTAAAAGTATGACTGCAACACCAGCTGTTAAAGGATGATTTGTGAGGAAGAGGCAAGTGGAAGAATCACAGCTATTAACAACACTGCAAATATAAAAATGGGATTCAAATGGTGGTAAGTAGTCCATACCTCTTGCAAGGTTCAATACTTCCCTTTGCCTTCCAGTCCTACTGTGGAGTAGGATGTGTGGGGAAGCAACTTGCTGCTAGAGGGGAGGCTTTGGGAAGTTTGGTGCCAGCAATTCACCCCTCTTTTGCAATGATGCACATGTTAAGACCAAGAAAACCATGTCTTCAGGGCTCCCTGCTGCCTATCCAATCCCCATCCCATTCCGTGCCATAAGCACCCACACCACAGCAACATGGGTGTAACTTATTGAGTACATAACCTGCTGAAGTAGAAGTTGTCTTTTGATGATCAGCTGAAAGTTAGATAAGAAATGCCTAAACAAATATATAGGACTTTGATGTTTTTGCTGAGTAGTCACAGGTTTCCTCCAGTAGACCGAACCATGGCATTTATAGGAAAATTATGAGTTTGCATGAAATGCACCAAGTGGCACAGCCTGATTCAAAAGCTGCTCTATGTTTACCCTCACGGCTTTATTTGGGGATCCTGGCTCCAAGGCAGCCCTGGGCTGCCAGGAACGCTGCCTTGGGGAATGAAAATGCTTTTTTCACATGCCTTTTTCCCATATCTTAAATGTTCCACGTTTTTCCTAACCTATATTTAACTAGCCTGTTATGGTATCTAATTTGTATGATCCATATTTAACTTAATGTTAAACAAACACTAACACTTGTAACTATTGTGGTAATTACATGTTGACCTTCTAGTTAGCTAATTAAAAAGCTTGAGGGGAAAAAGGTCATCCTCCCTACACATGACAGCCAAAGGAGCTGATGTATCTCTTTTTATTTCAAATTAGATACAGTCTCTCTGTGTCAAAAGTTTATAATTCATCTGCTTATGCCAACCAGATACATCACATTTTCTCTTTACTCATTTCTGCAGAGCTCAAAATCTCACTGGGTCTAGCAACCTTAAGGTAAGGAATAGCCTCCTGTCAGGGAAATAATTTTCCCTGAGGAATGCTGGGAACTTCTTGACCTACAGAGTAGACAACCACATAAAAACCATTACAAACACCAGCTCTTTTTGGGTCTCTGAAAGAAAGGAGAGGAGGGGAGGAGGAGAGGAGGATTTGAGTGTGATTTTCAGGTCTCAGTTCTGCACTCAAGTTTACAAGAAAAGTACTGAAAACTACCTTTATTTGCAGAAAGGACTTAAATGAAAGCAGGAAACAGACTGGACCATGAATTATCAGTGGTCAGCAGTGGGCTTCACTCGGTATGTCATAAAATGATCACAGCCACATCCCAATAAAATGACCATGCCTGATGTCTGGTAGCCTTGTGTCAAACTCCTGAAATTGTGACAAGACCAGGGGTTTTGCCTTTTCTGTGTCCAGTCTAGACAAAGGCCAGTGAACACTCGTGAAAACAGAGTTTGGATTCTCTTCAGCAAAGGCCAAGGCCATAAATGGTTAATATAAAGCCAATTTTAATATTTTTGATGTAATCTTCTGGGATTTCTTCATGCAAAGGAAGGGCAACACTTAAGCTACCTCCCACTCCTTGCTGTGTTCACCAGTCTTTTTAGGGCTACACTGGGCACCAGAAGCAGGGTTCACTTCTCAGGGTAATGAGAACATGGAATGAAGGTTAGAACTAGGTTTCATTAGTGAAAGGTGCACTGTTGAGGTCTCACAGAAGAGAACTTTAATTTCAGAAACCGAAGCAATAATTTCTGGTACAGCTGCTTCTTAATAATTCATGTAAGTTTAAAAGAGATTTTCAGCTGCCTCCAGTTGTTGTCTTACCAAAAAAGACATCCCAAAGTACCAAAAGCTCTTTCACAGTCTAAGGTGCCCGACTTTGTGAGACTTCCTTGGGTGTTTTGTGCTTGGGAGGCTCAAGCAATTTCCACTATTCTTAGTAGGCACCAATTCAGAAATATTTCACCAAAATATTTGCCCGTCCTCAGAAATGCAGCTGAGTTTTGGAGACCTGATCATGTAAGGGGGTTTTGCATGCTTCTGGAAAACACTGAACAGCCACTACTGGAAACCAGTGGTACCAGGTAATGGGGCTGAGCTGGAGTAATTTGGTGTTTCTCCAGGTGCTGCCCAAGTGAAAATGAGTTGGAATGACAGGTGCAAACCTTGTGTTAGGTGGCTTGGATGATATGAAAGTTAGATGTTATCCAACACTAAATCTACCTCATCTTACTTTCATAGATCCACACACGTGTGTCTAGAGCTTGTTGTGTTGGTTTGCTGGGCCTCTCAGCTGCTGTCCAGGCTGCAGCACAGATGGTTTCATCTGCCAACGTCTTCCACCTGCTGAACTTGTCCTTCTCCCTGGAGACAAAGACCTTGTGGCCTCCCTCCTTGGTGCTGAGGTGGAAGCCCAAGCTCTGCAGAGTCAAATGTCCCTTCTTGCTGCAGGACCATGCCTGGCGTTCCCAGTCTTCACAGGGCTCCAGCTTGACCAGAGCGTACTCGCGCGTCCTGTGGGCTGACAGGCACCCCTTGGTGTGCAGGCTGACGATGGTGCCCGTGTGGGGGTCCCAGCCCCATCGCTGCTGCTGGGACTGCTCCTTGCAGCTGGCCAGGCTGAGGCTGTTGGTCTTGTGGGAGGCACGGATGCACTTTTCCAGCCGGGTGTTCCTTATGAGGAAGCTTTGTCCCTCTGCTACTGTGGTACAATCAGAGCATGGTTTAGTACTGTGCACATCTGAGGCAAATACCTCTCTTTGTAAATACCCTGGGGGAGGTAAGATGTAACCCACCAATCCTTTCCTGGATAGGCATGCCTGGATAAACAGTTCCCACAGCTTCCTAATTTCCTGGAATGATATTTCTTTGAAGAAAAGGAGTGTGCAAATAGCCATGAGTAATGCTAGAGGAAAATAGCAGTTATGTAACTAATGAAGAAAGACATAGTTCCAAGTACAATGATTATATCAAATATCTGCCTGTATATATTTATTTAATTCAGGACTTAAACTGTTTTAACTAGGTAGCCATCCTTCCCTCCCTCCAAAATAATTAGATGGTTTGAGGCATATTTGCCCCTATGCAGGTTAAATCTTTCTTATAAAAGGGCAGCTGAAACCCCCTTCATGCTGTTCATCTGGGGCCAACTAGGCTGCCTTGCGCTACACTTTCTATTATGTGGCTTCTGGAGACGTTATAGCAGTGCAGGGATAAAACCATATCCCACCAGAAGTGTGTAAGTACTTGGCTGAGGCAGCTCATGTAAGTATTGTAATTATCTTTGATTTAGCGCACCTGACGCTGGTCTTTGCACCTTAGAAACAAAGGTACCACTTAAAAATCCTTTTGTAAGAGGGAGACATTGCAGCTGTCCCACAACAAAAACACAATATGAAGCAATTTCTGTAATTGCTTGTTGCTTTTAAGAACAACTGGACCTAACAGCTCAGATGATTTAGGATGGATATCACCACATTAACTGAAGGATTGCGGCTATTTTTAGTATAACTTCATCAGATGTGGCCTGTGAGTATCCTGAGCAAAATGTTAAGTCCTAAACCATCCATCACTACTGCAGGTGTACTTCCTGCCGTGTATTTTAAACCTAAGATAGATGGATAGAAATAGAAGTTTCAAATTTCTGAACATTCTGAGAAATCTTCTAAAAACAACACATGGCAACTCCCAGCTTTTGCAGTGATTTTTTTCTCTCTTTTCCCCAGGAGACAGAATTATAAAAGCCCCATCAGTATATTGTACTGAGCATAAAGAGTAAGAGGACACTGAAAAGTGATGTTAGGCAAGAACACTGATTTTTTTATCTAAACTATTTCTGCAGAGTTTCCCCTCACAAATAAATTAAAAAAAAAATCAAAAAACACAAAAACAAAACAAAAAAACAACATAACAACCCAGCAACAAGACTGAGCCAATACAAGTATTTGGCTCAGTACCTGAAAAGATTAGTGACAGTATAAACAGAAGCTGGTTAACAATAACAATATAAACAATAGCTTAAAGGAGCTCTCATGTTTTTCTCTCAGGAAATTCTAGGGTTCTGCTAGATTAATAATGCCTTGGGGCTGTTAAATCAGAAACAGCTCAGGAATTTCTGCTCAGCCTGACTGCCTGAGGAGAGGAGCCAGAAACCACAGTGTTTCTGCACCAGCTCTGAGACTGTCTGATCAATGTGTCTGCACTGGGATATTGATTTCCATGGACCTGTGATAGCCACCAATCCAGACAATTCCTGTTAAGCTAATGTGCCTAAATGGAAATTAAATTTCTGGGCTATCTGTGGACAACTTGTGAGTCCCGTTCTCTTTAGCCCTTACTGAGGGCTGGGTGGAGGCAAGACATTTAATGCACTTTGGACTTGAGTTTCTGCCAGCCTCTAAAGGCAAGAGAAATGTCTCATATGTAATTTCCCATAAACTTTAGAAAATTTAAATGGATTAATATGAAACCCCCAGCCCCACCCTCACCATTTTTCTCTAGGATGTGGAATTCAGGATTCTCACCTCTTTGCTTCAGCTTAACTGTGAGAAACCCATTTCCAAAGCAATAATTTGAGACATGCATTACAGTTTAACAGAGGAATATGACAACTGCGCTTGATCAGACAGAACATGTGCTGACCCTAAGATCCTGTCTGCAGCACTGGGCCATTAACATTTACTAATAGAGGAAGAGGGTAAGAATCAGACAAGTAAAGAGGTCACTCAAGACAAGATGCCAGTGCCGCTTTCCAAAAATCACAGAATCACGGATTTGTTGGGGTTGGAAGCACCCACTGGAGACTGTATGAACAGTCCAATCCCTCAGCCAAGACAGGATCACCTGGAGCAGGTGACACAGGAACACATCTAGGTGGGGTTTGAACGTCTCCAGAGAGGGAGATTCCACAACCTCTCAGGTCAGCCATTCCAGTGCTCTGTATCAGCTAACTCAGAGAGTATCACTGGGTATTTATGGGTAAAATGGTTTTGCCCATTGTGTTATATTTTTAGCTCTGAAATTCAAAGAAAAGTATCATTTTGTTGCTCCATCAGTATCAGGAGCTCCTTCTGCAGCTTCACAGTCAACTTAAGTTTTGATTATTCATAATTACTTTGTGGTATCAGCAAGCTCAATTACTTCATTAGTCATCTCTTCTGATCTTTCTGAGTACATTCTGATACCATCAGTGGTGTGATCGTTGTCAATTTATTCCAGCTCTTTGTTCCAACCTGTGGGCTAGGTCTCTCTCCTACTTCATGAGACTGGAGTTTCTTAAGGGCTTCGGTGGAAGATTCTTATCAAAAGTCTTGTGCAAACACTGGCACAAGACCTTAATCAGCTCAGCACATTTACATTCTTACTGATACCATCATGGATGTCAGACATTCCCATTACAAAAGCTGCACTGACTTTTTTTTCTCCTGTTTATCTGTCTGTAAATACTGTTCTTTGCTTCCACTGACTTGCCTGATGCTGAAATGGAGTCTAGGGACCTGTGTCTCCCTAGGCTGTGCAAGAATCCCTCTTAAGAGGTGCATTATTGCTGTAATGCAGCCACTTGGTGTCCAGGGCTGGATTTAAATTCTTACACAAGAATTTAATACACTCCTCAGAAAATTTTAAAATGTCATTAGTTTTCTGTAACTCCTGTAACTCAAAAGACATTTGAGATTGTCTTTTGCCACAGATTATTTATACTGGGTTTTTCTTCCTCCTAAACCTTCCTCTGCTATCAATTCTGTTTGATAACACCCTTCAAACTGCAGAGAGTGACTGCCACGATCTCCCTGACCATGTCTGAAGTGAGCACTAGAGCCATTGGACTACTAATCTAGTCTGGACTAGCAATCCATTCAGCCTTTCTACAGTGCCCTACTTTTGGTTGCTGTTCATGTATTTGTGCCAGTTATTTATTGACCTCCTAACTCCCACCAAGTTCCTGCTTCAGATAATGCTGGAGAATTTCTGCTGGCAGTGTTTGTATTTTCTCTCTAGGCTGCTCATCCAAGTGTTTTTCTCATATGTTTTATTATAGGTTTTATTATTGAGCATGCCACAGTCTTTGCTGTGTTTTCTTTTCCTTTCTTGGCAATGACTCTCCATTTGAAAGTTTTGGATATTCTCATTACACTTGGAAGAGTGCTGCTGTTTGACCCAGCAGGAGATAAGTGTTTTTCTCTCTGTAGAGTCCCTTATGTTTTATGTTCCCCTCTAAACAATCACTATGCTTGTTACCTGCATAGTAGCAGCAAACATTGCACATGCCCCACACAGTTATAGGGGGTAGACCCACAACTAAACCTGGAGGATGTTTACTTTGAGATACACATCAGGCACCAACAATCTTTACTCAAGAGACAAAATGACATCTCAAGTCCTGTTGCCCAGTGGTCTGACAAATAAGGCCATGAGCTGTAACATTTTAAGAACGTTAACCTGGAGCAACCAGAGCATCCAGTGTACTCCCTGAGGATGGGGACTCAGCATCTCTGGAAAATGCCAGCCTTACCCACAGAGCCCAAGTATATGCCTGCTTTGGACTGCTCATACTTGAACACTTTGGCATCTGTGTATTTTTAGGAACAAAATAAACAATTTCTAGCAAGGCTCTTGATGCCAGCTCATTTGTCCTATGACACTGACACTCTGTCTGGTTACAAGATAGAAAAGCAAGCAAATACAGGCCTCTGCTTCTCTGCAGCATGGCCACCCTTGGGACATGCTGTTCCATGTAGGCTTATGGGCAAAATCCATACAACATTCCTAGTTAAGGTAATGACACTAAGCAAGCCTTGGTTACCAGTAATCCCAGTGTTACTGGGAAAGTTTCTGCTGTTTCTAAGGATTACCTGTGATGTCTTGATCAAAGACATTTTCAAATTGCTTGGCGTGGCTTGGGCTGTATTTTTTCCCAACCAGTGCTGTTTTCTTAAGAATACCTTGGTTTTGATTAATCAGCAGGGCTTTCTATTTTCCACATAGGTCCACAAGGTCCACTTTTGACCAAGGAGCTCATTGAAGGCCTCCAAGGGAACAGAGCAGTCATAGGAAAAGAAGGAAGGTTCTGACATGGGGAAAAAATCTATAAATTATGGGAAGCAGGGAAGGTTGGTGAAGTCACAACAAAGCTGATGCAAGTGGGGAAAACCAGTCCTTTGGGTGGGGATATGATGGGTGTCTACAAAATCCAGAGAGGTCTGGAGAGAATGGAGAGGGGCTGGGTGGTCAGGGACAGATCCTGGATGGGACAAGGGGTGCCAAGGGAAGGCTCACAGTGTGCAGGAAGTGGTTCTGCACCAAGGCATTGTGTGTTGCTGCAAGAACCTGCACAGACCAAGGGAGAAGGTCGGGTAGCTACTGAAGAGTTAAATGTGTCATGGTCAGGAAATCCCGCAAGTGAAAAAATGTTGGAGGCTGGAAAAGTGAATAGGGGAGTAGAAGTATAGTACAAGCCTGGCCTTTCTGCATCTTCAGTGCACAATGCCTAGGGCTGCCTTTTGAGGTCAGGGTGTCAGGGGCAGGGAGCAGCCAGCACTACCATGGGCTTGAGGAGGGGGAGAGTGGCTCCCAAAATATGGGATGAGGCCAAGATGCCAAGCACAGCCACCACAGCCTCACACTCAGTGCATGGGGGTATAGAGTCAGTGTTAAATGCAGTTTTATTTCAGCAGTTTTCTTTCTGTGTGTGTAGGCGCAGATCCTGCTGGTGCCTGACTTCCCACTGCCTATTGCACCTCATGGGGTCACCATTAGGTTTGGCTTTTCAAAAAAACTTTTCACAGAATCACAGAATGCTCTAGGTTGGAAAAGACCTTTGACATCATCAAGTCCAGCCTGTGACCTAATAACAGCTTATCAAATAAACCATGGCACTGAGTGCCACATCCAATGTTTTTATAAACATGTCCAGAGATGGTGACTCCACCACCTTCCTGGGCAGCCCATTCTATTGCCCAATCTTTAGGTGAAAATTTTTTTCTGACATCTAATCGTCATCTCCTCTCTGCTTGCAGGTACTTTCCAAAGAAACAATTGTCAGAACCAGCATAGGAAATTCCAGAATTTTCAGTTCTCAGCAGGAAACCAACCCCTCAGAGTTCTGTTGAGAGCAAGCATCTCTGTCCTGCCAGCAGCCTTAAAACTCTGCAGCCCCAGGAAGGAGAGGATGGGTAAAAGCTGCTGCAGGGGGAGATCAGTCAGGCATTACCAGGCATCGGGAAGATGAATTCCTTTCTGCAAAACAGTCATAGTTTTATTGTTTTATTACTGGTCTGGCCGAAATGGACTGGCTGATCATGTTTACACCAAAAGCATGACACTAGAAAGGAAAAGAAATGTCCTGTGATCCTCCATACTTTACTAATAAAACACAACCATGAGGATTCTGTTGTATGGCAGCAGTAAATAATAACTTTGTTCTAACACCAGACAAGATCCTACCTTAGAGTCAGAGAAAGAGTAACACCCTGAAGGCTGTTCTACTCTCTGCATGCCTTCATGTCATCTCCAGGTCCTAACTAAATCTCCTCTAACTTTTAAAAGATGCATCTGCATCATACCCTTTACCACTACAGGGACGTACCTGTAGCCTCAGCTTGGGGCTTTACGAAGTGAGAGATTCAGTTCACTTTAACTGGCAAGTTCTGATGTGTAGAAAACAGAAGCAGATGGAGCAGAAGTCAAACCTATTGGAGCACAAACCTCTCCTTTTACCCAGCTGCAGAGCAAATGGAGGAGTAATTTCTCAAAGCATCCTGGAGAGCACTCACTTGTGCAGCAAGGAATGGAAAGTGGTCAGAGGTGCCAGTCTGAGGTTTATCTTTAAGGAATAAACATCCCAGGTGGGCAGCCCAAATAGCTGTAGTCCTCTGGTCAAGGGATTTTGAACAGCTCTGAGCATGTAACCTGTAAAACTGCAAGGCTGTTCAGGCACTGGATGACCCTTGAAGAATTTCAGGGATTTATTTCAATGAGTTGCTTTCAACCTGACATCTCAGTCATAGCAGCAAAATAAAAAGGCTTATTAGCTCAGGAACTGTTCCTATTTTTAAAGAAAATAGATTCCTCCTGATGCCCACAATGGGATTGGTGAGACTGCGGGTAGCACCACTCCTGTGAAACTGCTCCTGGGTAGAACTACACCCAGATCTCTGGGATGGTGCTCAGCAAGGACTTCTGCTTTATGCATCTATCCATGCATGTCAAAACCAGGGCTGCTTGGATTCAAAATACTCCTGTGCATAGGCAGGATACAGGATTAGAACAACCTCAGAAAGCAGCTGAATGTTAACATGAGCCGCTACCAAGTTTGCTCCATGGTGGAGAGCAGTGCAGATTCTGCTATTTCCCAGCACATCGTGCTCCCAGCCGACCATCACAGGAGCAGGACTAATACTTCTGCATTTCCCACTACCCTCTCCCATGCTGCTAGCATGCTCTGAGCTCACTCTCTTCTGCTGGGAAGGAGCAGCTGGGACCAGGAGGAACCTTAGGTTAATGCTTAGGAGGTCAGTTAGTGCCTGCCTCTCTCCCTGTGCAAGTTTATTTATCCACTACTCTTAGCAACTCAAAAGCACTTTATAAAAGCCCGCCAGCATGTTGCCACGGTGTCCCTGGCCCAACCATCCTAGCACCTTGCCAGCTTATCCCTCACTCCTTTGTACCCCTGTGTTTAATCCCATTTTGAATGCTGCCGTGAAATGTGCCTGTCGGCACTTTACAGCTGGTGGGTTCTTGAGCTTTGCAGCCCAAGCAATACTTCAGCAGGAAAGCAGGTAAAAACCCAGGAGGCAGTTCTCTTCCCACTTTACAGCTACCCCAAAGGAGGAGAAACTTACCTTCAAGCCAAGGAAGGAGGCAAATGCAGCCCAGGCTCAGCCTGAACAGCTCCATGATCTGCCAGCACAGCACGGGAGAAGGAGCCCCCAAAGCCTCTCGCCCACGAGGAGTGCCAGGCAGCTCACTTTTACCCCTTCCTCTGTCATTCACAGCAGAACAGCCCTGCTGGGAAAAGAAAAACTCTTTTGTCTCAGCAGTGGAAGCTTGGTAGCTGGCTTATCAGCAAAGGATCAGCTTGGAGACACAGTCTGGCTAAGCAGTTGTCCCTTAGGAGAAATCATATGACGAGCCAGGATGGTGGGGACGCCGGGCCGGGATGCTCCGTGGCAGCAGTGATTGCTCCCAGCAGTGACAGCCGCATGCTAAGCAGGCTGGCCCGCTGCCTTTGCCAGGGCTGGGAGCCGAGGGGATGCAGGGCTGGCCCGGCAAGAAAAAACAAAGTTCAGCACGAGTGCTTGGAGGGGCGTGGGATGTGTCTGCTGAAACCCTGCACTTGGCTATGCTGTCACAGGGTCATTTTCTCTTTAGAGAGAATTATTCCTGCCAAGAGGATTTTAGGCAGCTATTTATTTTTAGCTATAGCTCATGGCAGAGATAAAACATCACAAACCGGCTGTGGTTGTCCTAGAGTCAGAGAATGATGGAAGGGGAAGCTGGGCTCATGGATGGGGGAGCAGGCTTCTGCTGTGGGTTTACCCTGATCATCAACCTGAGGTTTGCTCAGGTTGAATTTGGCTTTTCATGCATCATTTTGGGCTCTGCACAGGGAGGAAACCTCATGTCTCTCCTGAAGGAAGAACAGAAAAGGCTGACAGGTGAACAGCAGTGGGGCAAGCGAGAGTTACATTTTGCTAGCAAGATGTTCCCATCCAGCCACATCCTCTCAGCTCTTGTCTCTCTCATATGCTTGCTGAGGTCATTCTCACTTTAATAAAGCTTTAAGCTTTTTGCACACAAGCACTTTAGAAATGGTGGCTTCACTTTCCCTTTTGGGATCCAGTCCTGAGTGGCACCAATGTCACATCTCCCAGCTCTGCCTATGAGACCAGGAGTCAGCTGGAGGGCTGTGATTTGCTTCCTTTAGAGGCCAAGCTGTCAAATCAAAACAGTGCATTACTGGGATCCATGCAAAGGCATGGTTTCAGGTCACAATGCTGCAGCTCCTGCTTTCCCCAGCCCTGGGATGAGGCTCCCAGCTTTCTCACGATCAGAGGGGTAACCTGGCTTCAAACAAGATGTGGATATAGTAAAGGATATTCCACAACCAAACAAAGGGGAAGGCTGGACTAATTTCTTGCCCTGGTGAAGTTGGTCTCGTCTGACTGTAGTACTGTGCTTAAGAAAAATACCAGCTTGTTTCTTTGTGATTACTGTGGGTTTTTTCCCATGGGAACAGGTCAGTTGTGATAAATTACAGGCATTTTTAATATATATAAAAAATGCAAACATTAAATTCTCTGCTACTTGACTGGGACTGAAAATAAAAACAGTCTTCACTGCATCGCCTTGGCATCAGACTGAGGAGAGCCCACACCAGAAACAAATGCTGTATTTAAGCCCCGGTGAAAAGTGGTCAGTCTAAAAGCAACTTGTCAGCCCAGACCAAAAAGAATCAGTTGAATATTAGCCACCGAGATTTTTAGGGTTTCAGGACACCACTTTGGCCTAATTTCTTATATGTGCAAGAAAGTACTTGCATATAAAATTGCTCTGCAGCCTTAGAGACCAGTCTTCCCCACTGCACTGGCTTTCTTAGGGAATGGCGTAGCCTCATGCATAGGCAGGCTTTCTTCAAATTGTTTTCACAGCTTTTCCTGGGATGTTCCCAGGAAAGAGCAAGCTATTTTCCAGCTGTGGCCTCTCCCACGTGGAGTAGGAGTGTCCTGTAATTGCTAACTTTCAGTCACGTAATTTCCACATCAGTTCTTGCCAGCCCAAGTCCCATGGGGCAGCTTTGTTCTTGTCTCTGTTGTCAGTTTGATGGGTACATTGCTTTTTCTCATCATGTTGCAGCTCATGGTGAATTTAATCAGAGTGAAGCAATGAAGTGAAACTTCATCTCCTGATTGTGGTGTGCTGGCCACCACACCTTACACACAGGGGTCACTCACCACACACCAACTGCAGCCCTATCTGGTGTGGGACAGGCACTGCTTTCTAGCACACAACAGCTGGGAGAGCAAGTGGAGACAAATATTTTGCTAGCCCTAAACCTGTAGGATGCTCAGGGACAGCCCTCTGTTACACTTTCACCCCAGACCTGTAGCCAACACAATGCTTTGTGGCACTGGAGACATCAGGAAGAGGCTTAAAATCTGAACTCAATTCTTTACCCTTAGTGTTATCCCAGAAAATAAATGACAAAATTCACACTGTGTCTGTAGAGTGAGGAGGACTGGGGTTCTGGGGAGTTTTTTCAGCATTTTTGAGGTGAAATCCTCCTCTCTCCAAAGGTAACATCCTTTGGGCAAGGTGAAAACGCTCATTGGCTTTCTTTTCAGTTCTCTGGCCTTTGGCAGGTTTTCTGCATTGAAACTTTGATCACAGAGATCAAATGGCATCAGATGTTTAGGAAAGCAACTACAGTAAAGATCCCGTACCTACAAGAAGGGATGCAGAAGGAAGAAGAAATTTGTACATGCCAAAATGGTTCCATGACTGGGAAGTGGAGCTGGTCTGGGATAAAGCAACAGCTCCAGAGATGCCTGGGTTTAGATGAGTCCTTGCACACCTATTCCCATATGAGCAGCAGACTGAGACCATGGGGAGCCCAGAGCAGATGCACTCAGCCTGTCTGAGAACCTCATCTCCCATTGTGCATGCCTAAGTGTCACAAGAAGTCCCACAGGTGCAGATATGAGGTGCATTGCCCAGGACCCCTCACCCTGGCAGGCAGTCGGCTAAACCCATTCAGAGCCTGAAGCATCCCCCAAGGACCCACCTGGTCCTGCCTTCATGGTAGGTCTCTGATTCACTGTCACAAGAAAATACCAAGCAAGAGCAGCTTCCCTTCAAGAGAGGCCTTCAAGAATTGGGCCTCTTAATTCTCTGTCCCTCACCTGGCATGAGCTCAGCCTGCTGACTTCATTCAAAGCAGACTGAGATGACAGGCATTCTTTTTTCCCACAATTTTCCTGTATTTCCACAGTCCCTCAGCCTACTCACATGACTGCAGCTGTGGCACACAAGGGTCTTTTCTCCCCTTACCTTTTTTGCTTATCCCTCCTTGTTTGATTTGTTTGAAGGGAAGGCACCTCAACACCACGCTGGAGCTCCTCACAAGCACTGGTCCTGCTAAATAGGGTCTGATGAGCTCGGTGCTACCCAGGAGATGCCTGATGACCCCGCAGCCCTGGGCCAAGTCCGGCAATGGTCGCTGGGTTTCAGCCTGGGCCGCCGGCTCGGCAGATGGAGCTCCTTCCCAAGGATATGGGCAGAGCAGCTCCCAGATTGCAGTGGGATGCTGTGGCCACTACTGGCAGCTTGGAGAAGCGCATGGACATTGCGTGCATCTTGAAGAGTCAGAGAGAGCTCTGAAACAGGGAAGAAAGTTGACTTGGCAAGGCTTTTCTCTGCTGGCTTTGGAGGAGGAGTTTGTTCAAAAAAGAAGACAGGAGTGAACCTCCCTCTTCCTGCTCCTATAGCAGCAATTAGGAATGAAAGACCTGTGCAGTAAACTCCACCTTTTCTCCCAGTACTGACATGCTGGAATCCTCTGGATTAGGAAAAGCCTCAGGTAATATTCCTCCTCTACACCTGAGCTGGATTTGCAAACCCCAGGGGGTTTATGACACTGGTTTCATTGTGATGTCAGGCTTGCACAGGGTAATCAGCTTTGCAGCAGCACTCTGTACAAGCAGAAACCAGCAATGTCTGTGCAGCCACTTTCATGCTGAGGTGGGCTAAAAACCCTCCAGGCAGCAGGAGCCATGGGGGAGTGGGCCAGAGCCCCTCAAATCAGGATAGTTTCCAGAAACAAGCCTACTTAGAGTTGCCTGGTGGTGTGAGCTGGTGAAGGTCTCTCCATGTGCAGGATACAGCCACAGGCCTGCCAGCTGGTTCAGCTCTGTGGCTGGCATGGGGTTAATATGAACCAAACTGCTGCTTCAGTACAAGGAGCTGGATGAGATCCCCACGGGCCAAAGGCTGAAAAAGTGAGGACAGTCATCCCTGTCCATCCTTGGAGCCATCAAGAATTTCTAAAAGCCCAGACCTGGGGTGAGGGAGGCACTCAGCATTAACCTGGTATTCTCCCTGCTTCAGAACACAAATGAGTGTATTTCCAGGTGGAGCAGGACCCTGCACCACTCTGACAGACAGACTCTGACTGTGTCTTTTCTCTCCACCTCCTTGTGCTACTCCAGGTGTCTTGTAAGTCCTGTGTGCTGCTGGCAGAGATGCTGTTGTCCCTACTGCACCACATGGACTGCAGAGCAATGTCACTTCACCCTCTGCAGCCAGCCCCCAGCCACTTCCACCTTCTGTTAAGCCTTGCTGGGCTTGCAGCTAATCTGTGGCAGCTCATGCGATAACCTTGGCTCTCCTTTTTTAGCAGCAGAGGCAGCAGATACCTCTTTTCTCACATCATCTATATGTGCAGAAAAAATGTGAGCAAACCTCCCCCAGGTCCCTTGTGGCAATAAATCCCCCATACACTACCCATGTTTTTCAAGCTGCTATGGGAAATGAGAGCTAATGGGAACTGTTTTCTACTTTGCATGACTTTTCTGCTAAAAAAGGTCCATTTTAAACAGTCTAAAAGGGCTTGGTAAATGGTCAATCAGTTCTTGCAGCATTTGACAGGGCAGCAGTTTATTTATGGCTTATTATGTTTAGCTACCTATGGCTTTTTCTGCTAGGACATGTTGTATACTCTCCTTAAAAGCACCTGGTAGTGACTAAGTCTTTGATAAGCTGTAAAAGGAACTTCAATATAGAAAACTGTTCTAAAGAAAGAATTGTTTCCTGATGAACTCTTTATAGAGCAATGCTCTCCCCGAACCACCAGGAAGGTAAACATATGCAGAATCACAGAATATTATAAGTTGGAGGGGACCCACAGGGACCATCCTTTAGTCCAATTCTTAAGTGATTGGC
The DNA here is from genome assembly GCA_013400215.1 of Cisticola juncidis. Lineage (NCBI taxonomy): Eukaryota > Metazoa > Chordata > Aves > Passeriformes > Cisticolidae > Cisticola > Cisticola juncidis. The sequence goes on along the minus strand of VXBR01009414.1, from coordinate 67,452 downwards.
CCATACAGGGATCAAAACCATGAGCTTGGTGTTATTAGCACCAACTGAGGCAGCCTCAGAGTCTTACAATGCTGAAAATCTGAGGAGCCAGGAATCACATCACTGGAACCTGAATGGAGGCCTGACAAACTTCTGACACAGGTTCCAAGAGACTGGGAGAGGTTCTGATGATAAATTTGGTCTGGGGGAAGGAGACTCTGAGGGTAGGTGCACCAAGGGGTTTAGGGGTGTAGCTGCCCTTTGAGCTGGCTGATAATGTGTTTCGTCACTTGAAACACTTGAAGCCCCTGTTTAGCTATAAGAGGGTCTAAAGTCCTGGCTCACTTTCTGCTTATCACAGTGCTGGATATGTCAATGTTTAATCTGTGCATGCTAAGCACTGCTAAGATCCTTGGGGTGAGGAATCCTGGTTTCTTTCAGTGTGGGGGACAGACATGCCCAGATCCATACCTGATAAGCACCTGATAAAGCAGCCCAAACATAACACAACAGTGCTGGTATCCTTGGGACGTCTGGCCTCCTGGGCACTGTGGGAGAATTCAGCCCACTCTGGCTTGGGAGCACTTGCAATCTGGGTGGGTTAATAAAGCACTTGCTAGAGCAGAGAGGCTTTGCAAGGATCACTTAAATATTCACAGGTAAGGGTCTCTGGGATGCCATAACCCCATGGATGGAGCAAGGATAGGGCTTCATCTAGGCTCTGGGTCACCCCTTAGCAAAGCCCTTCTCATCACCCCTGGGCATAATTCAGGCTGCCAGCTAGGCCAGCAGATGCTTAATGCTTTCCAGAGACATAAGTCTTAAAGGATGAGAGGGAAACTTCAGAAACTCTTTTACCCTGGTAGAATCTAGGCTAGGAATCCGAATTTCATCCTGTGTTGCCTCCTGAAGTGCCAGTGCCTGCTCTCCCCACTGACCATTTCACCTCTTCTCTGTGAGTGGCAGGGCTGGAATATCAGCTTGGTACCCCACAACATAGGAGTGAGGAAAACCCAAAAACCCTGGAGACAGGACAGCTTGGTTCAGGAATTCCAGGTTGCTTTTTCTGCCCCTGACCTTCTGCTCCTAGAAAAGTCAAGAGATTTAAAGCAGCTCTCTGGGACTGAAATCACTGTGTAGAAAGCTTGGAAACTTCCCTCACATCTCTTATTCTTGGACAGATTTTTGAGTCATAATGTCCATGTGTTTTGGGGTTTTTAAGGTGTTGCTTGATATTACCAAAAAATGAAAAAAAAAAGAGAGACAAAGAAAAAACAAAAAGGAAAAATAAAGAAGAAAAAGGAAATAAGAAAAAAAAAAGAAGTAAAAAACCTCTCTTTCCATTAGTTATTTTTTCACCCTGGAAAATGGTGCAACGTGTCTTGAAGGACAGTCCTGTCTCCAGGCTGGCTGGGCAAGGGAAAGGAGGAAGGAAGAAGAGGAAGAAAGCTCCGAAGCCAGCAACTGAGGACTGACCCAGCACATAATAACACCTTCAAAGTGAAAATGTTGTTTTGCAAAAACATAAGGGTTTCACTGGAAACCAGCCGGGCTGGAGCTGCAGAGCCGTGTCAGGAGCCAGGCCAGCACTGGGAGGCTGCCAGGTCTGAGCACTTTGGGGCTGGCAGAGTGCCCTGAGCACATGTAATCCAACCTGCTCCCCAAAACCACCCATGTCCTGGATCACCATTTCTTTGGGACAGTAATAACCTTCTTTTTCTTACCCTCCTCCCCTGGCCAGGGCTTGCCTCAGAACACTTTTATCTACTCCAGCTCTTTTTCTCAGCTAAGTCTTGCTCATCCCAAGCATGCACTTCAAAAACTAACCAGGCAGTTAATTTGGGATCTGCTGTGATCAATCCAAAATGCAGTGACCTCTGGCATTTTTAATGGTTCCATGGATGGCTTATCATCTCTGTATATTTAGATACTGATGTCATGGTGACAGAGGTAAATACATCCAGCCATTTACTGCTGGGCACAGCTCAGATGAGCAAGCAGTCCCCTTTCCCCCCTCCCCATATAGGCTCCTGCTTCAAGTTTTCATCCTGTCAGATCACACAGACCCCAGGAAGGGGCCAGGGGAGCTATTAGCCCAGTTGCACAGAATGCATTGCCTCAAGTCACCAGTCTCAGTTTCTCCTGCCTGTGTTTTTGTTGGCAGTAGATGTTCAGTTGTGCTGCATTAGGTGGCTTGGTGATGCTTGATGCAGCTGGAACACGTCACCTTCTGTGCATTTCTCAGCGGAACAAGGTTTCAGTGTGGTCCTGGTCTTGCAACAACTTCAATTTAATATACCTCATAAAATTCATACAATATTCAATTTAATATTGTTATACTCTGTACCAAAACATCTTCCAGCCCCACTGCAGTATAGCATCTTGCCTGGCACAAGCCCAGGAGCTACAGAATTGTAATAAATTAGGAGAATTGAATAATAACAAGAAAACAGATGCAGAGATGAAGTGGAAGATTCTCTTTTTCCCCTGCAAGGGCCAGAGGGGATTTCCTAGGGTGATGGCTTTGAAATAGGTAGCAGGGCAGGCAGTAGAAGGGAAAGAGAAACATCCCCACACCCCCACATCCCCATGCAGATCAGGGAAGGAGCAAAGTGCAGGGAGATAAAACATCTTTTTGCCAGCTGCAACCCTGGAGGTGTGGTGAGGAGCAGCAGGTGGAGGCTGGATACTTCTGGGCAGCATTTCTCTGCCTGTGTTTAATGCAGGGAAGTTGTGGGCGGGGGGAGGAAATCCAGCAGGGCTCATAATTAATGTAAACACAGATCAGCCTGTGATGTCCAGCCCCTTCCTGTGGCCCCATTCTCCTCCAGGCTCTAGTCTAACTTTCATCCTTTCATCCCTGCTCTGTGGGACAGAGAGAGGCTGCAGCCAAGAGAGGGTCATAGGAATCCTGGCACAGACATGCTCCAAAAAAGCTCAACACAGCTGCCAGTTAGCAGGCTGCCACTGCAGAGCAAAGTGATCCAGAGCCAGAGGGTAGGGAAGCTGGGCTGCAGAGAGAGCAGAGGAGCTGTGGCCCTCAGCAAGATTAAATTGGGATTTTTTGGTGTTTATAACTCCCTGTTTTATGAAAAACCATTGCAGGTGTGAGCAGCCAAGCTTTGGAAAGGACATTGTGAAAAGCTTCATGCAGCATCTTGGATTTTCTCTTCACCAGCTGGAGTAAAAGAATTCAGTAGCAAAGTTGCTAACCAGTTTGAGGTGGCAAAGGAATAATGGACACTTGGATTACCCACCGAGCAGGGAAACATGGAAAGCTTCCAAAGGGTGATGCCAAAGAAAGGCACGTGACTGAAAATGTCACACCGGTGAAGCAGAAGCCCTCCAAGGAGCTGAGGCCTATGCTGGGCGCCATCTTGCTGGGCCTCATCCTGTTCATTGCTGCGGTGGTGGCCTGGTGCTACTACACGGTGTCCCTGAGGAAGGCGGAGCGGCTCAAGACGGAGCTGATGGACCTGCGGGCAGACGGCTTCGTCATCCGCAACCAGCACGGGGACGTGGTGTTCCGGCTGGCCTTCCGCTCGGGCAGCCTGGACCTGGAGTCGTGTTCCAAGGAGGGCGAGATCCTGAGCTGCTCACGCTCCAGCCGGGGGCCGCTCAACTTCTTCATCCAGACGGTGAAGCCCAAGGACACGGTGATGTGCTACCGTGTGCGCTGGGAGGAGCTGGCGGCCGGCCCGGCCGTGGAGCACACCATGTTCTGGGAGGACGCCCACTGGTACGGGGGCTCGGAGATGAGCACCCAGCACTGGCCCATCCGCCTGGCCGGCTACCAGGAGCCCGTGCCCTACGTCACCAGCGACGTCTACTCCTTCCGCGACAGCTTTGGCGGCATCCTCGAGCGCTACTGGCTCTCCTCCAAGGCGGCGGCCATCAAGATCAACGACTCCGTGCCCTTTCACCTGGGCTTCAACGCCACCGAGCGCGCCCTCTTCTTCCAGGCCCGCTACAAGGACTCCCCCTACAAGCCCCCACCGGGCCAGCAGCCCTTCCCCGAGCTCAGCTACCGCGTCTGCGTGGGCTCCGATGTCACCTCCATCCACAAGTACATGGTGCGCAGGTACTTCAACAAGCCCTCCAAGATCCCTGCTGAGAACGCCTTCCGATACCCCATATGGTCCACATGGGCGCTCTACAAGAATGATATTGACCAGGATAAAGTTCTGAATTTTGCAAGAGACATTAAGAAGTACCATTTCAACTGCAGCCACATTGAGATTGATGACATGTACACCCAAGCCTATGGGGACTTTGATTTTGACCCTGTCAAGTTCCCCAATGTAACAGAGATGTTTGCCAAGCTGAGGGAAGATGGGTTTAAGGTCACGCTGTGGATTCATCCTTTCATACACACAGATTCACCCAATTTTGGTGTGGGGATTGAGCGCCAGTTGTTCATCAAGGAGCCGTCAGGGCGGCTGCCGGCCATGGTGGAGTGGTGGAACGGCATCGGGGCCATCCTGGACTTCACCAACCCAGCAGCCCGTGACTGGTTCCAGAGCCACCTGCGCCAGCTGCGGCACAAGTACGGCATCTCGTCCTTCAAGTTTGACGCGGGCGAGACCAGCTACCTGCCCAAGCAGTTCAGCACCTTCCGCCCGCTCTCAGACCCCAGCATTTGGTCCCGGCGCTACACGGAGATGGCCATTCCCTTCTATGAGCTGGCCGAGGTGCGGGTGGGCTACCAGTCACAGAACATCTCCTGCTTCTTCCGTATCATTGACCGCGACTCTGTCTGGGGCTACGAGCTCGGCCTCAAATCCCTCATCCCCACCGTCCTCACCATCAGCATGCTGGGGTATCCATTTGTGCTGCCAGATATGATTGGAGGAAACTTCCTCCCTAACAAGACGGAGGGCGCGGGGGAGATCCCCGACCGTGAGCTGTACGTGCGCTGGCTGGAGCTGTCGGCCTTCATGCCCTCCATGCAGTTCTCCATCCCACCCTGGCTCTATGACAAGGAGGTGGTGGAGATCGCACAGAAGTTCACGGAGCTCCACGAGTCGCTGGTGGCCCCTCTGCTGCTGGAGCTGGCGGGGGAGGTCACCGACACGGGCGACCCCATCATCCGTCCCATCTGGTGGATCTCGCCCCGTGACGAGGCCACTCACCGGATCGACTCCCAGTTCCTCATTGGGGACACCCTCATGGTGGCTCCCGTGCTGGAGATGGGCAAGCAGGAGCGAGATGTCTACCTGCCAGCGGGCAAGTGGCGCAGCTACAAGGGGGAGCTGTTTGAGAAGACCCCGGTGCTGCTCACTGACTATCCCGTTGACCTGGACGAAGTTGCCTATTTCCTCTGGGTTTCCTAACAGGCTCCCCTTCAGCTGTGCAATAGAGCAAATGATTACCAATGGTTTTAATGACCAGGGAATTTAAATAATTTTTAATGTAGCAATATTTCAGAATGAAATTTGAAGGAAACACTCAGACCTCTGTTTTATGTGTCAAGTGTTCTACAATAACTTATTAAAATGTATTGAATGAGTGCTGTTGTTATTGCATTGTGACAATGTACAGAAACACAGTCTCTGCTCGTAATCTTTTCCCACCAGGAAGTTCCATGCACGTTTCTTGTATCTAAAGGCAATTACATGGTCTCCTTTGTTTCCCACTTTCACAGATGGTCCCTTGGGACATTGAAAATTTCATGTTCTTAGTGAAAGAGCCAGCTGCAGTAAAAAAAAAAAAAGCACTTTTTTTTTTTTTTTTTTTTCCCACAAAAAGCCATCTGTGGTTATCCTGAAGAGGAAGGCACCCAATTTGCAGCCTTCATACCAGATGGGAGCTGATGCAGGTGTTAAGAGTTTGCATTTCCCCTGGCCCAAGCTATCTGAGCAGCAAGAATGGCACAGCACTTGCCAGCTGTTTTCTCCCTTTTATAAATTACTGAGCACCACGTCCATGGTGTGCATTCAGGTAAGCCTGTAAAATGTGGTGATATCTCAAGGCAGTCAAGGTTAAATCCTAGTACCAAGTCATGCAGGCATTTATACTTAGTAGGATCCATGTGTGTTTTAGGACCATGTTTAGGACAAAGGCTGCAATCTGTCAGGCTCCAGGAGAGAACTTGGCCTCCTCAGAGAGTTCAGACAGTTAACAAACCAGCCTGATTACCCGGCTGCCTCAATTTCCCCACTGAGAATGTTTTTCCACCCTGTGATAATGCAGATCCCTGTCCATGACAGGTGGATCATTCTCATCCTTATGCCCATAGAGGTGACCCCTCCAGAATGAAGGTGTCTCAGCAGCTCCTGAGGGCTTGGGGTAATGAGGCCGGCTGTGAAACACTCTCCACTCTTGTTACGATATTCCTTGCTGTTTTTAAGTAAACTTTAGGTTGACACAACTGAGTGGTTTAACAGAGTCCAGAGGTCTCTGGGCTACAATGTGCCTTTCCAAAGTGAGAGACAGATCCCTTTGCTGGCTCCAGCACATCTCCAATGGGCATCCGGCGGGTAAAGATATGTGTGGCCCCACAACAAGAAAAGGCTCCTTTTTTTAAGGATTTGCCCCAGGGCTGCTCCATACAAAAAGTAACCAAAATGGGTCTGGGGAACATTGTACTCAGTGAGAGCTTGTTTGGTGCCCAGAGGAAGAAGACCCAAAACTAGCTCAAACCTGTTATCCATCAGTACTTCCACTGTGTCATGAGGACCCTGCATGCACTCAACAGCAGTGCCAAGTGGGATGAGCCAGAGCATGTTTTAGATGCCCCTGAAAGCAGCTGGAATTGCAGTAATGCCACAGCTGGTGCAGCAGTGGAGAGCAAAAACCAGCCTTAATCCAGGGACGTGAAAGGGAAAGCAATGTTCAGTCTGGCAGTTGTGCTCAGGGTTAACAGGACACCACTGAAACCTTACCACAGGCTTTCTCCCAAGCCAGGGTAGTAGTTTCCAGTGAGGCATCTCCCCCAAGGCTGAGAAAGTGCTTCTACAGTTGCTGCTTTGATGCCCCAAATGGTTCCCCACATCTGGTCTTGGGGGAACCAGAGGGTCCCAGGGCGGCCCAGCAAAATTCCTCTGGCTGTTGTTGCTGCACTAAAAAGAATATTTCTGCCAAGCTCAGTCCCACAGTGCTGAGAGATGAGAGAGCCAGACTCCATCACCCTCATACAGTACCTCTGCCTCTGTGATCCATGTGCTCTGCATGCACACACAGCTCTGCCACCCACCTGCACCACAGGCTGACGGGGAGAAACAGGCAACACTGAGGCTTCCTGCAAACTCTGGGGATGACATGGGATGCTTGGTCCCATGGCTGCAAAAATGTCTCCCCCATCCCTTTCAAATCCGTCCCCCACTGCCTTTCCCTGCTGCCCAGCTGAGCCACAGCAAGCTACTGGGGACAGGTGCCGGAGGCATCCTGTGAACAGGTGGCACCACAGCCACCTCTCCACATCCTCATGCCACCCAAGGGCTGTGGGCTGCTGGAGGGACATCTTATTTGCCTTGCTAAGCTTCAGTCCTTGTTTTTTTACACTCTCAGTGTTGTGCATATGAGCTCATTGCTGGAGGTGCTGGTGACATGCAACTCTCCTCCAGAACCTGTCTCACCACAGGCTGCCTGTTTTTTGGCAGGGGGAGTTTACTGTCCTCTTTGATGACTGCTGAGCTGAAAAACACCCAGGCCTACAGGCAGAATAAAAAAACCAAATAAAAAACTGTTTTTCTCTACTTGGCCTCTGGGATTTTGTGTCAGCACAAACCATCTTTATGGTTCTCCCCCCTATCTCTGCAGGCACAAGAGATCTGCAGGCTGGCAGCTCCTGCCCAGATTGAGATTGTATTTTTTCCTGAGGCTGTCAGCCTGGCCACGTGCCCAAAGAACTTCCACTGCTGTCAGCTTGTCCTTTCACCACAGTCACCCCAGTGTTGGGCTCTGCCTGCCTGTTGGTTATTTTCTTACTTTTAATCAAAGCTGTGATTTGGCAGGTGTCGACATGCTCACAGCTCGGGTCTCCTGGGCCAGCAGCCACTGCTCTGCTGTCACCCATAGGCACCTTCTTGAAATCCAGTTTGCAACAAATTGGGCTTCTGCTGGGGTTTGGATTTTGCCACTAACACTCCTCCCTGTGCAATGCACAGCTCTGGATGTCTTTTCAAGCACTGCCACATAGCTGAGACCCAGCAGGGAGCTGACCCCGCTCACTTTCCCCATGTCCATGATGAGCCTCTGACATGCTCTCTACACACTGCACCAGGTTTTGGGAGGATGTAAACCAAACTCAAACCCAAAGCACCAGTTCCTAGGAAGAACTCTGTATCACTGAGGATCTCCTGCAAGGCTGTGAGTGCTCTAAGTCTTCAGCAGGTCTTGAGCAGTGCCAGCTTCATCCCCCTACGTGATGATCAGCCAAGTGTATGGATGGCACTCGCACCCAAGGAAGAAGTCAAAGGAAAAGCATTGGGAAAACGTCTTTTATTGCAAAAGGAGTGAAATGAAGTCCCTCTCAACCCTCAAGCCACGCTGTATGGATTGCCACTGCTAGTGATGTCTAATGGCATAAGGCATCCATGGTTTGTGCAGTAACAATGGAAAGAGAAGGAAAGCATCATTTGAGGCAAAAGGGGTTGATGTGGGGCAAGGCAGGCTCCTAAATGAGGCCCTCCAGTAGTCACAAACATCTACTCCATCCATGTCCTTGGTGTCAGTGCCATCTGCAAAGAGAAACCCTGGGGATGGTGGGGACAGTAAGAAGAACCTTCTGTAGAGCTCAGGGGAAGCTGAGAACAGGCTCATCCCCTACACACAGTCCTGAAGTGTGTGTCCTCTGAGAGAAACATGGACTAGCAAACCCCCAGACTGTGTTGATAAATGTTTTTTGGGGTGAATGTCAGTAGAAATAGGGCCATGACCCTAGAGGTGTGTATGGTCCCCACCCCTGGGGGCTGACACAACACTGGGGTTCATCTGGACTTGGCCTTTTCCAGGCCAGACCTAAGGCACAGCTAGTCTCTTTGCAGTCAGGACCTAATGGAGGACAATCCTCAATCCATCACTGTGAACACAACAGTGAGGTTACTGCCATCTTCTCCTTTTAAAACATCAGCAAAGCTGCAGGCTGCAAGCTTTAAATAAAACAATCTTAATCCTGATTTCAGTGAAGACTAGGTTAAGAAAAGCCCCAGATCTCCCTGAACCACCAGCCTCACCAACTTGGTACAGATGGACATAGTTAAACATTTTTTTGTTTTTCAAAATTTTATCTCAATCAAGGTGATTCATGTTACAGTTCATACCAATTAGGAATTAGAAAAGTGGTTAAAAATAGACCCCCCCAGCATTACAGTCTGACACAGGACAGCATGTACAAACTCAAGCATCCAGAAAACCTGATACACAACAGTGCAAGCTTCAAAATTCAATCACATAAACATCGTGTGAGAAAAGGCTGAATCCAACTCCCAGACTTTGTCTGGGGCTTTTTCTTGGCTGAGACAAGCTAAATCCAGCTTTGGCCAGTGACCCAGGGTGTAAATCAGAGAAATATCCCTAGCAGCATTTCCCAAGCTATCTCTGCAGCTTATGGTCTGCAAGGTCTTAGAGATCCTCAAGTCCTGCAGTGCTACAGCATAGTGTTAGAAATAGTGGTTTTGGTAAAAAGTTGGATGTAAAGGGCATCTGGAAGCCTGTGAGAGAGCTCAAGGCTGCACAGCTGAGCCTATCCCCAACATCAACCCACAGTCCTCTCAGCAGCTTTACCTTTCTCCTTGCTGGACCATTGAACAGCCATGTCCACTTGTGCCCTAATTACAGCATTTAGAAAAATAAGAGAATTCTACAATCTCACCAATTCATTGATATAGTTAAATAAAAAAACCCCATATATCTTCGTTAATAAAATTCTTTCTTTTTGAGGGGAAGGGAAAGAAGACAGTGTGTCTAATGGAGAATTTTCTCCATGACCTTCCTGACAGTGCCTGAAACCACTGCAAGGAGATTGAAGGCACTCATCTGGCTGCTCCCATCATTTTAATAGTAGAAGGATACTAACAGGGATGCTGTGTTTCTCTTCACATAGCTTAATTCCTCATGAGTGATGAATATGATGAGTGGCACAGAACCAGGGGAAGAGATGACAGTGTCTTACTGATGCCTTAAGTTTTAGTTTTCATATTTTTTCAGATTCTGTGTTGCCTAGGTGTGTAGTTCTGAGCCTTGTATTAAGTGTTAGTAAGCTCTCTTCATGGAGTACATAGACAAAACAAATCTTTTCCCAGATGGAGACCAAGGGCAACTGTTACAAGTTTTGAGGTCCAAAAGCATAAACAATGGTGGACTGAGGAAACAAAACAAGAAGGATGTGGCTTCATAATCTAAAATTGTAACTGGACAATTAAACCCCAATGTGCAAATGGACCAAAACTTATCAAAGTATTAGACCTTATGACTGGTTGTCCATTTTGTGACCATTTTGGGTCCATCCTGGCTGTAGCCCTGGCCAGGCTCTTGTACTTAGGTGTATCCCTAAAGGCCTTTTAATAAATACCTACATTATCCTCTTAGCTCTGTCTAGTCTCTGTTCCAGATCAGAGGGTCTTCCCAAGGCATCATCATGGTCATGCCATGATCCTTCCCATGAAGTCCTGTGCCAAGGATCCCAGTTCTACACTGGCAGCTGAGCTCTGCAACACTTCTCCTCCACCTAATGACTCCTGTGCCAAGAGATGACAAGTATTTCATGAGCAAAGGTTGAAAGGGAATAACTGGAGCCTCTCAAAGCATGGTCTTCATGCACTCCTGGGGCTGCAGAAGCTCCCTCCACACTTGGCTCTTCTTAAAGGCTTTGGCCAGACTTACCTCCTCACCTTCAATGACACCCTGCAAGCAAGGGCCAAATCCTGCCAGTGCCCTGATGAAGAGTGACACTACATTTCCAGGATTAATTCCTTGCCAGACACTATCTGTAACTTGCAACATCACCCTTATTTGCCCTGGTGGCTGACAAGAAACGTGAGTCCTTCAGAATTAAAAGCCTGAGAAAAAACCAGGCTTCCGGAGACGCTTGTGCACCAACCAGGCAGGGGGGACCTGTAAGGCTCCCCTACAGCTCATTTTGAAATCAAGTTATACAGGTCTTAAGGGAGTCCATCAAACCAGACTTCCTTACTTCCTAGCTACAAAACCACTTCAGATTTTGCCCCTAACACAAAAATTTCTCCTCCTGTACCCCATCACAACCTTAACCTTAGTGCATCTCCTTTTCTGCCTCCTGAAAAGCTTTGTGGCAGGAGATGGGCTTTGAGAAAGAGCCTCACTGTTACCCCATCCTACCCAAAACATGCACCATCTTCTTGGGTGGCTGACTTGTGCCAGACCCATGCCCAGCCCAGATACAATCCCAGAAAAAGCCCCACAGATACTGAGCTGTCCTTGGCTGGGCAGTCTCTAGTCTGGGCAGGGTGCCCAAGCCTTCCCAGCCATCACAATTCAATTCTGCAGAAGCTTGTTAAAAATTCAGGGGCTGACACATGGTCCCAACTGGGGCAGAGCTGGGAATTCTTGCCTTAGGGAAAAAGGCTGCCACACTTCAATCCTGTTTGCCCTGTCTTGGGTTTCTCTAAATGCATTTTCCTGTACAAAACCAAATGGGAAATCTGCCAGAGAGGCAGCTGCTGGGGACTTGGGGTGCAGGATCGCCCCATGTGCCCTCCAGAAGCCTCTGACAGCAATCCTACCTCCAGCAGCACCCATGCTGCCTGAGAAAGCTCCATGGGACTCTCCCAGGGAGAGAGAAGAGCTGAGTCAGGAAAATCCTCAACAAAATCATTACCTCTAATGGTGACCTGAGATGGGTATTAGCTTAACTTCGCATTAGATGAGAGCATTTCCGTGGGTGCAGTGAGAACACCCGCTGGCACAGACCCATCAGTTCCCAGAGCTGGTGTTTTCCACCCACAGGCAAGGCGGCTATCAGCAAACGGCACTGTCAATCCATGACACGCGCCGCTCGCGGGAACTGGCTGTTCCCAGGGAAGCTGAGGACAGCTTTGCTACAGGCAGCCCTTCTGCCAGCAACCAACCTCATCTGTCCTTAAAAACCATAAAGGATGGTATCAGCAGGATAATCATGTAACCAAGTGGGGTTTTAAATGCTTAAAAGATGGGACATGATGGTACAGGCGGTGCAGCTCTAGGAAAGGTAGTGTTGATGCCCCAGGCAAAACACACAGGCAAAAGCCTTGTAGAGGAAGTCAAATGGATGAGCAGGTGGGATGCAGCTGTCCCAGCAGGAAATAAGCAACCCATTCAGTTAAAAACATGGACAACACTTGAGTGACCTGGCCTGCCTGACACCCAGGATAGCAGGAACATGGAGCAACTGTTAGACCAGTGCCATGCCAGGCAAAAGGGGGAAAAATAGGTGTGTGTGTGTATATATATATATATATGTATATGTGACTCTATTTTGCTTTATGCTCTTAAAAATATCCATCTGAATATAACTGCCATATTAAAAGACTTATGGAAGGCAGTACTGTAGCAAACCTCCCACAGCACATACCTCTATACCCAATGCCAGATGCTCTCACAAGGCTAGGTAATGCTCCACACTGGCACTAAACAACTTCCAACTCCTGAAATCGTTGAGGACTGAAAAGGTATGGGGTTTACTACTGTCTGCAGACAGACTGACAACTCATTTCTGACCTATACAGATAAATTGCTGCCTACTGCAATCCAGTCAGAGTGTACTGCCAGACTCAAATTAAAAAAATCAAGATCAATTTCCAAATAAAAAAAATTATCCCCAAGAACAGTGAAGTCTACTCAATTCTCTTCCTCCACCCCAGTCTCAAATGAAATGTGCAATTAGAGTTATTATTTGTTAAAAAGTCCTAGGTAAGGCATGATTATTCCAAAGCTGATGAAGAAGTCTGTTAGGAAACCCAGAGGAAATAAGCAACTTCGTCCAGGTCAACGGGATAGTCAGTGAGCAGCACCGGGGTCTTCTCAAACAGCTCCCCCTTGTAGCTGCGCCACTTGCCCGCTGGCAGGTAGACATCTCGCTCCTGCTTGCCCATCTCCAGCACGGGAGCCACCATGAGGGTGTCCCCAATGAGGAACTGGGAGTCGATCCGGTGAGTGGCCTCGTCACGGGGCGAGATCCACCAGATGGGACGGATGATGGGGTCGCCCGTGTCGGTGACCTCCCCCGCCAGCTCCAGCAGCAGAGGGGCCACCAGCGACTCGTGGAGCTCCGTGAACTTCTGTGCGATCTCCACCACCTCCTTGTCATAGAGCCAGGGTGGGATGGAGAACTGCATGGAGGGCATGAAGGCCGACAGCTCCAGCCAGCGCACGTACAGCTCACGGTCGGGGATCTCCACTGCCCCACTGGTTTTATTGGGGAAAAAATTGCCCCCTATCATGTCAGCAGATATGAAGGGGTACCCCAGCATGCTGATGGTGAGGACGGTGGGGATGAGGGATTTGAGGCCGAGCTCGTAGCCCCAGACAGAGTCGCGGTCAATGATACGGAAGAAGCAGGAGATGTTCTGTGACTGGTAGCCCACCCGCACCTCGGCCAGCTCATAGAAGGGAATGGCCATCTCCGTGTAGCGCCGGGACCAAATGCTGGGGTCTGAGAGCGGGCGGAAGGTGCTGAACTGCTTGGGCAGGTAGCTGGTCTCGCCCGCGTCAAACTTGAAGGACGAGATGCCGTACTTGTGCCGCAGCTGGCGCAGGTGGCTCTGGAACCAGTCGCGGGCTGCTGGGTTGGTGAAGTCCAGGATGGCCCCGATGCCGTTCCACCACTCCACCATGGCCGGCAGCCGCCCTGACGGCTCCTTGATGAACAGCTGGCGCTCAATCCCCACACCAAAATTGGGTGAATCTGTGTGTATGAAAGGATGAATCCACAGCGTGACCTTAAACCCATCTTCCCTCAGCTTGGCAAACATCTCTGTTACATTGGGGAACTTGACAGGGTCAAAATCAAAGTCCCCATAGGCTTGGGTGTACATGTCATCAATCTCAATGTGGCTGCAGTTAAAATGGTACTTCTTAATGTCTCTTGCAAAATTCAGAACTTTATCCTGGTCAATATCATTCTTGTAGAGCGCCCATGTGGACCATATGGGGTATCGGAAGGCGTTCTCAGCAGGGATCTTGGAGGGCTTGTTGAAGTACCTGCGCACCATGTACTTGTGGATGGAGGTGACATCGGAGCCCACGCAGACGCGGTAGCTGAGCTCGGGGAAGGGCTGCTGGCCCGGTGGGGGCTTGTAGGGGGAGTCCTTGTAGCGGGCCTGGAAGAAGAGGGCGCGCTCGGTGGCGTTGAAGCCCAGGTGAAAGGGCACGGAGTCGTTGATCTTGATGGCCGCCGCCTTGGAGGAGAGCCAGTAGCGCTCGAGGATGCCGCCAAAGCTGTCGCGGAAGGAGTAGACGTCGCTGGTGACGTAGGGCACGGGCTCCTGGTAGCCGGCCAGGCGGATGGGCCAGTGCTGGGTGCTCATCTCCGAGCCCCCGTACCAGTGGGCGTCCTCCCAGAACATGGTGTGCTCCACGGCCGGGCCGGCCGCCAGCTCCTCCCAGCGCACGCGGTAGCACATCACCGTGTCCTTGGGCTTCACTGTCTGGATGAAGAAGTTGAGCGGCCCCCGGCTGGAGCGCGAGCAGCTCAGGATCTCGCCCTCCTTGGAACACGACTCCAGGTCCAGGCTGCCCGAGCGGAAGGCCAGCCGGAACACCACGTCCCCGTGCTGGTTGCGGATGACGAAGCCGTCTGCCCGCAGGTCCATCAGCTCCGTCTTGAGCCGCTCCGCCTTCCTCAGGGACACCGTGTAGTAGCACCAGGCCACCACCGCAGCAATGAACAGGATGAGGCCCAGCAAGATGGCGCCCAGCATAGGCCTCAGCTCCTTGGAGGGCTTCTGCTTCACCGGTGTGAAGCTCTCTGGTAGGAAGGTGTACATGGTGCTGTGCTTCCTCTATAGCTTTCTGCAGAGGAAAGGGAAAGAAGCACGTCTGGGGATCTCAGGAGAAGACACCAGATTGTTAGGAGAGCTCCCACCTTCACTGCGTCCCAGAACACCCGTCTCTGAAAAAGGAAAGGATATAAATAGTCTGAGAGAACCTTTGAATCAAGGGACAGCGTGTCATCCACTTGCTCCTCCCAGTCCCCTTTTCCCATCTGTGGTGTGCCAGGTGCTATTTTGCAAGTTCCAGACATCATCTCCAATTACTCTGGGCAAGATGACACATGTGGAGAACAGCCTGAGCCCTACACAGGGAACAACCCCAGGGCAACAAGGACCAAATCATTGCCATATTTAATGTTTTTTTGTTGTTGGGACGACTTCCAATGAGGCAGGAGTGGTAACTGGGTGGCAGTAGAAGGAAGCTGAACAGAAGCCAGATGAGCCCACTGACAGTTTCTTTAAGAGACAGGGAAAACTGAGATCTATAAAAGATACCACATAATGAATTCCACACAGTTATTCCTAATTTTAATCATACTGCCTCCCTGGCAGATTTAATTAATCTGTAGCAACATCTCCTTCTTGTCCCAAACATGTCCCAGCTGCTCCACTTGGGTGATGCTTTGCAGTGAAGGTGTGTAAATCTCTGCTTCTCCACAACTTACAGAGAGCCAAACTGGGTTGGGGTACCGGTGGCTCATGTCTGGTTTTGAGGGGCATGTAGGGGGTACAGTGAGTGGCACAGAATGGTCGGCTCGTGCCATGCGCTCAGAGTTTTACAGCAGTTCTGGGTGGAAGAGAACTTCCAGCTTTTCTGGAAGAAAACTAACCTTGTAGGAAGTGAGCAGTGGGCCCAAAGGGCCCTTCCTCCAGCCAGCAAGGTTCCAGGCTGTGTTTCAGCTCCAGCCCATTCCCCTCTGTGCGGCCCCAGGAAGTGGGCTGTGCCAAAAGCCTAATGGCTTTTCCTTGGCCATGGCCTGGCTGGGTTCTGCCAAGCATAACGCCGGGATCCAGGGGGGGAGAGTGAAGTAAGGACATGGGAGAGTGAGAAACAAACACAGCTGCAGGAGGAGTAGAGGAGGGAGAGGAGCTGCAAAGCTGCAGACCAGCTGCCTGGTATCTGCCTAGTGCCAGCAAACACAACCACCTCCTCCCCAAGCTCTGGGGCTGTAAACCTGCTGGCTGTGGGCAAACCAGAGGGAAAAAACTCTTTTTTTGGGCACAAATGTAATCAGTTGCAGAGACTCCCTCTAATGAAGTTGTTTTTTTCTTAACAAAAAGGAAGAAAAAGATCCAAAATGAATTACAGAATCCTCTCCCTGCCACAGGCATAGCAATCCAGAACAAGTATCTCTGTGTCTCAACAAATCTTTCTCCCCAAGAAAGGAAAAGTAAAGCAGAAAGAGGTCTTGACCACCATCTAAGACTTGTTGCTCCACTACAGGGATGGCCATGTGTAAACCCACAGCAGCATCTGTTCACAGGCTTGGAAAAACCTTCTGTGTTTATATTCATCTTGAAGCACGTATTGGACAAGACCTTACAGTTGGGGGAACGTTTTGTGTAGCCAGACGGGTCATTCTAACCTTCCCCTGGGAGCCAGTAACTTTCTAGACAGCCAGTTGCTTTAAATGGGATTATAGAGGCATTAGGAAGTGATTAGCCTGAACAGGCGATAGGTTCAATTAAATGACTTGTCCCACTGCCAACTCCCACAGAACCCTGACTTGCCAGTAAGGGCACGGGAGGGGACAGCTCCAACTGTGTCACCCAGCACTGGATCCTACCCCCCAGGAGGGCAATTGAGCTCTCACCCACACAGTATTTGCAACACAAGGCCAGCTGAGCCCAGCCAAATTTGGGAAATAAAGACAGGGAGGAGGTGGTGGGATGAGGCTGTGTTTGGGATAAACCTTCATCCCTGCCTCAATTCTTCCTTGGCTTTAAGGTGAACCAGAAGCAGCACAGGGATATCACAGAGATGGCAGGGGAGGATGATTTGCAGAAGAACCTTGGCCAAAACCAGCACAGCTGAACGAAGTCGCAAAGTGGCAGGATGCTTCTGGAAATACTGACAGGTATGCTAAGCCCAAACAAGCTCTCACCCTCTCAACATTGGGAGGTTTTGGGATGCCAGAGAGAGAGGGACGTGCAAATACCTGTCACTCTGGAGGCATGCCTGTGTCTCACTCATGCCTTATCTGGGGATTGCAAAGCTCAAGGAGGGAAAAAATAAAATGCACCCTCCAACAAGCAGGACTTGCAAATTATTTGAGAAAATATTTTTTTTTAACTTTTCACATTTTCTTACAAAAGAAGAGGGGGAAATAGTGTTTTCCTTGCCAATTCCCATTCAGGGTTTTAAGCCCAAGAAACATCTGATACTGCTGCTGTGCTCCATCTCAAATTGACAGCAGCTCCCAGGGCTTCAGGGAGTTTCTGGATTTTTATCTCCTTTTCAGGAAGTTGGTTTATTATTTATGAACTACTTCGAAGCTGCTCTATTTTTAGGCTGTTTCTTTCCTTCCCCCCCATGGACTGGAGCTCATGGCACACATGAGGGAGCCATCACTGCCACTGTCAGTAGAGAAATAATGTGTTTTTCAAGAAAGGTTTTGCAGCCTCTTGAGTCCCTTGGACATCCATCTGCCTCAGAGGGATGTGCAAGCTGGGTGATTGAGCTGGTGGATTTAATCCTGCTCTGACTGCCGTGGCTGAGCCAGGATCAAATCCTGTGGCTGCTGATGGACATTGCTCACTTGGACACCATTTCAATAAAGATGCTGAGAATGGTGTGTGCAGGCATCACCCAGGGCAGTGGTAGGCCAAGGAGGTCTCCAAAAACAATCTGGGTCTGTGCCCTCTATTTTTTTGCCTTGTTAACAGAGTGCATATTCTCCAGTGGGAGATTTGGCTCTGTCCCAGGTGAGACCTAAGTCTCCCACACTCCCTGGAGATGTCTTCTGCCTCTCACTCACAAGCTGCAGCCTGCAGAGGTGCCTGCTCATGCACTGCCTGTTTCAACTCCTTTTTTTTTTTTTTCCTTTTGAGTAATGCTAACTTGGTATTTTGCTCCAAGATGACATTGTGGCGACCTTTAACTCCTCAAAAAAACAAAAAAAAAAGAAAACGAGAAGGGAGAGTGTCAAAGTCAAACAGCATATTTGCAGCTTGCTGTGCCAGAGCTTCCAGCTGACCCAAAACAAAGCTTTTTCTCTGCATTCTGTGGAAGCAGCGAGTCGCCCTGCCTCAACTCGAGATGAAAGCAAAATATCTGAGCAGGACACACTTTATGGAGTAAAAATAAAAATCCATTTTTTGACCGCTTCTATTTTTACCAACACCACTGCTAACCACGGGCTGCGAGACCCACAGCACCACTAACCCCAGTCATTTTGCAATTAGGACATTCATTTAAAGAGGGTCAATAACATACCACTGGTCTCTATTGCCCTGGCAGGGTCAGGTCTGAACCGTGCTGGGGGCCAAGCTCCTGCTGGGGACACACACCCATTTCCCTTGCTGGGATGCCAGGAAACCCTCCCTCTTCCACTGCAAGGTGCTGCTGCCTCGTCCCCAAACATCTTGGCAGGAGTTGAGCTCAGGAAATAGTACAGAAACACTGCAGATTTTACCAGGAGGCATCTCCAACACCACACAAGAGCAGGGAATTAGGACAGCAAGTTAAGGGAGAAATTTCTTCTCTGCAAAAAAAGCAAAACACCTCCACGTGCCCAGTCTGAAACTCCCTGCAGGGAACCTGCCCAGACAAAGGGACTTTGCACACCTGAGATGAGTGACAAACAAACCCTTGCTGGGGGTTTAATTTCCCTTGGAGGGGCCTGCAGCAGAGCACTGGAGCTCTCAGGAGGGCTTTTAGGAATCAAATAGGGTGAAATTACTGTTCTTCCCGC
The DNA here is from genome assembly GCA_013400215.1 of Cisticola juncidis. Classification (NCBI taxonomy): domain Eukaryota; kingdom Metazoa; phylum Chordata; class Aves; order Passeriformes; family Cisticolidae; genus Cisticola; species Cisticola juncidis. The sequence goes on along the minus strand of VXBR01009414.1, from coordinate 48,611 downwards.
TTGGTGCTGATGGGAGCAGGTGGGACGGGGTGGGGAGCACCTTGGTGACAACACTGGCACAGGGCACAGGGCTGGTCCCCACACACCCTGATTCCACATGGATCAGAGACACTGATTCCCCCCTAATCCTGTGGATTCCCCCAGACACTAAGCTGGATCACTCTGAGGCTCTGGTTTGTCCCTGCAATACTCAAACCACCTCGAGGGGTGTGTGTGTGGCACAGACACCCAGACCCTGAGCCAGGGCAGCAAAGTCTGCCTCTGCAGAGCCAGTGAGCCGAACAGAGTGACCCAGGGGACCCCCATCTTCACCGTCCTTGCTGGTCAGAGCAGGGATGGACACACTGCCTGGCCTGCGGGGTTCCTGGATACGCTGCGCTGGGGGGACTGCTGCACATTCCCTATCGCACCGGGCTGTTGGACACAGCCAGGCCCATGCAGGGGGCACCTCATCCCTCCGGGGCATGGTGCCCCAGTGCTTACCTGGCCATGGCTTCCTGGGGATCCCTGCCTGCCGCCTGGCTCCACCGCAGATGTCTTTTTAAGCACATAAAAAAGGAGCACTGCTACACCTCCACGTCCCCGGCAGCTCCGTCCTCTCCATCCCGCAGGGCGCTCCGGGGCTCCGAGCTTGCCGCTCTGCGAGCAGCGGGAGTCCGCGGGCAGGAGGAGGGGACCAGCACGTCACCGCCGTGTTTTCTCAGGCACCGTGACGATGTGTGAGCAGCCAGCCCTCCGGCCGGGGTGTGCCAAGCCGAGCGCAGCCCCGCCGGGAGGGACGGCCGTACACGAGCGCAGCTTCCACTAGCCCCGGCTCCTGGAGACCCAGGATCCAGGCTGGCATCTCCCTTCCCTGCCAGCTGAGCGGGAAGGGCTGGTGAAGGCGCATCCCCTTCCCTGCACTCACAGGAGCGCCACAATCAGAAAGCAAAACGAAAAAAAAAAACCAAAAAAACAACAAAACACACCACCAAAATCCAATACAGTCTCTGGGGTGGTTTTTGTTCTCTTCCCCAAATCTTGTGATTTTAAGCAGAGTCGCGACCCAGAAGAGTAATGAAGCTGCCTTGTGTGAAAAGAAACAAGCTGCCCCACTGCTGCAGGCTGGTTTGTAAGATACGATTAAACAGCACTGGGCACTCAGAGGGTAAACCACAAATCCAAGGTGGCCATGGGAATACAGTGCTCATCTGCAAAGTGCAGACAGGTTGCCAGCACCTTGCTTCGTCTGCAGGAGGCAGGAGATTTGGAGCTGTGGCATTAGCTCTGCCCAGTCTTAAATACTTTCACCTTTATTACAGGAATCGTGACTTTGCAGCCCTGTTTTGTCCTTTAAAGTTTTCAGAGTCAAGTGATGCATCAAATCCACTTAGACACCTCATCCAGTGTTTGACCATGAATACAAAGCAGCCACTGGGAACCAATTCTGGCAGCAGACAACTTAATATTTAACACCCCTGACAATTCCCTTTACAATATCATCTTTCTTTGTTCTTCACCCTGTGCTAATTACCAAGATGAAGTCTAATAAGCTGGGTTTTCACTTTAACCCTGCACATAGCTCATGGTCCTTTTGTCTCATGACTAAATCATGACCAAAGACTTTTGCTTTTCCCTGCCTGGAGGCACATCAGGGAGCCTGAATTTATCTGAGCCACAGAGATTTGTGGAGACTTTAAAACAAAATGAGTCCTCCTGGTCCACTTGTATCAAAGTATGTTGGGCACGAGGGAGAGAAATCTCCACGGCTCTCCCTTTAGAAACATGTTGCTGTCCACCTTGGAGAAGTCCCAGAGCGAGTCTAAGGGAGCTGGAGGGAGGGAGCCTGTCTCTGAAACTGTGGTTCATGGGGTAGCCCTGAGCCCAGCAACCAGTTCCTCGGCACCTGCAGGACCATCAGATGTTGTGCCCAACAGTGGCAAAAGCAGAACACCAACTACTGGTGCTTTAGCTTACTTCACTTGCCACTTTTGCCATGTAAGATACACAGCCACAAAGATGTTGGTGTCTCTGGGTCCCCCAGCCCAGCTCTGGCTGGTACTAGACATGTGCCATCGACCACCCCACCACCCCAACAGCCTCTTCCCAAAGTGGGTGTCAACCTCACTTCTCAGCTCTGTCCTGCAAGGCAAACCACCCCACAAGTGGGACCTAGTGCCCTGTTTTGTCACACAGATTCTTTATTCAAAGAGTTGAGTCAGGGCTTTGGGAGCATTCAGCATTTTGGATGCTGATGCAGGCTGAAACCTAAGCCCACCCTAACATCCAACCACTACAACATGATATGGGGGAGAAATGGAAACCTAAGTACATCCATCTGGCACAGCCCTGCTGATTTTCCATGAAAATCGAGTCACCATGAAACTCCAGGCACTGGCAGCTCCAGAGAGCTGTGGATGGCCCACGATGCTGGGCTGTTGATGCAAGTCCTGGAATTTACATCTGTATCCAACAGTCAGTGATGCTGGACAGCCTTGGCCCAAACACAGTCACCAATCCCTTTAAGTGCTCCCTTGCAGCTCTTCCATGTGCAGATCCAGCCATGCAGACACAGCCTCACAAACATCACTCTCCACTGCGCTGTAGGTGTCTGCTGTGCCAGGCATTTGCCCTTTGGACATCATGAGTATCCCAAGGTGGTAAGGGAGGAAAAGGGGAAGAAGCATTTGAGCTTTTTAACACAGATTTGCCTGCTCCTTGCCATGGCCGGTGATTGCCGAGCTATCCCAAAACCCGCTCCAAACCCAACCCAGCACAGCGCACAATGAGCTCCGTATACCCATCTGCAAAGTTTTCCCAGCCAAGCATCTTACCAAGCCGCAAAAGTTGAAGCTACACTTTGCAAGTGGTATCGGGGACGCGTCTCCCGGCTCTGTTCATCGTCTCCAAGCGGCGAGACTCCCATCCATCAGAGAACTCGCGCGGTCCCTGCACGGCGGGGTGCGGAGGGCTCGCACCCCAGGATCCGGGCAAAGCTCAGCACGTTCACCCCAGGGCCTTCCCGAGCCATCGCCGATGCTCAGCTTGGGGTCTG
>VXBR01009414.1:0-45567 GCA_013400215.1 Cisticola juncidis | reverse complement strand
CTGGGGGCGGATCGAGGTTTGGCACTGGGGTACCCCCGGGGCTGTGCCGGGATGCTTTTAGGTCGGGATGGGGTTTTCATGAGATGCTTTGGGGCTGGGAGGGGGCTTCAATGGATGCATTTGGGCTGTGCTGGGATCTTCAAGTGATGCTTTGGGACTGGGATATGCTTTTCATGGAATGATTTTGGGCTGGGCCAGGTTTTTCAATGGGCTCCGTTTAGGTCAGGATATGCTTTTCATGGGATGGTTTTAGTCTGGGATGGGGTTTCATGAGGTTTTCCTTGCTCCCAGGAGGATTGAGGTACTCTTGGTGTGGGCACAACATGGCAGGTTGCTGCCGAGCTGGAATGTGGGTCCCCAGACAGCTCTGTGCTGGAGCATCCCCCCACTGTGAGGACCACAGTGCCGTGGATTTATGATCACCAGCACACATGGAGGAGCCCGGGTGGTGTTGCCCCCTTGCACTGTTCTTTCAGATCACAGTCAGACAGGGGCATTTCATGCCTTCATTAACTACGTGCTGCTTTCAAAGCACCACTCCTTATTTAGCCTGTGTCAGTGCTCAGTATCCCAGATGGATGGCAGCTCTTCCTGGATAACTTGCCAAAAGCAAGCACGTCCTCAGCAGCCCAGCATGAAGCTGACAAACACGGGTGTCAATGACTGCTTCTATTTTTGGCTGTGTTACTATGCTCGGAGAGCTTTCCCTTGCATGCTTTCTTGGTCTCCAGCTTGTGCGTGGTGGGAGGGCACCAGCCTGCAAGTGCTGTTAAAGTGCCCCCCAAACCAGCAGACAGTGAGGTTTCTGTACCCTTCCCAGGAACTTCCCCAGACTGTGGGAAAGGGTCTGAGGGGGACAATTGCCCAACTTTTAATGAAAGACCCACCTTTGCCCTTAACCAGTGCTGTGGGGCAAAGTAAGTCTTTGAGATAAACTAATGTACTCTGGCATTGCCATCTCAGTGAGCCATTTACAATGGGTCTCCCTGCCTGCAAACACTACTTTCCCTTGTATGGTCATTTTCCTAAAATTCTTGTTACCAGACCCATGGCAATTGAGGAAAATATTCCTGTTTATCAGTGGAGAAGACCTTGAGACACTTCTCTCTGAGGCTCAGGCACAGGGACATACATGTGGAATCCAGTGCTCCCTATTTATTCTTGTTGTTGCTTGGTTTTAATTTCTAAACTCAGGAATTAAAAGCAAACCACATGGTTTTTTGCCAGGTCTTACACCTAATTTTGGCCCACAGGGATTTGATGCAGTAGCAGAATGATGACTGTGCTGGTTGAACAGTGTCTTTTCTGCCCTCTGTCCAGGGCTGAAAAAAGCTGCTTCAGCAACAGGGACATTCTAAAGGTAAACATGTGGGGATTAAGAGGTGCTGCCTGACCTGCAGAAGGTGAAGGACAGGGCTGATTGCTGGCGTAACAAACGAACATTACCATGTGCTTGATAAGCAGAGTGCACAATGACAACAGAAATTACAAGAGCAGCCCAAGAAACACTGGTGTGGCCCCAAAATCTGGGAGATGCTAAGCTACATGCAAGTGAGGCTCAGGGATGCCAGCAGGATTTCAGGTGTTGTACAGTCCCAAGCATGGCTGGATGAGACTGTGCATACAAACAACTGTCCTGGGAGTAGATCTGGCTTTCCTAAGGATCTATCATAGAAGTCCATGGGGACTATGGGGAACCAGGAGAGTATTCCCCAGGCAGCACTTACTACCCGTAAGATATTTATGGGCCACTGGAAGTCAGAACCCTCAGCATGTGCAGACATCCCTGGGATAGGGACAGTCTGAGTCCAGGGAAGGAGATGGATGGCCATAGCAAAGCCACAAGTACATATGCTGAGAGAGCATCCCTTTGGCACTGCGAGGACACAAGATGCAATGAGGGAATAAACAGACCCCTTGCCAGCACCATCAGACCCCTGGTCCCATGGAGATGTGCTTCTGTGATACAGAAGGACAGCTGGCACTTTGGCAGAACTTTTGGACCTGGACAACCAGTTCATCTCAGGCCGATAGGCAGCGGGGTTGATGGTTGATGGTGTTCCTGTAGTGTTCCTGCATTGCCACCTCAGTCAGCTGCTTGGGCTGGCCTTGGCTCAATAGATTTTGTAATGAGGGCATTGTTAATCCCAGCAGACAGTAGGCAGTGGGAAGAAGCATCCATTCCATGTGACAGCATCTGCCTTCAAGACTGCCAAGACACATGGTAAAATCAATTCCTTAGCAGGATCTAATGCTGGACATGCAGCTGGAAATCTGAGCATCAAGCCTCCCTTGGGGTCGTAGCAGCCCTGTGATCCTCTCCCCAAGCTCCCCATTCACCCAAAATCATGGGACAGGGGATGGCATCACTGGCTCCTCTGCCGCTGCATTCAGGGTGTCTACAGACATTTGAGCACTTTGCCTAGTGGGAGATGGGGTGAGTGCACTGGGACTGCCAGGAATGGGGTAAGCAGAGGTTGGGAAGGGAGTTACAGGATGGTACCAATGTCCTACAGCTGCCAAGGCCTGAGAGGGCTGGGCCTCATGGAGCAGAGCAGTGCCCTGGTTGGTAGCATGCATTATTTCTGTCCTGCACAGTGGTGATGTCCCTCTCCATGCCCTCTGCTTGCTCCCTCAGTACAATGCACATGGTAATGAGGAGGTAGTAAAAAGGAGATGAGCTGGTTTGCAGTGAGCTTTGCCTCAGTGCCGGTGACCGTCTTAGCCTGTGAGGAGAAAGCTGTGGCCCACAGACAACCTTTGAGTGAGGCCTCGGCTCAGGGATCACTCCTCCTGCAGGATCAGGGCTGGGAGGGATTTTTCAGTGCTCAGAACTTGCCCCAGACCTTCACATGGCTCCCTGGCATGGAAGAGCCACCAGCTGGAACTCACCTGAGTCTGGGAACTGTGTTACAGCAGCTCTCAGAGCAGCCTCATCATCACCATGTCACACCGCAGCCTGGCATGAACCCTGTCACTGCCTCAGTTTCCCTTCTTCAGCAGATCCTGTGCCTGGCACACTCTGAAACCTGTCCATGAACAGGGCTGACATGTCACAGCTTCAGCTGGTGACTGCCAGCTCTGAGACACCAAAGCCACAGCAGGATGCAGCTCCAGGGCACAAGTCAGCAGGCACATGCCATGGGGTGTCAAACACTTTCCCGATCAGGGAGCGTGACACTGCCTCACTACAGAGATACAGTGAGGGACCCTCCTTGGGCCACCCTCCTGCATCTGCAACTGTGCAACTGTGCAGGTGTAGAAACCCTGAGGTTTTCCTCCTCCTGAAGCATTTACCTATTACAAACTTATTCCTTCCAGAGCTCCTGTGGAACCCACTCTTGAATGGTCCTTTTGACAGAGCACAGTGAGCAGGAGTAGCAGTTGGTGCAAGTGCTGCTGGGGTCCTGTGTTTTTTAGAGGAGAGGAACATGCAGCCTGATGCAATGACACGTTTGGGTTTGCACTTGAAGCCCAGGGTGATCAGTGATGCCATAGAATGAGAGCAGTGGGATTTGGTGGCTTTCTGTCAGTTCCATAGCCATGCTCCTTGACTGCAATTCTTGCCTACATCCCTCTGTCCCTCTTGTCCATCCTCATTTTGTCTTGGCTCCCAGCTCCCTCCCCTCCTGCTGGCAGCTACCTTAACAATGGTAGGAAATAGTTTCAGCTGGTCCTAGTCAAGATAATTTTATTTTGGGAGGTGCAGGAGCAGTGATTGTGGCTTTTCAAGCCTCTTTCCCCTGTATTTCCTTGGAAGTTCTACAGCAATCCAGCTGCAGGCAGAGACCCTCACACCAGTGCAGCCAGAGCCTGTGGCACAGCACCAGCACAACTGGCCTAGCCTGACAGGGTAGCCAGGGAAATGATTGCCTGCCGTGTCTCCCCTTTTAAATGAAAAGCTGGGTTTGGGTGATCCTGTATGCCTTGTCTGCTGTTCCATCGCGCGTAATGGTCTCTGCAGTGAGAGTGAGCAATCCTCATCCATCTCAGTGAGAGGCAGCTAGGTCATGCCAGAGTGGCAGTGGCACGAACTGGGTTTGCTTTCTCCAGAGCTAGGGAGTTTAGCAGAGATGCCCCTGCAGGGATGGGGACAAGCCAAGCCCTGCTCTAGTCTGGCCTGTAACACAGTGCCCATTCAGAGCCCTGCTGTGCTCTCTGTTCCAGCCCCTCTCCTGCTTCGTTTTGGCAGATCCATGGGTGCAGACCCACACCCATCTTAGCAGCGGGATGACAACCTTTTCCCCTCAAGGGCTGCAGAGCCCTGCCTAGTTTGCTGCTGGACAACCTGTAACACCTGAGTGGTCTCTGCAAAAGTGAATTATATGCCCTTAGAAGAAAACAAGCTGCTCTTGATTTTCACACCCTACTGGTCTCTGTTGAGCCAGGTTTACACTCTCCATCAGCCCATTCCCTCCAGGGAGTCTGGGAGGGGAAGGTGGACACTGCAGTGCCTAACCCTGCCCCAGCTCCCTGGCCTTGAAGCAACCCAGGGCACAGGTCTGGGGAGCACCGCTGTGCAGAGGTGGAATCCAAGCTTCTCAGTTGTGAGGGTACTAATCTTGCACAAGATTTGTTGCCAGCATGATCCACTGGCTTCCATGGCTGTCCTCTATCCCTGGTGGTCCACAGGTTTTCCAGCTGTTGGTACTGGACTTTAAAATCAGGGCTTGGCTCCTGTGCCAACGCTCTGAGGGGCAAAACTGGAAAAAAAGGTTTTTTCACCCATTGGTGTCGAACAGATGCAGCAGTTCCTTCTGTTTCTCACAGACCAGATGCAGGGGCTAGGTTCAGCTTTATGAGCCTTTCTGCTGCCCTGGGGACTTGTGTTTCCCAAACATTGGTGGTCAGTCCTGGAATATTTATTTCTGCCATTCACACAGGTCACAGCACCTGCTGTTTCTGGGACCAAGCAGGCCATGGCATGAAGGCTGCACCCCTGGTTTCAGTATCTGTGACTGCTGGGAGCTCACAGGAGCTGGTGCAATCCACATCCCCTTGCCCTGCTTTGCCCCAATGAAAAAAAAGGCTGTCAGGCTGTTTTTCATATGTATGCTTTTTAATATCATTAATTCCGTTACACTACACACAACCAGTAACAATGATAAATACTGCAATGGAAATGTTAAAAAAAAATATTATACACGTTTTTCATGTTTTTGAAAAAAACCCCCACATTTTAAAATAAATTAATGCATAAAACTGATGGTAGAAAAGAGAAAACCCAAAACAAACCATAACACAACTGATCTGTTTAAGGCAATACTCTACACAGACGGGAACAAAAGTACAAACAGTGTGCTACATGATCTTAATGGGAGAAAAAGAAACAAAAGAAAACCCATACATGATGCAGACTGATGCTTCAGGAGTGAAAAAACTCCCAAAACCAGATAAAAAAACAATGGCCAAGTTAAGTGCAGCATTAATACACTCTGCATGTCAAATGATTAGCAGGTTCCTAACAAGGACTAAGGTCAAACTACAACAAATTTATCTTCCTAATCAAAAGGTTATTCAGGTCAAACCCTACAGTTAACTCTAGTTGCATTTGGCTGTTTCAGCTATATTTCACTATATGCAAGGACAGCCAGAAATTCATCTCCTGCTCTTGTGGTTAACACAAAGGTCGGGAGGTTTCCCATCCTGAAATGTATTTCCATTAAATAAATCCAGAAAGGATCTTGCTTTTGGTCACCCTGAAATGCTTCCCACCACTCTTTCCCCTGGGGCACCAGGCACCACACAGGGAATGGAGACCTGGGAGGCATTTGCTTAGGTTGATTTTTTCCATGCTAAGGACACAAAATGGAACTGCAGATTTGATCTGGACTTGGAGGAGTTCTGCCCTCTGTCTGCCAGAAGTGTCCATCTGGAGCCTGCTGAAAGTACTTTGCCAGCATGGAAGAAATCCATCCTGTATGTAGGCTCTGGCTACAGCCATGACATTTGCTATTAAGGTTGGTGCAGAGCTCCACACCTGCCTGGACAGTCAATAAACCCCAATTATTAATGCAGCCCAGAACTTGGCCACTGGAAGATGGACAATAATTTTAATGCCAAAAAAATTCCCTCTCTCCCTCAAAAATGAAAAGAAAAGGGACAGTAGCCACTTTCTGCCAACTTCCTTGGGTGGATCCCCATCAGCTGCCACCCATTCAAGATCGGCAGTGCCAGATCTCACCAGCATCGACCCAGTACATTCCCAGTAAGGTGCATGTCTGCAAGGTGCTGCTGGGGGCAATGAAACTTCCTGGGACATGGTCAGAGCCTCCTATACTGCCCTGCTAGAGTGCATGGGAAGGAAGCCATGAAACACAAGGAAAGAAACCCAACTGGAATTACTAAACTTGTGAAGGCCAACTACTGTCCGGGTTGCCTTGGGTTCAGGTAGGAAAGTGGGATGCAGAACTGGGCTGAGAATCACTTTGGTGCAACTGCCTCTGATGCTCATCACTAGTGCATGGGGCAGGGGGAAGAAAGGCGACGGCTGCTTTGAGAAAAGGGGAGTGGAAGGAGGACGTGTGTGCAATATAACAAGGCTTGCAATTCTAGGACTAACCACTAGACACAGATACTGAAGATTACTTGTTTCAACTAGCTACCTTTCTACTGTGGTTGCTCCTTCCCCCATTTCCTGGTCTGATTCTTCTTCAGTTTGGGAAGCCATGGCTATTTGGCATGATGGCCGGTGTGACCCTCCCACCCCAGTCCTCGCCCAGCTCATGGGGTGACTCTGCTACAGGTTGTACAATAAGGTCTGGAAATCATGTCAGGAACAGACCAGCTCTGCATGCCAGCCAACACCTGCTTTCAGAGCTTTCAGAAACCTATTTAATGGCAGCTCATCCCCCTTATTAAACTGAAGGTTCAACAGCCTCTGTGGAAGGAGTAAAAAGGGCTTAAAAAGTGCAAAAAGGGGAGGGGAAAACCCCAACTCTCTGAATTGTCTCCCCTGCAAAGACTTCATCCTCCACCAGAGTCTTTCTTGCAGCAGAACTACAGCCCCATCAGTGTCTCGCAACACCCTGTCCCAGTGCAGCAAGAGCAGAGCCAACAGGCTGCCCTCTAAAGCCTCTGCTGCAGGACTCCAGCCCACACCAGGAGCATATGGGCTGGCAGGTCTGGGATCTGGTCTGCAGACCTGGACCCACAGCACTGAGGCCAGGAGGGTGAAGGCATCCGGCTTGGTGGGCTGGATCTCACCAGGTTTTGCATGAACTTGGTGAATCCTCACCCCCACAGCCTTCATGTGGGTGAAGAGAAACCCTACCCTGTCTGATTCTCATCCCATCATGTTCACTGACCTACAGCTGGCCTGACTTTTGCTTGGGGTTTGTCTTAGGACAGAGGCAGCCACAAGTTGTACACAGCTTCTCCATGCAAAGAAACTGAACAAATAATTCTGTGAACTGGGGGATAGATATGAAGGTCTGTAATGAAGAGTGCTTGCCCACGTTTTTCAGCTCTTTCCATGTGTCCGTATTGCATCTCTCAACAAATTGTGTCTCCCAGATCATGGCATCTTGAGGAAGATGGGTACCAAATGGAGTTGCAGCTTGTTTAGGCTGCAAAAGCATAAAGGCAGCCTGGGTGAAGTGCTTCTCAAGGGAGCTCACCTTGAGAACAGCTGCATGGGCAGCTAGGGGAGAAATGCTGCTCTGGGAGGGTAATTATCTCCGCAGCTATGGGACTTAGCATGGCCTTTCAGTGTCCTTTTCTTTTCCTGGTGCCTACTGCACTGCTTTCTAGTGACAGTCTGAGACAGCCACATTTTAATGAGGTTTATTTTGTACCTTTCACTCCTTGATCCAGTCCCACCATCTGTATCACCATTTGTTATTAAGGAAATACCTCCACAGACCAAGAACTGTCAGTGAGGTAGGCACCTTCCAGGAGTAAATCCATCTTTTGTTGGAGCAGGTTTTTAGAGAAAGCAAAAGGCTCAGAGTCACCACCAAGTAGCAAATGGGTCTTTAAAGCAACAGGAAAAGCCGCTCTCCACAGGCACCAGGGAAAGCTGCAACCTGTCCTGCCGGTGTCTGTGCTGCTCTGTGACACAGTTTGCTGCATGCCTGTGTGGGCCATGGGGCTGTGCTCTGTGTGACCTGAGTCAGTCCCAGCTCTGCCTCCCCAGCAAGCTGTTAAAGATGCGCTCAGACAGGCAGCATTCAGCTGCTGTCATCCTGGGACTGCCAGCAATGTCAAGTACGGTAAAGGAAGGGATGTAGCTGAAATTTTTGGGAAGCAATGCGGCAGCTCAGCTGCATAATACAGGAATTTAAAATATGGACCACAACCCCTGAGAAACCTCCACAGACGTCCTCTAGATAATCCCAGGCCACAAAATCACCCTTTACACTAAATTCCTGGCCCTTCTGCTTCAGGTCTTGTGTGGTTCTGTAACAAAGGTGGGTTTGTCTGATGAATGTAGTTTGGAGCAATCCCTCTCACAGCTGAGCCTTGAAAGGAAGAGACAAGTATGCCTGGAGGTGAAAAGCAGCTTAAAAGGAAGACCTTTCCGTGCCTTCCCAGCTTTCCCTGTGGCACTGCTCCTCTATGCAGATGTTGCTTTTGAACATGCAGCCCAAGCTTGCTGAGCCAAGCAGCAGCCAGACGCTAAAGCCTATAGCATTCTAGGTAAGAGTGGCAATACCCCAGGTGGATTTTAAGTGAGAATGGAAAAGCAAAGGAAGAGCCCAGGCAGAACTACCAATCTAAAGGGTAAGACGATTCTATGGTTGCTGAAAGCAAGAGCATGAAACTGCCATGAGAGTATCCCAAATATGAACCTTTCAATTCTCTGTTCCCCTTCATCCTACTTGCCATCCCAAGCTGCACACCTAAATTCCTTAATTCTGCTTTCAGTGGATGGTACTGTATCCCTGTGGGGGCCACCAAATCTTTGCACATGTTCCCTCTGGGAGCAGGCAAACTCAGAAGCCAGTTGTGCAAGAGTCAGCTGCCAAGTAACAGGATAACATATCACTGACAAACATCTTTCTCCAAAGAAGTTTAACTTCTGTACTAACCTCCACCCTGCTACCTTCTGGCATGTGTGAGGAACATTAGAAGATGGTAAACAGAGAGAAAGCAGAGTAGTACTTTGAAAATAGCAATTAAATTTCTATAGCATGGTATTTATGTCCTGCTTGCAGAACTGTCCTATCAATAGTGCCTCACACACTTGGCAGTATCCATGCAGCATGGTGGTAGAACTTTGGGAAGGCAGATTTCTCCCATGTGCTCCAGAAGGGAATGGACATCAAGAAGGGATGTGATTTGCCTGAGGTTAGAGCAAATACCAATAGTAGCAAGGACAACATATCTCATTTTTGTGCTCTAACTGTCCAGCAGATCCACCAGGGCTGTATTTGGCTGCAGTGCCAGCTCAGGAACAGGGTGTTTCTGGTGTATATGCCTGAAAGCAAGCTTTACTCCCTGCTGGGCATCAGCACGGCACTCAGACAGATCAGCTCGGGGTAAACTGGGATCTGCCCTGGGCCAAGACAGCACTTGGCAATCTTTCTAGTTATTGCCTGTTTTCCTTTTCCTGTTTTCTGTTTGTTGCCCAGTTGGGTCCTTCCTTTCTTCAAAAGCATCTTCATGTTTCTGTTGAGTCACACACAGGGCACTGCATTTTTCAAGCTTCCTGCATTCTCCTGTACAGCCTGCAGGCCAGCCCAGATCAGACTGTGCATGGAAAAGACAGGATTCTGCTCAGGATTGCAGACCTGTGTGTCAGCCAGTGAGCCACTGAACACAGTGGGTGCTCCTTTTGGGACAAGAGCCAGTGAAACAAACAGAAGAAGCTGAGTCCATCTTGTCTGTGGGGAAGCTGTGCTGAAGTCCCTTTCAAAGTCCTTGCAGCAGGAATGGTCACCTGCTTTTGCAGTTGCAAGGCATTTGCAGGCAGGACAGACAGAAGAGCACAGCAGATCCAATGGCCAAGCACACATGCCAGGGACATGTGGCAATGCTAGATATTACCCAGTGGCTCTTCCAAGGGTTGATTTCAAGATGTGTCTGGTAAGATATCAAATGAGCTTTCAGGATAGGCATCAGCCTCCTTTCAGCCGAAGCTTATTTACAAACACCAGAAAAGCAGACATGACCATGCTATCTACAGACCTTCCTCAAGACTAGGAGGATGTTCCTCCTCCCAAAGACACCTGGAGATGTGGAGTTTGCAGACAAGAGAGACAGAATAGAGTGCTGAGACCGTGGAGTTCAAATCCAGCTCTCATTAAAAGATACTAGCTGATATTTTTGCAGATTAACATCTGAAGAAAGAAAAGAATCTGCTGAAACTCACGTTATTTGGTGACTGACATTACAAAAAACTCAGTCTGGCTTTAGGAGGCATCAAATGCAAATTCCTTTGTGGAGGCACCAGCATCAATATCCTTACATCCTGTTTGCATGGTAATGTAGGTAGACAGTGATGCAGCATTTCATACTCCATGGTATTCCTCCCCTTGGTTTTCTGTACAACTTTGGATTGAAAATGTGGCCTGAGAGGGCCATCTTGTTTGGTGCAAAGACTGGAGGAAGGAACATTTTTTTTTCTTGCATGCCATCTGCATTTAAGAGAGCACTTAGCAGCTCTGTAGATTTTGTAGAAATGCTGTCACATAGAGTCAGTCTGTGCTCTTGCCCTCCTCTTCTGGCCATGGTGGCAGAGACTGGTACAAGGAGAGCAGTCCCAGGATAGCCATCTATCTCCACATCTTCTCAGGAAATCACCACAGCATTAACCTCCAACAAGGGTTGCTTGAGCAGAGAGGCTGGATCAGATGATCCCACTGTGGCTCCGTCCAGCCTTACCCATTCTGTGACTCTGAGGGCATACAGAAAACCTGCTGCCTTAAGCAAATGTCTGAACATGAGACCAGACAGGGGCAACCAGCCTCATCTGTGGTTGATACATACCAGTGGGCAGTCCTCAGTATTCCATAATGAGCCAACAAACATGCTGCATGGTCATAATCTGCTGAAGGGGCTGCAGTTCAGAAGAGTTAGTGTTGAGTTTTCTATTACAGCCACATGTGCATTGCCTTAAGCCACTCAGCCTTTCTGATAACGACCCTACACAGGTAACTACTTTTCCCCACCCTTTCTACATTATTCCCCTAATAAAATATATGAACACAAAGCATAGAGAGGAGAAGCCAAAAAATTGCCATTTTATGGTCCTGTACTGTCATGCCAAACCGTTTCTGCAACCAACTCCTTCTGTGCACAGGCAAAAACATGAGTTGTGCTTCAGTTTGTATTTGGAGGAAGCACCGGGTGGAACATCTGAATTAATCTCTCTCCCTCCCTAAAAGGTTGTGCTACAAGCAGATGCACATCACAAAATGCAAAGAGCTGAAGGCAGTTGCAGGGTTGGGGAATGTCTCAGGGCACATGGCAAGCAAAAACCAGCACCAGGGGCAATAAAATGACTTGGTCATGGTGCCATAGGACATGGTGTCATAGAATTACTCAGATAGGAAAAGACCTTTAAGATCAAAGAATCCAGCTGTTAATCCAGCACTGCCAAGTCCACTAAGTGGAAGTCTGTCCCTCAGAGGAAAGGTGTTAATCCTGAGAGGTAACAGTGACAGCAAGCCTCATTCTATCCTAGACGAATGGGGCAGTGCTTGGTTATAGCTGGACTCAGTGGTCTTAAGGGTGTTTTTGAACCTAGATGATGGCATAATTCTATGATGGCAGCATGATGGAGACCTGTGGGATGTGCAGCCCCCAGTGGCTGGCCCAGGTGAAGAGGTGACTTGTTGCTCTAGCAGGCACTCCAAAATGCTCCGGGCTCCTGAGCAAGGGCTGTGGGAAAGGCCGAGCGTGTGCAGCCCAGCTGGAAGGCACAGAGACTAACCCAGGAGGATAAATGTGATGAAGACATTACATGATACCAGTGCTGAACTGCGAAATCCCTCCCCAGAAGAGTGAAGATTTAAAGAGCCTTGGTCATGTCCTATAAGGTTTGGTTTGACCACAGTATTTCTATTAGGTTTTGACTACATTCCTCATGAAAAAAGACTCCTTAAGGAATATTTTTCCCTTTTATCTTTCTCTCTACCCTACTGCTTCCCCTACCTCCAGACAACTTGATAACCTCAACCTGAGTTGTATTTTGGAAATATTCCCCCTCAGCACTACGAGGTGGTGAGAAAAGGAGATGAATTCACTTGAGGAACACTATTCCTACAGGAGTTGGCAAGTTAAACATTACTTCTGCATGAAGAGGCATGGATGCTCAGTAAACAGCACCATTCAAGTCCTCTTTCTATGGCCCAGAGCAGGGTGGCAGCATGTTGTTTTAGGCAGAGGGGACAAGCACAGCTTTAAAAGTTGTCCATACCACCTAGTAAATAAGCCTGGGAATCTTGTGTGCCTGCTCCTTCACTCACTCTGTGGCTAGCATCAAGCTTTGCACTGCCAAGGATGCAAAAAAAAACAAACCTCCTGCTAATTATGAATAGGACTTCTTAAAGACTCAGCTCCCTTCAGATGGAGGATCTGTCTGTTGCAGTGCAGCTCAGTGACTCAGTGCTCTGTGACTCAGGAATTCTGATGGGAAACTCAGAACTGCCCTGTTTTTTCCTTTCCCAGTCTTCAAAGCAGGTGATGACTCCAGGCAGGTGGTCTTTCTTCCTGAAAGGCCAGGAAAACACAAGAATTGTGCCTGTGGCAAAAGATTTGAACACCAAGAAACATGCCAGCCCATCCCTTGTGTATGCTGAAGCCAATGAGAGAACATGTTTCCTAATTTCAGAAGTGATTCTGCATTCAAAACAATCTGCTGGTGAACTGCGAGCTCAGGCCAGCAACCTAATGTAACAGGTTTCCTAACTTTTCCAGCACCAAATAAAACACAACTGCTTCTGACCTAGGACCATGTCTGGCTCACTAGGAGTGAACAGTAGTCTCCTCTCAGGGGCATCTTTCAGCTAAAGCCGTTCATTACTCTGCTGTTGCTGAAAATTCCTCTGAGTCTGACCCCACCACACTTCTGACTTCAGCATTAACAAGCCTCTCCCACAGGCACCCAGAGACACAGTAGCAAGAGAATATCAAGAGTCAAGCACTGGTAAAATGTGCTTTCTTCAACTAGCTTTTCCTGTTCAGGCTGTACATCTCTAGTCCTGACTCATGTAGGATTCATTTCTTCTGAGTTGAACAAAGTTTAAGATTTTTGGAAAGAGATGGGTTGCACAGGGATTAAGTACAGGCTGAAGTCAGAATACGTAAATGAACTGAAGTCACAAATATGGTTGGTATTCCTGGGCAATGAGCAAATCCTTGGTGTGCATGAGTGGATTGCAGATCAAATCTGATGTGTTTGGTGGTAATTTAATGTGGCGCTAAAAGTAGATTGCATTGGCTATGTGACACAACAGCTGTAGCTGGTACAGACTCACAGTGAAATGTCACCTACTTGTCCCTTTTGCAAGTGAATGAATTGTGTCATGCTAGTCCTGGCTAGCCTTGCCATAAGAAAGGATGCCCTGGTCCGTCCCCATTCCTGTGCCCCAGTTATAATATAGTTTTGGTTATGCAAATGAAATAGGTTTAGTGAATGAATTAAGAACTGACTTCCTCTCATTGGTAAAACACTTTGATACCTCCAACTTGCTCTAATCTTGCAAATGGATTGGTTTCAGTGGGCAGGATTACCTGAAGTCCCATCTGACCTCTCCCATTCTGGAAAAAGACACTTTACAAAATATCCCCAGTGCCTAAACAAACCAAGGAGGTATCTCTGGACCCCTCTGCATTCGCTCTCCAGACCAGTCAGTTCTGCCAGGCACTGCCTGGCACTTTCAGCAACTTCTCTTTTGTTTTACCATAGTTTAAAATAAGTTATCAACCAATCATAAAATGGATATTTTGGTTTCTCCTGGCTCCATGAACACAAAGAGGTGCACGTCCTACCATAGGAGGAAGCAATGGCTGTTAAGTTTTACAGTTATAGTGGAAAGCACTGATCACAGCCTGCCGGCCTCACTACTGGATGTGACAGGCGGTGGAGGAGGTGGCTTGGCAACACATGCAGGTAGGGTTGACCGATTTAGGGGGGATTAGGTCGAGGTCCTCGTCATCTGGGATCTCATCTAATCGGTACCCATCCTTTAGCAGCTGGATGTTCAAGTCTTGGTTGATCTGCTGCAGACAAAGAGACAGACAGTCAAACACTTGGGACTTCCTACTTCTGCTGGTCAGAAGATGAAGGAGGTACCCTGTTCTGGAATGCATTTCCCCATCATTAACAGCTGCCCCACAGTCCTAGTTTTTGACCTGAGGTGAGGGTAGGCTAGAACAGGAATATCTAGAATAAGACACACCATTTTGTTCTGGAATAGTTTTTTCCTGAGGAAAGGCCTCAGTTAAAGTAATATAAAAATAGTATTTACTGGCAGATGGGCAGTTCCCCCTCTCAGTCTGGGGCACACTATAGGAGTTAAAAGACAGTAAAGTTTGTCTCTGTGATCTCAGATGCACGTTCTGTCTAACTGGATCTGTACAGACAACACTTCATCAGGGCACAGAAACAACTCAGATCATCTGATATGGTCACTGCTCTTGGTTATTGCCCAGGGTTTCAGAGGTATTTTATCCAAGGAAGAGATACAAGGGGGAAGAGTTCTGAGCAGTTTGTGGGCAGAATGGCTGCTCAGCACCCTGGATGCAAAATCTTACAGAAGCAGTAGCCAGAGGCTGAGCACAAATTCATAAGAGTTTGGGAATATACTCAGAAACAATGCAGAGGAACTAACATGCCTGAGCTTCCTGCCTTTTCTCTTTGAAAGGGCAAGAGTTCATATCTGCAAGTCCTCCCTGGAATTTATGCTTGCTCCAAGTAAACATACACTAAGTGACCCTGAGCGCTCCAGTAACTGGAAATCACAGCACACCCTCACATCCTTCGTTTGTGTCCTTGGCATGCATACAGTTGCTGAGCTGCCATGGCAGACAACCTGATGCTTTTGAACCTCATGGGTCACTGCAGGACTAAGCAGAATGAGGGAAAGTTTGAGTGAAACCAAAGGTAGCTGTGAAAACTGCTGATGGGCAGATCTCTTTGCCATGGCAGTTATGATACGGAGCCAACTGGATCACCACAGAAAAAAGCAACATGACACAGCTTCTGCCATGGCCCCTTCCAGACTCACTGAGTCAATACCATAGCTGAATTTGTTGTGTAGACATTCCTGCCTGTGCAAGGCCACTCTAAGCTGTTTCTGACTGCTCTGGTATTTTTGCATTCATGGCAAGGATGGCAGGAGAGAATATAACTCACCTCAGCTGATGAGTATCCCGAGGAGGAATATCTGGACATATCAAAGTCATCATCACTGCAAGGAAGTACAAGATATAGCAAAGAAGGAATTGGTTAGATGAGACCTGTATTCCTCACTTAGTCCTATCATTCTTGTGCCATGAAACTGTTCTTGAGGCACAGAAAAGTTACATCAAGGGAGCCTGTAGAGCAGATTTTATCTGTAATCCTCACATCTTTCAATCACAGTGCTCTTTTCTCACAGCTCTTCTCACTTGTCCTCACACAGAGACACACCATGGCATAGGTCAGAGGGAACAGTGGAGGGCAGAGTATGAGTGCTGCCCTCTGGCATGAAAACTCACTTAAGCTGTCATGTATATCATCTTTTTAACCTTTTGCATACCTGTCTGTATCCAGGGCTACCAGGGGCTTTTCATCTGGACTCTGGTCTAGCGACGAGTAGCCCTTATTTGGAACGACGAGCCTGAAATAATTAAATGTTGTCAATTAACCACACAGTAAAGCTCAGCACTACTCACTGCCTAGGATAAAGCTATATGATCGTTGGCTTTCCCCATTTCACTTCTTTGCAAGCTCCCACTTATTGGTGAAGATGTTCAAATGGGTGCAATTCAGAGAGAGCAAGCTGTGTCTCTGGGTAGCCTACAGTAGTTTTTCACAGGAATTAACTCTGGGCATGCCTTGGGAACATACCCCTTCCTGAAAGAAAAAGAAAAAAAAATTGGGACACTTTGCACTTCATTCTGGTTAACCTGTTTGACTAGCACTGCTTGTCATATCAGATTGCTCATTTTTGTGTTGCCTGTCTTTTCCTGGCAAGCATACTTGACACCAGCAGTAAGTACATAGGAGAAGGAAGCTAGGTGAAGCCAGAGGCCCAGTGAGCCAAATGATCTGCTATTGGACATCAGGAATATTTATGAGGTGTCTCTTTCTGAATCCCCATGCAGGAACCTTGGCAACACAACACTTCTGAGGTCTCTGAGGTCTCAGTCCTAAATTTAGTAATATTAGAAATCTGAGCTGGTGTGCCAAGCATAAGAAACCACTCAGACCAGCACTTTTTAAATTCCTTTTTTTTGTGATAACTTCGCTTAATCAGAATTGTTACAAGGCTGAGGATGACTCTGCACCTTTAACTATCTGGGAGAGTTTGAAATGCAGGCTTCACTTCTAAGATAAGGAAAATGTACTAATATAATGGTATCTTGTTCACAACAGAGTTCTTTCATCCAAAAAACTGCAAAAATAGTTTGGTTTACATTTAAAATAAGATTAACTAAACCCAGCAAATGGAGTAAGATTCTTTGTTCAGCAGGTAAGAAACATAAAAGCGACAAAAATCTTCTCTTTCAATGAGTTAACTCAGGTTTTCTCTCAAGTGGTCTTTAACAACACACCATGATGCACAATGATGCTTCACTATGTGTTTAAGAAATGTAAGTCTAAAGATGATAATCCATCTCATCCATACTCCAGTTACTCTCTAACTACCTGAAATGTTTTTCTGTTTCTGCACAGAAAATTGCAGCAAGCCATAAATAATTTTAGAAATAAGGAGTCCTGGCAAGCACTGTCAGTGGGCAAGCTCAAGGAGAGTAAAATATATCAAATCCTATAACAAAGTAGATATATAGGTTCACAATTGGTTATATTTTCTTACTGTTTATTATGTTTATTGAAACATAAATTAAATAAATTAATTTAAAACATGACACAGAATTTCCAAACTGCTACACTAGGGGACTGGAGAAAATGGGATCCACTTGCACAATTCAGCAGCCCTTCTCACAGAAGTGGGACGGTCCTTCTGCTCCTGAGGTATGTAGGCAGGAAGTCAAGAAGAAAAGATGTCTGGAACTTAAGCTGAATTTGACAGCACAAGTTTGTCCCTACAGATATCAGAAGTACTGACTCCCATTTTCCCTCTCCAGTTTTCTAGTCCCTGCTCCATATATACTTACTGACAGTTGTTATTAAATCATCAGTGAACAAAGCACTCTCAGGGGATCTAGGAGGGGAACACTGTGGTGATATTTATTTGATGAAAAAAAGCCCACATCTTCTTCTTGAGAAATGTCTTTTTTCTTAATAATAAAAATCTTCAATTTAACTGCAACAGACAAAAATTGCTATAGTGTCTTTGCCCCTGATTTAAATCTTTCCCTCAGATCCTGATTGTCCTTATTTTCGCTTCTCACTGTCCTTGGAATAAAGTCAGGTAGCAGTGGTAGCTGCTTTTGTCTGCAGCTGTCCCAGTATAAGCTTCTTTGTCTTCCTGTTTTTGCACACTTGAAGCAACACGAGTTGGACCACAAGGTCCAAGGTGACCTTGAGTAGCATCCAGTTGTATTCAGGTGGTGTGGATGGTGTTGTGGGCTCTGTCTGTGCTCACTGGAAGAATTTAGCATCATCCCAACCTCATGCACATTTAATTTGCTTTTAGGAGGACTGAGAGTGTTATGGATCCAATTACTCTCACCTGTAAGGCTGGCTGCACCCTTGTCCCAGAAGAGGACTGAATAAGGCAACCCATACTAGAGGCTAGATGTCAGAAATCCATGGGGGTAATGCATAATAACAGAGACCTTGGGGAAGAAGGAGGAGGTGGAGTAGAAACTAGGAGAGGCAAAGCACAAAGGAAAACATATTTGGTAAGAAGAACAGAACTGTCAAAAAGGGTAAAATGGCTTTAGCATATTCTCCTGCAGAGACCTGAGGAAGCCAACAGTTCAGACTTAAATCATAAACTGCAAGTTTTGCATATCCTCCTGGAATATATCCCATTATGCTGCAACTGTTACCCTGTGAAAAGCCGCTTGAACAAACTTGCAGCATTTCTGCCTTGCTGGTGTTGCCTGGTCTGTGGCAAGACAGACTGAACCATTCAGAGGTGCTCGGATGTCCTTAAGTGAAATAAAACTGAGCTGGCTGTTTGAAATCTTTTGTCATTAGGTGTCACTCCTCTGCTCTTTTCATTGGCAGCTTGGGAACAACAATCTCTCCATGGAAAATTCACTCATGTTACAGGTTTCTATTTATCCCATTTTATCTCCTGTATTATCTTCCTTTACTAATTTCAGCATTTCTAGAACTCTCAAGCAGCAAATCTGCTACCATTCCTCTCAGGATGTTAGTCTGCAGCCTATTGTCAAAAGAAAAAGAGTTTTTCCAGAATGTACTTGGAAGATAAGGAGGAACTGTGGGCATGAAAAATGCAGCTGAGCACAGTTCCTGAATTTCTTGCTGCCATGAAGGGTCTGGCTCTTTTTTATGGCCACAATACCTGAACACAGAGAGGAAGCAATGTAGCACATTCCACCTGTATTTCAGGGACTTACAACTAAAAGTTGACAAGGTCTTGTTAGGATTTATGGCTAGTATTATGCATCTGGGGAATTAGTGTGAACAAGAAATCTCATCTCTCAGATGCATTGCATATAGAGAGACTCTAACCTGCAGCTCATATTCTATTTAATATATGGTAATCCAGGCAACTTTCCCATTCATCAGTAAACATCCAGCATTCTGCAGATTCCTCTGTCATTTTTAGTGAGGTCCTCCACTAAAACCTGCCACCTTTCTAGCAGCATACAAAGCATGCAATCCTGTGGGCTCACAGGGTTTCCTCCCTTCTGAACACAGGTAAGTAGTACATTGGTGTACTGAAGTCTGCACAAAAAAAAAAAAACAACAAAAAAACCTCTAAATAAAATATTCAGTTCAGAATGTTTTTGTTTACAGCAGGTTGTAGCTCTGCCTAATACTCTCTTACAGAGCTCTTCCATAGCATCTCCAGCAAAGTGTGACTGTGCTGTTCCAAGCGTGGAGGAGGTGTATAGAAAGGCAAACAGAGACAGATTATTTACAAGCCTTCATTAAATCTGTCAGTGGCAGAACAGGTCACCATCAAAAAGGAGCAGCGGAACTTACAGTGACAAAAGCAACCCAGGCAAAACTAAGTTCCAAACCAGTCTGTGTTTCATGAAGCAGCACAGCTCCTCTCCCACTGTCAGGATTAGGTGTTACCTGCGACTACTCAGAACTGCAAGATGGCTCTATCAACTCCAATTTTAACCTGGCTGGGCTCCCTCTGCCTTCTACAGGCTGCACTACCACTGGTCCTGGGCTCATCTGTTCCTACATCTTCCCAGGTGCTGGAATGCAACACAGCACAGGGCATTTGGGCCTGCCAGCTCCAGGAAGGGCCGTCACTGCTCTTGCGGTGTGGCTGGCAGGAGGCAAATGCAATGAACACTGTCCTTGGCCACCCAAGGACAATTAGGGATTGCAGCTCAGAGCACAGCTGCCAGTACTTTTCCAGTCTTTTACCTTGTTCGTGCCATCACGTTGTTCTTCTTGGGCTGCTGATTAACTGGGCTTCCCATGTTGCCGTTCTTCAGGGAGCCCTTCCGAGCCAGCTCCCTCTGCTTCTCTGCATAGGAGATAGGAATGGGAAAAGCAAAATTAGAGCAACAACCTAGCTTGCCACCCTAAGAAACTCAGATCTGATAATGGCAAAAGGCACAGCAGAATTAATAGCAAAGGACATGAGCTGGGCACCTCTTGTGGAAGGATGTTGCGAAGATGAGCTGTGTACCACTTTCTTCAAGGTCACCAGGGACTAAAACTAATCTACCTTCATTCACAGCAGCCTGTGGACAGCAACACGCTAAAATCTTGGTCTCCACGACCTTACAGGTCTTGGAGCTTCTGGATGAAACCCAGCTGAGGCAGACAACGGGCAGAGACCTTGTCCCTGTCTGCAGCTGGTTGCTGCCCAGACACAAATACTGTGCTGTACCAATATGGCTCTGCCTTCAGCAGATGGGAATGGGAACCCAGGGGTGTATATAATTGGATATTAAATTTTCTGATTAAAAGTCCTTCCTTCTTTCTTGTAGAAGATCAGTTGAGTTATCAGCTAGTCACAGAAGTTGAGTTAACTGCACCAATTTCATTGTGCAATAGCAGGCACGGCTTGTATGGAAAAGCTGAGCATGGGGTCAGTACGGCAGGAATGAGACCAGTTAAAAAAAAATCCCGAGTGTGAAAAAATGCTGGACTTTTGTGGCATGCCTGAGTAACAAGTGTACCAAAGTTCTAGGTGAGGGACCTGAATAGTGAATTTGTTTTTCTTCTGCCTCTCTTACATTGTGTGAATTGTTGTGTTTTTTCCCTTTTTTTTTTTCTTTTTTCAGATTTTATTTCCTCTTGGAAAGAAAAGTAGCTTTTCCCACTTGTTGTGGAAAAGCAGCATGTTTTATGGTGTGCAAGTTCAAGGTGGGCCAATAGTCACAAGTCAGAGCAGGGGGACATGTTCAAGGCTCCCTTTCTTGAGGGAGAAAAAAGCAGCAGAGATGCCTAGAGATCGCGATGATGAGGAACATGGAGACAAGTATACATAACACCTACAAACCATATCCACCTGCTCCTGCTGACAGCAGAGGTGAATAAATGCACATGGAACTTGGCAGGAGGACTGGATTAAAAACTCACTCTGGCTTGAGCAACTAAGAGACTGATTCAGGATTGAAATCAAAACATGAAATCAAAGTCATTTCTCAGTATGGAACTTGCAAATGCATTGGTTACCTCTATCTCCAGAATAAAAGACTGGTATTTTGCTAGGCGTATGTGAATTTCGCTGTTTAAAGAGAGATAAAGCAGACCTATGGAGGAAAATACTTACAACCCTAAATACAACCCAATTTTCACTCATCTCCATCAGAAGCTCCAATGCTGACCACAAATACACAGCGCTGAGACAGGCTGCCAATGCTTTAGGATGCTGATGAAATGGTTACAGGTGGCTTAATATACTGTGAGTGCAAGTGTAATGGCTTGTGTACAATCATCAGCAACACCAGCAGGGCTGAAACAGACAGAGGAACCTTAACCACACCCAGGTTTCTTCTGTCTTTTTCACTAATTTTCCAGCAGTTTCCTTCAAGATGTAGGATAGAGCAGAGAAGGTTGGGAGGGCATGAAGCAGTTTGTGTGTGCTTTGAAGCAGTTTGTGCGTGCCTTTGACATTACAAAACATAACTCAGTTAGGATCCTGTCTTATCCTTAGCAGGATCACTGTGTTGAGGGATGTATCTGGTTTGTGTGCAAGTTTTTGGTAGTGGAGGGTTGCACAGGTGGGTTCTGTGAGAAGCTTCTAGATGTTTCCCTGCATCTAATACAGCCAGTGCCAGCTGGCTCTAAGACAGACCTGCTGCTGGTCATGGCTGGGCCCATTCACAATGGTGGTAGAGACTCTGGGAAAAGACAGTTGGGAACAGGAGAAAAATCCTGCACAACTGCAGCCAGACAGAGGAGTGAGGGTGTGTCAGAAACCACCCTGCAGACACCTAGGTCAGTACAGAAGCAGGAAGAGGAACTGCTCCAGGTAACAGAACAGATTCCCCTGTAGTCCACGGGGAGGTACCCCTGCAGTCCATGGAGGTCCACAGGGGAGCAGAGATCCATCTGCAGTCCATGGATGACCCCATAGCAGAGCAGGTGGGTGCCTGAAAGAGGCTGTCACCTTGTGGAAAGCCCATGCCATTGCTGTGTTTCCACTCCTCTGTCTATCTGAGTTACAGAGAAGCTTTGACTGGCTTCTGCTGACCAGCCAGGGTCACCCCACCACAGACAATCTACTATCTCCATGCTTGAGTGAAGCAAAGCAGCAGTCTTCTGTTTCTGGGGAGAACTTGGAGAATACAGACAGCTGTGCTGTCAGTCTGACTCACAGGGGAATTTGGCTGCACCAGTTTCACTTCAGCTAATCCTGGATGTTGTGTCAGAAGAACACATGAACCAGCACATGAGTGTGTGTGTGTGTGTGTGTGTGTGTGTGAGTGAGGAGGGGGTCCAGGATCCTTTTGACACCACTATACTGCTCTGAACAGAATGGAGAATAGCCTTTCGTCTAGATCTGCTACCCACATCACATCTTGCCCCTCCTTTATTGTTTACCTTGTCACTTCATCTTTGAGACACTGTGTCCCTTATGACATAAAAATCATTTAAGGGAAGATGCATCTGCTCAAGGAATAAATCATTGCTTTCCTGCTAGCCCCACACTAGCCTGTGCTGCTCGCTGACTACATCTGAGCCATTCAGCATCTGCTCCAAGTGCAGCTTCAAAGTAAACTCTGCTGGCGACAAGATAACAGCCAAACAGACCATGAAGCATTCAGTAAGGCAGGGATAACACCTAAGTATAAAGTAACAAAAGAAATGCACGCTGCAGGCACAATCAGCACCACAAGTGGCCCAGCCTTGTGTCCTGCCTGGCAATGGTCTCCTATTATCCTGCAAAATCAGTAAGAAGGTGTCCCAGCATGCCAAACATTCAGCAAATTGTCCCTGTTCCAGTATTCACTCACCTGCCTGATCCAGAATGTGTCAGAGGGTGGATGGACAGAAAACTGCATGCTGACAAGTGACACACACCCCCATAGGGAGCCTCTTTAGGGACAGTCAAGAGTGGCCGAATTCTCCCCTTATCATGGCAACACCTAATGAATGATTTCAAGTACTATTTGAGATTATTTAGTGTAATATAAAATGGTTACCTCTTCAGCTGCCAGGGTCTGTCTAGCTGCTTGATGATGAGAGAAAATAGTCCTGGAGCATGGGAAGCAGAATGGACTTAACATAAATGTCTCTGAACTAAAAGTCAGACTTGAATGAATCCTTAATATTATTTCTATGGTTTCAGCATTTAAACAAAATCATAATCAGTTTTAATAAAATTTCCCATTTTTTTTTGGTAAATGAAATGCTGAACAATTTGTTTGGTGTATGTTGTTACGTAGGAATGGCCTTGGTTTTGCTTATCTTCCCCAAACCAGAAATGCCAAAAGTAGTCATATGCCTGAGTCTCCTGCAGAACTGCTCCTTTTGTGACATGAAGCAACGCAGACAATGCAGGAATCTGGTGAACATCATGCTGTACACTAAGCTGAAGAGCTATTTGGAGAATCACACACTCCAAATCCACATTTTCCATTTGTCCCAAGATAGTGGGTGAGTCTGGCTATGATCAGACAGTGGTGGGTGGAGAGTGGTTTAGGATGCCATTGCCACACTGTCACTGTGCTTGACTACCTGCAGCCCCCTCAGCAGAGGCAGCCTGACTGGCACAAAGACTATTTTATGGCAGATGAGGCTGATTTGCCTCCTCTGCACCATGGGGTGGAACATGCAGATGCTGACTGCTCCTGTCTCTTTGCTGAGGGCTGCTGGCTGGTCCTCAGTAAATCAACTGCTTGTGAACCTGCCTGAACAGGAGAAGATGGAGCTTCCTGCTATGGGGACAATGCAGTGTGGACCCATGGGATTTGCTGCAGTGGCAAGACAAAGAGAAATTAATTCAGCGTGACAAAACTGTATTTTTTCTTTTTAAGGTTGATGAGATGAGATTTTGGGATGTTTTTCTCTCTGTCCCCCACAGTCAGCTAAATTGTTTCTGAGACTGAAGACTATGATTCCCTGATGAATTCTAATTTCTCAAGTAAGCTGAGAATTTAAATTATGCGCTAAATGAAATTAATACATCTGCTCAAATTCTGCTGAATGATGAACAGATTCATGAGCAAATGAAAGGAGAAAGAATGAAATGCTGTGTACAGCTTCTGCACGCCCAAGTCTTGATTTTAGTTCACTTGCATTGCTTAGCTCGGGGACTTCAGTATGAATCTAGGTAACACTGAAATCTTCTCTTTCACCTCTGATAGAGAGTATTTGTCAGTGAGGACTGTGTCACTGCTTGGAGAGGATTTCAGGGTAAAAAATTCGGGCTTTGCCTGCAGGCTGCATGGAAAGGAAGGTGTAAGAAAGTTGTTTGATAGGACCATGCCTATCTCAGTGCTCCCTGGAGAGTAAACGTGACCATGTGGGTGGCATAAGTACAGCTGATGGCTGTACCTACCTGCACTGAAAACAAAAGGCAAAAGAAAAGTGATTTTTACTAAACAAACAGGTGTAGCAGAAACAAAAAGGGCCTATCTGTGGCCAGTTCCCTGCTTGTGAATATAGGGAATATGGTTTCAAGCTGATACAGGCCAGGAATCAGCACTGATTATTCAGGACAGGCTATCTGAATAAGGATTGTTTCACTGCTTTCAGAAAAGATTGTTCAGATAGCAAGGGTCAGACAACTATGTCATCCAATTACCAATCTGGGTAAAATGCTGAAATGGTATTCTTAGCTGAAACATGTTATTTTTCTGACCCAGACAAACTCGGGGAAAATAGTGAACAATATTCTAGTTTCTAACTCCAGCTATGTTAGCTGGCTAGGAAGATCAGCTGTATGAATCTGTCTTCCAATGTACCTCTTGGACCCAGTTTTAAAGATCAAATAGCAGCATTTCCATACATTCTGTTGATCTGTGCCTTTGGCGTGGTTGAGAACTGGCACAAACACCAATGATCTGGGAGTGGTTTTAAGCTCCTTTCAGCTCCCAAGAAGGCCTGACTGAGAACTAGTAAATCACCTAGGGATTTCAGAATTAATGTCTGTGTCTTTTGTTCAAGGATACAGTCCTTAACTTCTTGCATGAGAGCTACTATCAGCAGCAGTCACTGCATTGCATGCACAGCAGTGAAGGGCTCATCTGAGGTAATGCTCAGCCAGAATGCTGCCTGTACAAGTTACTGAGAGGCTTCTGAGGGTCTGGATGATGTTATTTTGCACTTCCCTTCAGAAAACACACATCAAAACATCACACTATCAATTTGACGAAGGAGAATGTGTAAAGGCATGCTCCAGTCCCAACCAAAGCTATCATCTGTTAAAACCATGCATCTCCAAAAGTGGCTTTATGTTCCCAGCAGCATGTCCTCATTCCCTAGCTATGCTATCCCAGCCCCACATCTCATTTTTCTGACCCTCATCTGATTATGGGAAGGAATGGCTTCTTTGCTTCTATCCACTATTTGGCTTAGCCCCAGAAGAGAGCAGGTTATTTCCTGCAATGAAAACCTCCTGGCTGTACACTTGAGTAAAAAAAAATCAAACCAACAACATTGAATATACAACATTCTACCTCTTCACAGCTTAATACAATAGTGAATCATCTTTGTAAAATAGTAAGTTATGTTTTACTGCTGGTAGATACTATATAACTGGTTTACCTTAAAGCCAGGTAACGGATCTGTGGCAGCAGGAGAGCACATAACTGGGATTCCTACTCCCAGTCCTCCGCTCGAGCTGTCTCTGCAGCCATTTTATGCAGACGGGTTGTGAGTGTGTAGCAGCAGGCAGCAATTAATCTCTCTTCATCTTTCAACACCTTTCTGTACTGATTTCAAAGACATCTATTGTCATACCTCAAATGGGCATTTATTTTGTTCTCATTCAACATGTGCTTTTTCACTTAATTTTAAAGGGTTGAGATTTTTATTCCTAATAGATGCAAAATATTACATTTAAGGATTTCATTTATCACTGTCAAAACTGGAATATATGAACAGCACTGGCAATATTTAAATGTAATTTTTTTCCATTTTCCACATTCACCAAATTCAGAAATTTGGTATTTTCATTTACTTTTCAAAGAATATTTTTCCTGCCAGCCAGAAGAACAAAGTTACATATCTGGGGAAGCATTTGCATCTTGACAAGTGCAGCTAAAAAGTTTCTGTTTACAAACTGATCTCTAAAAGACCAAATCCATAAAACTGAGCCACACCCTCTTTTAATGTATTTTAAAGGGACAAAGAGAATTAATTTACTTCACCTGGGGTGAACTTCTACAAATGCCCCCTTATTATTTTTACTCAACTGAACACAGATTTAAGTCAAAGACGTTTGCTTGACCTTGCTAAATGATATGACTCAAAAAAACCCAACCAACCAACCAAAAAAAAATCACCAAAAAAGGGAGTCTTTTAAGAGCAATTTAGCTGTCTTCATTTAAATAGCTCAGTTCATTTAAAACATCACTTGTGCTATAGGCATCTCCAGATACACAGAGGCAATATTAGAGCCTACATCATATTTATTATGAGTTCTGATGTTCTGTGAAGAAGCATTAAGGTTACTGCTGCATGTACTAAATGTGATGCATATTTAGGAGGGTAGTAGCACAAACTTGCTTAGCTGAATATTCATAATTTGGTTACACAGGATGTCATCCTACAGTGTGTATTTGTATAAAAAACCCACTTGAATAGAGTCTGACATTAGCAGGCTTGAACTGCATAGACACTTAGTCAAATGTCCATACCTTCATGCTGAAGATTGGTCTATGGGAGACAGCATGTGTTATATCACCTACATAAACTACAGATTTAAAATAATAACAATATAATAAATAATAATTAAAATAATTTTAATATGTTGTCATTGGGAAAGCTTGCACTGACTGGCACATAGCCCTGCTTGGAATAACCTGAGTTCCATCAGTAGGCAAAACAAATCAAGTCCTAAGTGATAATGCCATAGGCAGCACACAAACTTAGAAGGGACTCACAGGCTGGTGACTCCAGCACTGTGCTTGGAAAGGACTCTCTGCCTTTTTTTTCACTAGGACTGAACTACAGCTGACAGTGCAAGCCATGTTTCTGGATTTACTTAGCAGCAAAATGCTGTATATTTGATCCATTCTGCTTTATCATCTGCTGCATTTGGTTTCTATGAACCTATGGATTTCAAACAAAATTCTGTATTTTCTGTCTAGTGAAATGAAAGCAGTTGGAAACAGGCAACTAGGCTGGCTAACACTACTGTTTCCTTCCCTGGAAAAGATAAAGAAGGAGAGCTAATTGTGAGCAGAGTATTTGGAGGGCATGTCACCCTCCTATTACTCTGCTCCCCAGAAGGGGACTTTCAGGCATTGTTTCACTAGATGAGTTGCCTGTTTATTATGAAACTCTTCAGGAGAACAGGATATGTACAGTTCAGGGTGCCTCTTCCTGCTATTCAATTCATGAGCCCCAGTCCTAGGTACTTGGCTCAGCTGGAGAGCTGTCCCACACAGCAAACCTGCTCCCCTAACAGGATTACTGTCCTGATCCCTTCCTCCATGGGGCTACCACAGTCTGGAAATTTGACACTCAGCCTCAGAGCTCAATTAGTTATTTAATAAGTTTATGATTAGCTAATCTGCTGATTATGCTTTCATTAATTAGGTTGGTGGGAATTCTTTTTCAGAGGGATAGTGGCCTCTCTTGTCTTGGAGGTAGGTTGGAGGACCCTTGTGTTTTGCATGCCCTGACACTTCTCTTTACTGCTGCAGAAGTACCTGCAAAAGCTGTTTGGGTGGCACCTGGGGCTGCTGCCAGACCACTGGGGCATGGTGGCCTTTAGGGACAGCTCAGTATTGTGGCTTGGTTGTTATACCTGGGGCAGCTCAAAGGCTCTTGCTCCTCTCTTCTCTCTTCTGTAAGTCCTGCCAGAAGGTAACGAGGCAGGAAGGGTTTATCTAGGGCAGCTGGAAACCTCACAAGTTCAGTTTCAAAGGGCCTGGCCTGTCATTTTGGTATTTTGATTGGGGTGGGTGATTCACCTCAGAGAGGAGTGGGAACCTCTTTCCTCTTTTTCTTTAGAGAGAGTTTAGAGAAAGCTCATGGTTTCACCTCTGGCTTTCTTCTGTGGTTTATGCTCTGATGGATGGGGCAACCTGCTCTCTGTAGGCTGCCTTGTCTGAGAGGGCAGGGTGCTGACACCTTGCTCCTCCAAGCTGACCCCTGCTTTGGTAGAGGAATCAGAACTGGGCTCAGGGATTAGTCCCAAACTATCATAAATTATTACATCTTCCCATCCACAAGGGATCCTCTGTCTCCTTTCTTAGGGCTGGTATCTGCTGGGGTTAGACAGCAGAGATTGGCAAAGGGGATGGCAATCAATTGTTTCATGTTTCTTATTGTCCTCTTGTTAAAGGTGCAGTGGCTGAGGGTTTGGCAGCTGCCTTCTTACACCTCTCAAAAGGATTGGTGACAGAACACAGCCATGCTTCCAAGTGGCAGAGGGAAACAGAACTGGTCAGAGAAAACTCAAGTCTCTGTTGAAATGCCTGAGAAAGAGGCTTGAAAGACAAGATGAAAAAGTTCTGGCTGTAGCTGCTTTAGGAGCTGCAGGAGAGGAAGCAGGGCTGGGGGATGACAGATGCCACCTCTTCTGCAGAGCTGTGCAGCTGGAAATCAGACATCTGCACCACTGAACTGATGCCTCAGTCAAAGGCTTGCCAGTTCCAGTGGCAAGGAGAGCTCAAAGTGGCTCAGGGAAAGCCCGACTCATGCTGAAGAAAGCAGTAATGTGCTGGGAAAGATGATGCCAATTTTTAACACCAATCTCCAACATCATGAGTTTATGTCATGGTTTAGTATTTGAATGCTGATGTATTTCATGCTTTTGTTACTCTTTTTTGGTGGGGCAGTGGTGCTCAGAAGAGGTTTGTTACCATAAGCTTCCAGCTGCTGGTGTGTCCCTTCAGGGCTGAGGGTGATGGCCCTGCCACCCCAGCCCTGCTTGCTGCCAGACCACAAGTAGTCCCAAAGGAGAAACGATGGATGCTAAAGCACTGCTGGCCTGAACAAGGTTTAACTGCTTTTGGGGGGCTGTAAAGGCAAAGGCGAGGCAGATGTTACCAAGA
The DNA here is from genome assembly GCA_013400215.1 of Cisticola juncidis. Classification (NCBI taxonomy): domain Eukaryota; kingdom Metazoa; phylum Chordata; class Aves; order Passeriformes; family Cisticolidae; genus Cisticola; species Cisticola juncidis. The sequence goes on along the minus strand of VXBR01009414.1, from coordinate 16,665 downwards.
CTGAATGTGAGTCCCCTTCTCTCATGCCACACACTACTGATCTTGCAAAGACTCACGCTTTTTGACTGGCAAATGGGCCTACCTCCTTCAAACAGCTGGCAGGGGAGGTTCCTGATTCTGCCTCCCAGCTGCCTGCTCTCAACAACATAGCACTAAATGAGACTGCTGGCAATACTGCAGCTGCCACATCCCTGCTATCTGACCCTCTCTCCTAAATGAACCACTGAGGCAGAAATTCTGGCAGACCAACATTTTTACCTCCCTCCTGAATGGCCAGCTGTATGCACTGAAGGAAGGAAAAAATCCCAGCATGGATTTGCTTATCAAAAGACAATTAGCTAAAGATTTTCTAAAGCATTTCTAAAAGAAAAGACAGGAGACATGCAAAAGCAATACAAGAATTACCATAATTTTTGTGCCCCTTGCATGCCTGGGTCAGGTATGTGTTGGGCCACAGCATGCACATGTTCAGCTTCACTTGGCACATTTGAGAGCTAAAATTGCCAACTGCATACAAATATAAGGTTTATTGTTGTACAGCTATCTGTTTGGCTGCCTGACTGAAGCTGTGGTAAGATGAAAGGAACAGGAGAGTTGTAAGAGTAGAAGAAAAGAGGAGAGAAACAGCCTGAGGGTGTCACCAAGGCAGGCTTTACTGTAGTAGAGCTAAGGGACTAAGGATGTGTACAGAAGACACAGTTGCTTGCCTGAAGAAATTAAGACAAAAGAGAGATTGTGCATAAGGACTACAGGCAGCTAGAATCATGGGTGTTTTAGTCATGCACAGTTCCTTTTAATTACAGTTTCAGTTTGAATTATCTTTCAATAATTAAGATATACAACAGACTTTAATTTCTGTACACACAGAGACCTAAGTACAATGAAAATGGGTTTAATTTTATGATGAAAAAGGGGAGTGAAGGGGGTCAAGATATATAAAAGACTTTTTAACGTTCAGGAACCTTATTAGCGACTTTATAAGAAATTACCTTCCTCATCTTCAGTCAGATTGTGCTGCTGGGTGGATGGACAAAAGTGAAGAGGAGATGACAGTGGGAAGATTCTGGCTGGTTGCTGATGGAGCAGGCAGAATGTGCAAGGAACAAAATCATGCAAACTCCAATGTAAAGCAAATGACATGACAGCAGAGAGATATAATCTCAAGGTATGCTGAAATTTCAGAGTCTTTGCAAAGATATAAGCTTGCTCTGTGCTTCTTTTTGTTATGCGTTCTTGTAAAAGAATCTGATTTTCCATTCATAATCTGATTTGAATCAAGGACACAGATTTCCGTTGCCAATCAACTGCACGCAGGTTAACACCACTGACTGTTGTCTTTTTTTGCCTGATTATTTCTCTCCACACAATCATCAGGAACTTTTAGGTCATACTGTATCTCAAATTACCCTGGGGACAGAAAACAAAGGTGTCAAGTTTATCTGTCCTTAAAACAACTTCACTGTGAAGTGACATCAGAAAGTTACTCTGAACTGGGATGTCTGCAGGAGAGATTGAGAACGAGGCACTGGGTTTCCTGAGGCAAGAAATTCAAGCAAGTGCAGGAGGATGGAGGAACTGTGGTGTGTACACACAGACACATGTATGTTCAGTGTCTCAAGTCTGGAATCTCTTTCTCTCACACTGTGCTGGAAGGAGCTTGGTTTTTGCCAAGACTCAGACAGAAACAGCATTAACTTTAAGCTTTCTGGACAGCCTCTCCACCTCACTGATGCTGGCACAGTCTGTGCTGAAAAAGGAAAAGCTGTGAGCAGAAGGAAAGCAGGGCAGAAAATATTTTCTGCTTTCAACAGATCTTTGAGGTTTCTAAAGCTGTATTTGTGAGGTGAATGGAAGGGCAATGCCAGGCTTCAGGAAATAAAAAGACCTTTAACTTCTCTTCAGCACAGATATGGAGGAAGCCAAGGGATTGACAGCCTTGTCCTTTTCCAGGGATGGCACTCAAGTCAAAATTGGGAGGCACTGGGATCTGAAGAACTGTTTTTAACACAGCTTCTCCTTGGGCACTATGTGCATTGGGAGAATGAAAGTAAGGATCATCATTTCCTGATCACTCAATAAACAACCCAGCAAAGCCATTTGATTGAGGAGACATGTCCTAACTTGGAGCTCATAGGGATAAAAATGAGGACAAGCAGAAAAAGAACTCAAACTAGCAATTTTCTGTCTCCTGCATCTGTTCCCTGGGCGTCTGAAGTCATATTGACTCAGCCTGATGACAGAAACAAGGTTTCTTCCTCCCAGGTCTCCAGGGTCCACTAAAATATAAAGGAAAGCAAGCTGCATCTCCTGCCCTGACCACACTATGACAAAGCTGTCAGAGCAGTTCTGACAGTATCACACATGCAGCAATGTCTGGTGAAAAAGCCACAAAAGAGCCACTGCTCTTCCACACCCCTCTGTAGAGAACTGTACTGGAAACTAGAGCCAGAAGGGATTTTCTTCTGTGAATTTCACTGATTTCATGCTTCAAAGCAGTGAATTGGAATAAACAAGACCTCCAACAAAGTGTCCCTGACTTGTCTGTTCTGGAGAGGGTGCTTTGCAATGGCAAAGTCCAGTAACACGGAGAGGTAAATTTGGGGGTTAAATCTACCACTTTGCTCACTGAAAAGACCTTGGTGGTAGGGGAAGTGACTCTGGTTTTTGTACTTTACTTGCAGTAAAGTACAAATGTTAAGTGCACTCTGCTTACTTTGGCTGACATGGTGAAAACTCATACTTACAATTTACTGCTGGCTTTATTACCTGACCATACAGAACAGACCTCATGAAGGTCAACCAACTTCTAACAACAGTGCAAGGAGCTGGGGATGTGAAGGAAAAGTGAAAGAAAAGAGCACAAGTCAGTGCTTGGGTAGATGGTGCCCAGGGAGCACTTTGTGGAAATCTCTGGGGACCACTTGAAAACAAATGGGTGACTTCAACAGTGCTGGACCGGCAGAGGGATCTCTATGTAGCAGACACCAGAGGCTTTGAGTGACTGTCCTGAATAATCATCTTCTAGTAATAGTAATATCTATTTACAAATCATGTATTCCTGAGTTTTCCTTTTTAGGACCTCATATATTCTCTCCTTAATTTTTCACAATTCTGTGATCCTGCCTCTGGGTTATAGAGCTGGTCTGTGAAGTCTGACAAGTTGCTCTTTTGTTGCATCCTGCCTTTGGAAAGTTTTAGTTTTGTTTGAACTATCAGCTTTGTTCTAAACTCTTGGACCATTAGGGAGTATTTATTTTTTCTGGATGTCAGTTTGCTGCAGGCCAACATTTACATTTTCCCAAGGCAACCTCTACACATTTAATGGTCTTGAGTATCTGTCCACTGCCTCCACTCCTGCCCTAAAATCTTCATAAGAAGATCAAAACAGTGTTTTCCACAATAAAATAGTCAGTCTCACCCTCCAGGATGGATTTTAATTGTCTTTGATTCAAATCCATTCCCTCGTTCTACAGGAAAAAAAGCATGGAACTCATAAAGGAAGAAACGTGGGATGCAACGACTCATTTACTTTTGTTATCTTCTGTGTTTCCTTACATCATTTGTGGCATAGAGCAGGTAGGGATCTATGTGGGATAACCAGCCTCTGGGTTGTGATCTCTTTCTGCAAATTCCCTTAAAAAACCAAATCACACATGAAAAGAATCCCTTTGCCAATTTAAGATAAAACTGCCTTTCCCACAGGCTAGTTGAGACATAAGCAACACCAAGAAGACCTCAAATTGTTCTGAGAAATGGAGGTGTTGCACAGCCACCTTGGTAGCTTCTTGATTGTCACCTCACACAAACACATGCACAAACACTTTATTTTGATTCTGCTTTGTACACTGTTAGTGCCCTGTGCTAATGCCCCAATGTTTTGCTAGGACACAGTAGGTAGAAGAAATCAGCTGCTTGCTCATATCACAAAATCATTCAGCATTGAGGAATGCAAGTTAGGAAACACATCTGCAAAAGAACCAATCTCCCTGTCTCTGCACTGGAGAGACACAAGCAAAAGAGAAACTTAGTTTTAATACGTTTTTAAATTCAATCAAGAAGGCTTGGTGAATTAAAGGAAAAAAAAAAAAAAGAAAATGCAGTAATTAAACTGAAAAAAAAAGAACATTTATAATGGAGTGAAAATCAAGCAGCAGTTGGGGTTTTCTTGTTTACCAGGCGACATACCAGAGGACTTCTTCATACAAGTTCTTGCAAGTCACCTAAGTCTACCTCTGCAAATCCAGCTGTGGTTATGCTGGGAACCCTAAAGAATAACTAGGTAGAACTCTTTTCTTCTTTTTTTATTTTTTTCTTTCCTTCTTTTTTTTTTTTTTTTTTAAATGAGCAGAAACTATAGGGCATCTTAAAAAAGCCTGGGGCCCTAACCAGAAACAGGATCACAAGATTACTTCAGCTGAAAGGGACCTAAGGAGCTTTCTAGTCCTGCTCAAAGCAGCACCAGCTATGGGATCAGACTGGGCTGCTCAGAGCTATATTCAGTCAGATTTTCAAAGCCTTCGGGGTTGGAGATAACATGATCTCCCCAGGAAACATTTTGCATCTTTGACTGTCCTCATGGTGAAATAGGATTTCTGTAAGGTAAGAAAAGTAACAGGCTGGGAATGAAGTACTGACTGATACTCCAGGCAATTTACTGCTAGCTCAGGCATGATGCTATCATTACTCAATAGCACAGAGGAAGTTTCACATGAAGCTTTTCCTTAGAACTCTCAAGATCATCCTCATCATGTCCCATCTGATGGTCATAACCAGGCAAATGCAGAAAACCACCGCTGCTCCCTTTAGCCCCGCCCTTTTCCTGTTCTCTATCTGCCCTGCTTTGAAGCAGAGGAGATTATGGCCTAGCTCTACGTCAGATGAATGTGTGTAGAGGGTTCAATTCATTTTGTCAAGGAGACCCAGAGCAGCCACAGCCTTCTCTAATCATGACTCTGATTTCCAGGGGGATGGGAACCCCCCTGGTACCCAGGAATGCTTAATTGCAGATAGAAAGAAGAACATAGCCAACGAAGGAGCTAAGACCATCTCCTTTCATTGATCATCCTCTTCCAATGAAGGACAGGAAACCCACCCCAAAAAAGGACCCAATGTCAAATTCAAGGGCTGTTGTGTATTGCAGCTTTTCTGCACATAGGCAGATGTGAGTCAGCTATGTGAGCTTGGAGGAGCTAAAAACATGACATCTGTCTGTATAGAAGCAACTATGCCAAAGTTTTGCTTTCACATTTTGCTTCAATCCCTGCCCCATAGATCAGAGGCTGCATAAAACACTTCAACCTGAGAGCTGAAGCACTCAGGCACAAAAAAGAAACTGAACCGGAGTCTTTCATGTTCTGGCTGAAAGTCAGTAGCTAAAAAAGGCATAGCTGTTTTGTGATTTGAGTCTCCTGAACTTTTTATGGTTAAAACCACCTTCTGAGTTAGACATGAATTAATGAAGGACTTTGGAACCATTAGTTACATTTTCTTTTATTCAATTTAAAAATTTGGCTATGATTTACTAGGGAGTCTAAGACCAGGATACTTTGTTAAAAAAGTGTAAGCAAACCTGAAAATCCAAATTTTAAAGGCAGTCTCCATCATGGAATCACACTACCCATGCTTGACAGCATCATTTTATATTTAGTATGCTTGCCCTGCTCAAGACACACTTTTAGCAGTGTCATTTATTATGTCACACACAGTTTCTCAGATGAACTTTTACAAAGTACAACTGTCTCACTTGTACTCTTCATCTATTCTCCCTCTTTTCTAGTCCTAGAACCAGTATTTAAAATAAACAGTAGAAAATATTTCCCTTTATTTGAAATACAGCTCTTACTTTCAGGCTGGGTAGTGATGGGGAACAGAGAGAGGCTGTTTTCAGGCTCTAGTGTGACTTGGGAGCTGAGAGGCAGCAAAGGGGCTGCCAGCAGCCCACAGCTCTGAAACACCTGGTGTGATTAAACCTTCTTCTCACAGCCAGCTCACAGTTTATTCATGGCAGAAAGCAGTTTAAAACTCACAAGCTTCAGACTAGTGAGCTAGACAGAACTCCATCATTCCTCTCGAGCACATTAACACCTGCTGACTTGATTGTACCAATTTCACAGCTGTGATCAAAAAAGAGGGTATGGAGGTTGTTTGGAAAAAGTGAGGATTGCCTTCCATTTACAGCTGAAGGCAGAAAAAAAATAAGTCACAGCAAAAAATGAGATGGTTTTGAATTTACAGTAGAGTTACCTTAAAGCCCTGTAGAGGATTTATTTTATTGTGCTATAAACAGTGTTTCTTTATGAGACGAAGGGCTGAAACATTCAAAAAGGCTTATGTTGAATCCATTCAAGCTCCTTTCACGGTAAGCCACAAGTGCGATAAAAAAGGCAGAGAGTTAAGGAAAAAAACTGGACAGTTCACAGGTGAAAGCGAAAGGAAGAAGAAGGAAGGCAGGAGTCAGTGAGAGAAATGGCTCAGCTGTGCAGTTTCTAAAAGTGACGATGGATGATTTCACTGATACAGAAAGTGGGAGGAAGCTTGGGAGAGGAACAGTTTGCAATGCACTGCGGAGAGAACAGGAGTCTACTACTAGTAGGAGGCAGACATAAACAGATCACAATGATTACACAGGCTGGAGATGATTCTTTGACAAAGACCTGGATCTATCTGCCAAGAATGTACATGTTACCCCTCCTTTCCACTTGTAACTGGACCTGGAGAAAGCATATTGTCTATGGGGCATGTTTCCCTATAGGTCATTTTAGAAAAAGTGTTTGGATAATGCTTAAATATTTTAAAATTTGATCAATAATTCCTGCCTTTCCTTCTGGAAGATGTTTCAGAAAGGAGACCACAGCTATTTTACACAATACCAGGCTGCAAAGTCTCATTTCCATGAGTGATGCAGAAAAGCATACTCTCAGCACAAGCTTTTCTGCCATAATGCAGACAGCACTTAAAGATTTTTGGATGATAGTTGTGTTTAACAACTGAAGAAATGGGATCAGACTGTACAATTACTGTGGTGACTTTTTTCTTAAATAAAATTTTTATCTTGGTAAATATATGGCATCTGTAAAAACAGGTTTATTTTCCTTCAGAGTACCCTGCTTTATAGAACATGATGGCCAAGCGGAACAAAGGAAAATTTGTGCCAAAAGACTGAGGTTTGAAAGAAAGAGAGAGGTACCAAATGACTTTCTACACATAGCAGAGCAGGCAGGCTGTGGTCTTTCCTGGAGAGGTCACTGCCCTCCTACAGGAGTGAAGTGATTGTCAGGGAACAGGCAAAACGCCCTCTTAGTTCAGGACTCTGAAGGTTCGGAGGCCTTTTTGCACAACTAGTCCCACTATCCTCACTACAGCTTAAATCCCACTCCTAAAGCTTCTCCATAAAGCAGTGTGTTGGTTGGTGTAAGACGCTGAGACACTGACAACAGCTGAAGCTGTTGAGCTGCTTCTACCAGTCTGCTAAACTAGAAACACATGCCTAGCACAGGCCCATACTGTTCCATGTCCTGCTTCAACCAGCTCTCCTTCCATCAAGAAATAAGAGTGGTTTCTTCTGTGCTGCCTCCTGCTTTTGGGAATTGCTCCTCCCTAGACCTCTGGACTAAAACTGATGGACATGAAGAAATGTGGCTGTTGCTGACTGAGCAAAAACTGTACTTCGTTGCTGCTGAAAAAAAAATTTCTTGTGGCATTATCTCCCTGCCTGCCACATTAGAGCTGAGCCTTGCAGATGGCGCTTTGGCTGCACCACTGGCTAGGTCTGGAAAAATGGGACTCTGCTATGTACAGGTGGATGTAACACTGTCTGCTCTCCCTGGAACAAAGACTGGGGTCACAGAAGGGTTCCTTGGGTGTACCTCTGCTCATGTTCAGGTGAGGTGTGCATCGAGGATGACCATGGCACCCTCACCTAAAAAGGACTCTCCTACTGACAGGACACATGGTATGGATGACATCCTTGCCTATTCTGCTCTTCTGCTGTGGCACACCAAGGTTTCTGTGTTTTTCTGAATTCTGACTCTCCAAAGCATCTTTAAGTATCTCAGAGAAGCAACACACAGGTTGCTATGAACACATCCTCTGTGCATAAGGATAGAAGCTAAAAACCAAAAATTGCAGTGAACTTACTATACCAGGACATGCTCCTTCCCTCTTTGAGAAGTGTATGTATATATATTTCATAGAGCTTGATTTGCTGATGGAGCATTTTAGTCCCCACATTCAATAAGCAGCCAGTAACCTTTCCGTGTTAAGAGCTGAGTATGTAGCACAGAGAAGACAAAGTGGGAGCCCACATCACGAAAATCAGAACAAATTCAATTAACCATCAAGCACAATTTAAGGCTCATCGTGAATAAATCAAACACATTAAATAAATGCATCACCCAACACTCTCTGTAGATACTGTAGTCTGTTCTGGAGCCAATTTACATTAATTATACTGGGCTATACTTGCTTCCCTTAACTGCAAGGTAGGAACGCATCTACCTTTGGAGACATCAGAAGGAACTATAGAAATAGTAACACCTGGGCAATTCAGAACTGAGGAAATGTCATATTGTGGTGGAACAGGTGGAACCTACATTTAAGGACACAGGATTTTGAGGAGACAGAATGTAGTACTACTGCTCTTTTCTAGGTTGATTTTTTTAAAGATACCAACATCTGAGCAGACAGCCTTATCATCTCAGCTGCTGTTAATCTTTTTAATGTCAGGAACAAGCTGGAAATCACCTTTGGGGACCTCTTTCTTTTAAATCAGTTCTTTACATGCTTCACAGAAAAAAGTGATGAGAGTAACATATAATTGTGTAATGAGACCTCTGAACAGACCACGGTATGGTGCTGCCTGCTGGGGTTAGGCTTTGCTAGACTCGGTACTTTTTACTGTCATCACTACTTCTTTTACTTAGTATTTTTCTCCTTTCTATCAGAGAATCTCAATAATTTGCCCTATTTGGTTTTCCTCACAACCCTTTGAGCTGCTTCTCATATTTGAGGTAACTGACTATGGGGGATAAGACAGAAGAGAACCTGTAATTTGCAGTTCTGGGCTTCTCTTTCAGGCATAAAACACTGATTCAGACTCTGGATGCTTTGGCCCATTCTCAATACAAAATAAAATAATTTCTGCAGAAGCAGATCTTCAGGATTGGCTCTCCTTCCTATACTATCCGACTGCAGGTACCATAAAAATATGGAGTGGCTGAAGGACAGCCAGGTAAACCCCCAAAATTATCCAGTTACATTACAGCTTCCTTCTTCATGACTTTTTACCTGAAGGAGTATTAGCCAAGTGTGGTGTGTGCAACACAGGATGTGAGTGAGTGTGAATCTGGTGACTTGTGAGGTGTTTCAGTACCCAGGAATGTGTCATCGGAGAGGCGCACATGTCACTGTGGAGGGCTGGGAAAGGCCAGTGAAGTCCTGGTGCAGTGGCATACAAATACAAAATTACAGTGATACAAAAAGCCATGTCATTTAGTGAACCTCATGCCACATTATTCCCATATTCATGTGCTCATGCTCTGCTCCTGGGATTTGCTGACTGCAATCTCTCTTCCCTCTGTCTCATCCCCTAGCACATTTCCTTCTGCCCGGATCTCTCTGCTGAAATCCAGTGATTGCTTTGTTCCAGTTTGTCTGAATGGCTTTACTCTTTACCCAAGCCTGTCTCAGGCACCTCTTTCTTTCTGCCCCTCTACTTCTCTTCCAACTAATCTGCAATAATATGCCTGTCAGAACTGGTTTTCTGCCCTCATCTTTGCAGCTCTGTCTGCAGACAGCCCTACTAGCCTTAATGTGATGCAGCTGTTCACTCTCTCATCCCTTCCAAAAAGAGCCTGGAAATATCCTACAGGAAGGATGCTACCATAAATCTATGTATACCATTTCTCTTATGAATGGAAAGAGTAATAAGAGATGAAAAAATGCTTAAATAAATTCCTCCCAAGCTCCATGAGACTTCCGAGTGGTGGGCTGCACTTCTGTCTTCATGAAGAAAATCAATAATAGTGCTGTATTGCTCCTGCACTCTGGCTTCCACCCTGCCCTACCCTCTGCACAGTGCACAGACTGTGTTCAAGGAAATGAGTGCTCCCAGAGGAGCAAAATGGCTTTCTGCACTTAAGGTAATGATGTCAATTGAGGTCACCAGGCAAGCAGTTATGGATATGAAAATCTGCAGTTCCCTCAACAGAGCTGGAACCTGGGCACCTAGCTTAAGAGTTAGAGTTTTTTATAAAATATTTCCCTAATTTACCTAAAGAGCGTCTTCCCAGAAACAACAGCTGCTGTACCTAATTAGCATTAATCACCTTGTTACAGAAGAGCAACTGGGAATAGTACAGTACTTGAAATACTGACAAAATGATACACTAATGGCATTGATCTGTCCGATCTACTTCAGCTTCCTCTTTATTATTCTGTTTTCTGTATGAAAAGCTTCAGAAGTCACAAGTTTTGGAGCAGACTGGGAAGTGATGATGCAGAAAAGGAGCCACAGATGGAGGCAGATACAGAGCCTTTCAGCCTACACAAGATGCTTGCTGCCAGCTCTGTGACTGCACTTCCCAGTTCCGCATCTTAACCTAAGGCAACAGTAATTCTGCAAGGGGATCTCTGAGCACAGCATCCTCTTGGGTAGCACATGGATAGGTTGTTCTCCTGCGTGCTTTGTGGCTCTTTGATGGAGAGGTTTAAGACAAGCTCTGAACACACACCCCACCCCAGGAGAAGGGGTGAAACACCTAGACCAATTGAAAGATCGGTCTCAGAAGCTACATGGGACAGACAGTCTGTTGTTTAATGGGATCAGACCTTCTGTAAAGCTTCAGCCAGAAATGCACCAATTTTGTTAAGCTGAACCCTGAGGACTTTGTAGCTCTGACTGATACTCGTGCTACTACTCCTCCCTGATCACACAGCAATTCAATATCTGCCCTGAATACACTGCAGCAGACTGGAAAGCTACACAATCCAGAGAGCTAACAATCCAGACATGTCATCAGCCTCTGTCCCCTGATGGATTACGTCTTCTGTTCACCTCAATCTCCACCCAGATGGGGCTCAGTCATGAATTAGTTTTGTCCAAGTAAGACACACCAGGGAACACCATTCTCCATGTCATTGCGATGATGTTTTTGCTGCTGTTTAACTCTACCAGTTCTGCTTGGTCTAAGTGAACAGCATTCCAGTAACTTCCTTGAGGTGTGACTCAGCTTCTCTAGCTTAGACACAGTTTTCACATATATTTATGGCCCCTTTGAGGAACCTTCCAAAATCACTGCTTTTTTCCCTATCCTGTCCAAGGAGAGGAGGTTGCATCTAAGGCCACAGGCACCTTGGAGGGCTGAAGGCTGCTGTGAGTGTCTCTGCCTCTCTCCCACATGTTCATCTGCAGACAGGCATGCAGGACATTTACTGCTAGCCTCCCAGTGTGGTGGACGTGCTGATGAAGATGCCTCTGCCACAATCCCTCATCCCACTTGATGCTTGTTTTAAAGCACTCCAATAAATTTCCACATTACACATTCTGTTTTAACACAAACTAATGTCATGACTGCTAGAAAAGAGAGACACAAACTGTCTGTGTAGGGATTTCATACCAGAGAAGGGAAATTAAAAATGCAAAATTGAAAAGCAGATGGCATAAGCTTCATTAAAATAATATCTCATCTCCTGGGCTAGGAGGATCTGTTGCCTTCCAATGGATGTGGTGCCTTGAGATTTACACTTGGGGATTAGTCTGTTCCTCTCTCTCTCCTTATCATAACTCTCCTCTATTTTCAAAAGACACTTGTGGTATGTGCTCCATCTGGATATGGCTCCTAATAAGGATGTGCTGGAGACATCTCCTAAACATTAATGTACACCCAGCCCCCAACATATGCTGTCAGGAGTCTCCTTATCAGTGATAAGAAAGAAAGAAAGAAGCAAGGCTGAACATTGTAGCTCTGGATAGAAAGACAAGTGGGAGTGCTAGAAAAGTGACAAATATATAATTAGTATGAATACAGTATCAATTACGAGCCTAAAATTATGAACTGTGAGAACTGGCAGATCTTATTTCCCCTTGGTGTGAGGTCCCTTTTTTGATGTGGCCCTAGTATCAAGCACTGCTCTATTTATGAATCAGGTGCAACGTTTAGGAAGTCACTAGACACCTGTGAAGTTTTTCCCATATCTAACTGACCCGCCTCAAGCAAACATGTAGCCAAATGTATTTATTTAGAGGGCAAGAAACAACCAAGGTAAAGACCACTCAAGCAGAAGATAAATCTGCGTGCAGTATGTGCAGTATTCACACTTTCTGTCACACTTCAATCACTGCAGTGTCTGGAAGCAAAAGTTGTATTCATCCTGGGTTGGTATTTAATTGAGCTTACTTAAACCAAGCTTCTGGTAAGTACATACGACAGATTCATACATAAATCTTTGCAAACTGAAAAATGACATTTATCAACCTTCCATCAGAACATTTGACATTTGAACAATTGATTCTGATTTAACAATGAAAAATGCCACCATCCATAAGGAAAAATTACAATAGGATTAAGCCTCTAGTTACTACCATCCCCAACAATGGCTATGCCAGTTAAGCTATTAAACATTTATGCACCACTTTAACTTTTTCTAGTCTTGAAGAGATTAAAGACAACCCTGACAAACAACCCAAGTTTAATGCAGAAGGGACAAAAAAACCCAAAACAACAAAAAAACCCCAAACCTAATAAGAGGAATGGGGGCCAGAGCTGGGAGATGCAGTGATTAAGCTTCTAGAAAATTGCAGAGGTTGGGGAGATTGTCAGAGTAAGAGCAGCAGGAGCTGGTGTGGATTAAAGGCATATTGCACTGGCTACAGACAATATGGTTAGTCTCATTTCGCCTGAGATTACCTAGAGCTTATCTGAGTATGGCTATGAGTAGAGAGCTGATCCACGTGCCACTAGGTGTATGTTCACTTCACTAAAGAGGAACACTGTTTCCACAGAGATATGTTGGAGCAGATTTCTCTCTGGAGACAAGGCGGGAAGATGCTTGTCAGTCTTGTAGGCAATTCCTCTTCAGCGGGTAGGTTTCACCCACTATTATCCTCATAAGCATACTGTGGTCAGCACTGAGTTCACTTGGCAGAAGCACCAGCAGGAAAGGAGGCCCTGGCAACAATGTGCCTCTACTACAAAAATTGTTCAAACACTTTCAGTACCTCCCTTTGACTCTTGATGTCATTCAGCATATGGCTAAATGAAAGAGAATGTTTCCTGTGTAGAAAAGCAGAAGTTCTTGGTAGAAAGGCTAATCATTCTCCTCTATCTGATTCCTGGAAAAAAGCTGCTAAGTTCTGCAGAAGTGTGACTGTGGCCTATCTTCATGTATTGGTCCATTTCAAAAACCAGTAATCTTCCAATCAACTGAAGTAATCATCCCCAGTTGATAGATTCCAGTTTACAGAATATGGAGTTTCTCCTGTCTTATTTTTCTCATTCCTATTATTCCAGTTTTCATGGGGTTTTTTCCTCTATGCCATCTCTGAGTCTTTATTGTATTTATTCTTCTCAAATATGCTCTACTAAATTTTCTTTGCTGACTCCTGCTTTTTATGTAAAAGTCATTAATGAACATATACATAATATGACTGTTGGAGAATTCCACTAGTAATGTCCTTTCTTCTGATACTTTCTCCCTCAACACTACCTGTTTTGACTTCCCAAGTTTCTCATTCTACCAGCTTTATTCATAATACGGAGATTGGTTAAGGATCTACCTCAAATTACTTTTCCATTGAATTTGTGTGAATTGAACTTGTTTACCCTGAATCCAAATCTATTTTCAATGATCTGATCTCCTAGAATGGTCTCATGACTTACCAAAGCCAAATCTAAAAAAGTACCATTTCCTGTCACATTAGTGAATCTCAGAAGGATATTTTTATTGCCTAGAAAGTAAAAAATATCGCAGACTTACCAATAATAGCATCAATTGCTCTCTAACCTGTTTCCTGGTGTTAAATTATCCAAAACAACTACTGCAGTAGTAATTATCTGTCTAGTAACATGAAAGAACTCTCTTGGCAGTGAAAAAGGATTCTGGTGGCATATGGCATGCTGGCAGTAATAATCTCTTACCAAACTATGAATTGCATTGTCATTAACACACACTGCTGCTCCCTGCCTTTTCATGAAAAGCAGCCACTGGTCTTAGAGTATTCATAACCACCCTCAATCAGCTTCAGCAGCATCCTCTCAACATCATTTGTTCTGACGTGAAGGACAGCCAGGGGATTCCTTCCTGCTCCTACTGGGAAATTTTCCACACTTTGATTCCCATTTTTCAGCAAAAAAGCACACTGTTCTTTGGCTTGTCTGTCATCAGGTTCTTGAAGCTGTTTGGCTAAATAGCTGCTCAGGTTTTGGAGGCAGGACAGGCATGTGTGGATTGCTCTTGTAAGCATTAGCCTTGAAAGGAAGCAGCATCTTGTGCTAACAGGATGATTCTGCTTCCAGAATTAAAAAATACTGCTCAGAAATAGCATGAGTATTTGTGTGGGAACCTTGTGTGGGACCTACAAATCCTCCATCTCACAGTAATGCAGCTCTGTCTTTTCTGGTAGTGTCTCAACTCTCTAATCCTTTCCCTTTTGTTGCAACTATTCTTTCTTCTCTTCTTTTTACAGTCCCTCCATATTATCTTCATTCTTTATCTGACCAAGCCTTGATGTCAGCTTAATAAAAAACCCTGTAGGTTTAAAAGAACTATGCCTTGCTTTTAAGGCATTGCTTCCTTTCTTTATCACATCCATGGATACAGGGGCTTCACATGTTTGTGGTCAGTTCCCTGAATCACAGCAGCAGAATCACAATGATAAAACTGCTCTGTGAGTTGCTTTAGCCTTGCTGGCATGCTCAGCCACATGCGTGGAGATCTGCCTATGATCCTGTCTTTTAGGCCTTGGATTAAGCCTTTTCACTCTCCACCACCAAAGACTCACCTAATTTCACTTGAAGTGGGGATGGCTTATAGTTCATGGCTACAGTCTCTCCCTCTCTCGTATCACAATCTCTGTCCGAAATAGCTGCGGCTGTTGGATCCTGTTAAGAAAGAACAGAAACAAAACAGAATGGTTTAGCTGATAGTTCTTCAGCTTCTTCTCTGAGAGGCTATTATGCAACTCCACCCCCTTCACAATCAGAGGGAACAGAGAACATGCTGGTGTTTAGCATGCTGGAACCCAAGGGCAAAACACAGAACTTTAGAAACACATTTGCTGCATCAAAGTACCTCTAGAAATGCCAAATTTCAACATCAGGCTTATCTGATGGATGATACTGGGAATATGATGTGGATGTTGGGTCACTAGTTCAAATTCAGTCTAGCCTGGCAGTAGTCCCAAATAATTTTCACAGGATGACTCCTTGCGTGTTGTATGAAACATATTTACAGATTCAAATGAATTCCAAGTGGACTACTCAACCTTAAAACTAAGAAGTTTGAGACCAAGTCTGTGTGAAAATCCAGCTTGGAAGGAATGAGAACTACATAGGTAGGATAATTCAATTTCTGGTCCCTCTTGCGACCTATTTCATGGCTGACAGGAAAGTTCTGTCAGCATAGTACCTTTCACTGTCACTAAAATTTCCCCCCTGGCAACTCAATCTCCCCAAATACATTCTGTTCCTGCCTACTGGCAGACAACATGTACTGAACTCTATGGTAGACCACATCAAAGAACTGGAGAGAGAAACAAACTACCAACTCAGAGTTCTGCTGATAAAAATAATTTAAGTCCTTTCACAGCAAACTGCAAACCTGTTGGAACTCTCTCCACATAGCACCACAGGGAAAATTAAAACTGGTTTTCAAACATGTTCTCACTCCCACCTAGAAGACAGGAATTGAACTGAACATGCACATATGTGTATGTAAATTTGGGTATATCATAAATACAGTTGCATAGGCAAAGCAAACATTCAGCATTTAATTCAATAGATGAATAAATCATCACTTGTAAGAAATGGAACAAGGCATCATAAATTAAATAGTAGAATACTGTTTCAGTCTGGTGAATTGATATTTTCTCTCACTCAGTTTCTGGAGTTTTTATTTTGTACATAATTCCATGTAAAATGCATCTCATCATTTGGCACTGACACCTGTATGCAAAGCAGAGTCACTGAGTTTCAATGCAAGGTACTGTCTCAGTAGTACTCAAGGTACTTCACTATCAGTAAAAAAAAAAAAAAAATCACTTACTGAGTCACTCTTCTGCCTGCCTTTGTCCTGCAGTGCACATTAGTTCTTTTTAATACACTGGACTTAGGAGATAAAATGTGATTTTTGAATAAGGCTCTAGCTTGGTGGAAACTGGTTAAATAACATATGTAGGATTATAACATTTTATGAAAATCCTGCTCATTACCCAGTAGACTTTGACAGTACTTAAAATGGATGGAACTTAAAGACCTCATATTCAAGGACAATGATGAACAAAAGGCAATTTCTTCTGCTTTCCTCTAATGCAGTCACTGCTGCATTCTTCCTCTAATATAGCAGTTTAGTCACTAGTTAAAGGAAGGGAGAAGGAGAAAAATTAAAGAGGGGAAGAAAGAAGGAAAGAAAGAATGCAAGAAGGCAGGAGGAAAGAGGAAAGGAAAGAGG
>VXBR01009413.1:2430-12898 GCA_013400215.1 Cisticola juncidis | reverse complement strand
AAGGGGGGTGGGATCTGGGATTTGGGCAGGGAATGGGGGATGGATCTGGGATTTGGGATTTGGGGCAGGGAATGGGGGATGCATCGGGAATTTGGGATTTGGGCAGGGAATGGGGGTCGGATCCAATTCCAGTATCTCCTTCCCCTCTCCAGCCCCAAACTGGGACGGGCAGGTGCCAGCGGTGGGGGCAGGGAATGGGGATTGGGATGTGGGATCTGCCTGCTTTGGGGAGAATTTGGGATTTTGCCGTGCCCAGGCAGAGGGAGGGGAGGGCCCTTCTGGGATGGATCCCACAACAGCCCGGGGCAATGTGGAGCTGCATCCCGGTGCTTTTCCCGGATCTAAGACAAACCCAGGGAACGGGGACAAACCCGTGGACCTGGGACAAACCCATGGAATGGGGACAAAACCCACGGAACGGGGACAAACCCACAGAACGGGGACAAACCCATGGAAAGGGGACAAACCCACGGATCTGGAACAAACCCATGGAACGGGGACAAACCCCATGGAACGGGGACAAACTCATGGAACGGGGACAAACCCCATGGAACGGGGACAAACCCATGGAATAGGGACAAACCCCATGGAACTGGGATAAACCCATGGAATGGGGACAAACCCACGGATCTGGAACAAACCCATGGAACGGGGACAAACCCACGGAACGCGGACAAACCCACGGAACGCGGACAAACCCACGGAACGCGGACAAACCCACGGAACGCGGACAAACCCACGGAAC
Source organism: Cisticola juncidis (assembly GCA_013400215.1). NCBI lineage: Eukaryota > Metazoa > Chordata > Aves > Passeriformes > Cisticolidae > Cisticola > Cisticola juncidis. The sequence goes on along the minus strand of VXBR01009413.1, from coordinate 12,153 downwards.
GCGGACAAACCCACGGAACGCGGACAAACCCACGGAACGCGGACAAACCCACGGAACGCGGACAAACCCACGGAACGCGGACAAACCCACGGAACGCGGACAAACCCACGGAACGCGGACAAACCCACGGAACGCGGACAAACCCACGGAACGCGGACAAACCCACGGAACGGGGACAAACCCATGGAACAGGGACAAACCCGTGGAAATGGGACAAATCCCATGGAAATGTGACAAACCCACGGAACGGGGACAAACCCACGGAACGGGGACAAACCCATGGAACGGGGACAAACCAAACCGTGGAATTAGGGCCGGGATTTGGTTACAAAAGCGGCTCCTTACAAAACCAACCTTCGCCTCGGCCCCAATCCCTGATCCCAAGAAAAATGCGGAGATTTGAGGGATTTTCTGCTCCGTGGGAGCCCCGGGCTGCGCAGCCGGGGCCGGCACCGCCTCCAGATGTTCGCAGATGTTTGCAGATGTGCTCCCCGCAGCTGCCGCTCCCAGGTGCGCCCCGCACCTTCCCCCTGCCCGCAGACCCCATCCCCGCCCTTCTCCTCCCCAAAACCCCGCTGCGCTCGTCCCGGCACCCCAGGACAAATTTATTTTCATTTTTCCCAGAGCGAGGGGAAATTTCCATATAAATGGGGCACTTCCCGGGGAACGCGAGCCGCGCCCCCGCCTCATTCCCGATTTTCTTTCCAGCTTCCCTGTGGCATTCCCGGCTTGGCCAGGCAGGAGTTAAGCCGGGCTGGGGGAAGGGAAGCGCGAGTGCTGCTGGCAGCATAAAGAGAGGGCGTTTTTCCCTTCCATCAGCTCCTTTGATTTTTTTTCCATGAAAAGCTCCCACTCCCGCCTGTCACATAAATTGCGGCTCGGCGTTAATTGCAGGGGGGTGGCAGGAGCTGCGGGGGCGATGTCACCGCTCCGGGGGACGAACGGGACTGCAGCGCCAGCAGGGAACGAGCGGGAATTCGGGGTTATCCCTGCCGGGGGTGCCCGGGATGCGCCGGCCCCGGGCCTGTGGGGCGAGCGGGGTTTGGTCCTGGTTTGGGGCTGGAGAGGGGAAGGAGCAGCTGGGAATGGATCCAGACCCTATTCCCTGTCCCAAATCCTGGATCCATCCCCCATTCCCTGCCTTAAATCCTGGATGCATCCCCCATTCCCTGCCCCAAATTCCAGCTCCATCCCCATTTCCTGCCCCAAATCCTGGATCCATCCCCCAGTCCCTGCCCTAAAACCCACATCGATCTCCCATTCCCTGCCCCAAATCCCAGCTCCAGCCCCCATTCCCTGCCCCACATCCCAGCACCATCCCCCATTCCCTGCCCCAAATTCCAGCTCCATCCCCATTTCCTGCCCCAAATCCTGGATCCATCCCCCAGTCCCTGCCCTAAAACCCACATCGATCTCCCATTCCCTGCCCCAAATCCCAGCTCCAGCCCCCATTCCCTGCCCCACATCCCAGCACCATCCCCCATTCCCTGCCCCAAATCCTGGATCCATTCCCTACCCTAAATCCCACATCAATCCCCCATTCCCTGCCCCAAATCCCGGCTCCAGCCCGGCTCCTGCTGCCACCCTCGCTGTCCCCCCGGCCTTGGGGACATTCCAGCTCCCGCTCCCTCCCTGCCGGCCCCGGGCGCTCCCGATTCCCGATTTTAATCTGATTTTTCCCAGATGTGGCCGGCGCTGCGGGAGCCTTGTGTAACGCCCTAATCCCGGTGGGAATCAGGGCGCAGCTCAGGAACGGGGCCCAAAAAACCTCGGGAACAAGGGCGGCCTTGTGCCGGGATCGTCCCCGGGAGAGCAGGAAGGGGAACGGGATTTCGGGAAAAGCGGAGGGGAAGAGCTGCCCCCAACCCCGGGAAGGGGCCTGCTCATTAAGCATTAATGGTGTTAATTAACCCCACAGAGACGCAGCTTCCCGGGCTCGTCCTTTTGGTATTTCTTCGTCCCGGGGAGCTCTGTGCGCTGCTGAGACCCGGTGGACTCACTCTGATCCCCCAAATCCACCTGGCAGGGACGGGGTCTCCAAAATCCACCTGGCAAAGACAGGACCCTCTAAATTCATCCCACCCCACCCCTGTGGGGCTGGGCATGGCCCCACAAGGACTGGGTGTGACCCCACAGGAGTTGGGTGTGACCCTACAAGGACTGGGTGTGACCCCACACTGGTGTGACCAACAGGAACTGGGTGTAACCCCACAGGGGTTGGGTGTGACCCTACAAGGATTGGGTGTGGCCCCACAGGAACTGGGTGTGACCCCAAAGCAGGGCTGGGTGTGACCCCATTGAGGGGCTGGGTGTGACCCCAAAGTGGGGCTGGGTGTGATCCTACAGGAGCTGGGTGTGACCCCACAGGGGTTGGATGTGACCCTACAAGGATTGGGTGTGGCCCTACAGGAGCTGGCTGTGACCCCACTGTGGGGCTGGTATGACCCCAAAGCTGAGCTGGGTGTGACCCTATTGTGGGGCCTGGTGTGACCCTACAGGAGCTGGGTGTGACCCCACAGGGGCTGGGTGTGATCCCATAGTGGGGCCTGGTGTGGCCCCACAGGAACTGGGTATGACCCCAAAGCCGGGCTGGGTGTGACCCCACACCAGGGTCATGTGTGACCCCAAAGCCGGGCTGGGTGTGACNGCGGAGCCCCCAGCACGGCCCCAGCTGGTGCGGCACAGGTGGCTCCGTGCGCTGCATCCCGATGGCGCCCGGAGCGGAATTCCCTGGATCCCCGGGCGCCCATCCATGAAATACCGCGGCGGGGAGGCCGCCGCAATTCCAGGTGGGCCGGGAGGCGCTGCAGTGTCACAAAAAGCANGGGTGTGGCCCCACAGGAACTGGGTGTGACCCCAAAGCAGGGCTGGGTGTGACCCCATTGAGGGGCTGGGTGTGACCCCAAAGTGGGGCTGGGTGTGATCCTACAGGAGCTGGGTGTGACCCCACAGGGGTTGGATGTGACCCTACAAGGATTGGGTGTGGCCCTACAGGAGCTGGCTGTGACCCCACTGTGGGGCTGGTATGACCCCAAAGCTGAGCTGGGTGTGACCCTATTGTGGGGCCTGGTGTGACCCTACAGGAGCTGGGTGTGACCCCACAGGGGCTGGGTGTGATCCCATAGTGGGGCCTGGTGTGGCCCCACAGGAACTGGGTATGACCCCAAAGCCGGGCTGGGTGTGACCCCACACCAGGGTCATGTGTGACCCCAAAGCCGGGCTGGGTGTGACCCCAAAGCTGGGCTTGGTGTGACCCCAAAGCCAGGCCGGGTGTGACCCCACAGCGGGCGCCGATCCCCAGAGGTTCCGGGCTGCGCACCCCCCCTCCCTCTGGGCCCCGCCCTGCACGGGGAACATTTTGGGGGCTGAGCATCGCCCCCATCCCAAATCCAACATTTCCCTCCTCCCGCGGCTCGGGAAGGAGAGAGAGAAGGGAAGGAGGGAAGGAAGGAGGGAGGGAAGGGAAGGAGGGAAGGGAAGGAGGGATGGAGGGAGGGAGGAAAGGNAATCCCTGCCCGCTCCCCCGGCCCCAGCACGGGTTTGGGGTGTTTGACCCACACTGAGATTCCGGGCAGGAAATCCCTGCCCCTTTCCCAATCCCGGCCGTTTCCCGGGGATGTTTCCCTGCCTTTAAAGCCCACCAGCCGCGTTCCTGTGGGATTTGGGGGATGAATTCAAACACAGCTGCCGGGAACTTGTGGGATCCGCGGCTCCCGCGTCCCTGGCGCTGCAGCAGCCCGAGCAGTGATTAATCCCGGCCATCTGGCCTGGCCTCCGCCTCCTCCTCCTCCTCCTCCTCTTCCTCCTCCTCATCCCCATCCCTGAGGATTCTCCCCCTCACGCCCTGCCTCAGTTTCCCCACCTGTAGGCCGAGCTTTGTTCCCGGGGGGATGAATTCCCCCTGCCCGGGGGGAAATTTTGGGAAAGGCCGGGAAGAGGAGGATGAGGAGGAGGATGAGGAGGGAGGCGGCCGCTCCGCCTGCAGAGGTTAATGGCTTTTCCCGGGATAATGGGATTCCAGGATCCCGCCTGTCCTCTCGCCTGTCGCTTCCCATCAGATCCGCGCTCGGCTTCACCTCCAGCAGGGCACCCCCTCTCCCTGGGTTTGTTTGGTTTTTTGGGAACCGGGGGCGTTTAACCCTTCCCGGGGATCACGGAGACCTGGAATTCCTGGCCAGGACTCCCGCAGGGATCCACCTGTGGGAGCGCTGGTGCCAAAAACCTTCATTTTTCCACCAAAAAGGACGGATTTGGACACGAGCCGAATCCACGCGGGTGCAGAAAAGCCGCGTCCCGCCCGCTCTCCCAGCGCCAGGCTCCGGGAATTTGTTCCTTTCTGGGATAAATTCATTTTTGGCGTCTTTTCCTGGGAGTTCTACAGCCAAACCCGCTCATCCCTTGGGATCCCCGGGCTCGGCCCTGCCCGTGCCAAGGACGGGCCCTTTGATCCTGGGGGGATGAAGGCTCCTCCTCCTCCTCCTGCCGGTCCCTTTGTTGTGGCGGTGCCCAAACGTCCTCTCGGATCAGAGCACCGCGCTGACATCGCCCACGGAGCCGCCATCTGTCCCCCGCCCGGCGCCCATCCCAAATCCCGGGAAAAGCGGGAATGTCACCGCCGGGCTGGTGGCGGGAGCCGCACGGGAGAGGGTCGGGGTCAAATCCCGGAGTTTGGCTTTTCCCTCCCCCGCCGGGGCTGGAGCGGGGCCGTGTCCAGCGCCTCGGTGGCTGCAGGATGCCGGGCAAAGCAACCGGAGCCAGAATTCCCTGGATTCAGAGAGCTTTTCCCACCCAAACTGGATTTTCCGAGGGCTAGGAAAGGACAGGAGTGGTCAGAGGTGCTGAGCGTTTTCCCAGGGATTCCCAGCACCCCAACCTGGCTGTATCCCTGCCAAAAATTCCTTGGCCAATTCCCGGTGCTGAGCCAGCCCTGCCCATCCCGGGATTTTTCTGGAGCATCCCAGCCCCTCATTCCCAAGGCTGGATAAAGCACAGCCACGGCTCTCCCGGCTCCCCGATCCCATCCCCATCCCAAAACCGGGATCAGAGCGGGATCCCGATGCTTTTCCAGCCTCCCTGGGAAGCGGGAATGCACTGCTGTGGAAAACAGGCTGGGATCTCATTCCCAGAAGAGCAGGGCCGGGAAGGAGCCGCTGTCGATAAATTCCCGGCGTTGGGATGGCGGTGGCAGGGCTGACCTTTGGAAAGATCTCCCGAGGCGAGGCTGGGGATGGGGATGGGCTGATGGCATTCCCNNGCCGATGGCATTCCCGGTGAGCTGATGGCATTCCCGATGAGCTGATGACATTCCTGATGAGCCAATGGCATTCCCGATGAGCCAGTGGCATTCCCGATGGGTCGATGGCATTCCTGATGAGCCGATGGCATTCCCGATGATGGGTGGCATTCCCGATGGGCCGATGGCATTCCCGGTGAGCTGATGGCATTCCCGATGAGCTGATGACATTCCTGATGAGCCAATGGCATTCCCGATGATGGATGGCATTCCCGATGAGCTGGTGGCATTCCTGATGAGCTGGTGGCATTCCCGATGAGCCAGTGGCATTCCCGATGGGTCGATGGCATTCCTGATGAGCCGATGGCATTCCCGATGATGGATTGCATTCCCGATGAGCCAGTGGCATTCCCGATGAGCTGATGACATTCCTGATGAGCCAATGACATTCCCGATGAGCCGATGGGATTCCCGATGAGCCAGTGGCATTCCCGATGGGCTGATGGCATTCCTGATGATGGATGGGGATCTGGGAGGGATGCACTTCCCACTGCTCCGTAAGACCTGGAATTCCAGCTTGGGAAGGGGTTAGAGGGTGACAGATGGACTCGGAGTGCATCCAATTCCAAATTCTCCCACAAAACCAAAATTCCCCCTTTTCTCCTGAGAAAAGGATGGAGGGATGGATGGATGGATGGAGGGAGGGAGGGATGGATGGAGGGATGGAGGGATGGAGGGATGGATCCATGGAAGGATCAGTGTTTCTGGGATGCAGACTCCACCTCCAGCCCAGCACAGAATTCCCAAACAATCCCACAGCAAGCTGAGATCTCCACTCCAAACCCATCCCTGCCCCTCTGGATGACACTGGGACAATCCCAAATCCTCCGAGAATTCCACAGAAAACCCAGTCCTGCCTTCCTCTGCCTACCCCGGGCACTGAGATCCGAACTGGGACCATCCCGAGCACGGGGCTCTGCCTGAAATCCCGGGAATGCCGAATCCCGTGGCTGGGAGTGACGGGGACAGGGACAGGGAGGGGACAGGGACAGGGACAGGGCCAAGGCTCTTTGGAGCTGCCACCTCTCCCCAGCCCTCTCAGCCTGATCCCGCTTTTATCCCTCAGGGAAATTGTCCCGAAGCGCTGGAAAAAGCAGCGCCACGACCCCGTGGCTTTTCCGGGAATTCGGGCACGTGCCGGCAATTCCCAGGAAACCGCGGCGGGAGGCCGGAGCCGGATCCGGGAGAGGGAGGAGGGAGGAAAGGCCAGGCTGCTTAACCCCGGTGACAAATGTCCATCTGTCCCCATCCCCGGGGACAGCGCCCCGCGGGAGCGGCGGCCTCGGGAAGGCCGGGACGCGCCCCAGCCCCGATCGATCTCATTTCCACATCCCCAAATCCCCTCCGCCGGCAGAATTTGGGAACGGAGCGGCTCTGGAATGAGCAGGGAAAAGGGGGATGCGCGTGATGAATTATTCAGGACCCCGGGATTAATCGGGGCCGCTTCCAGCTGGCGCTAAATTATCGCTCAGGGTCATGCGGGAAAACGCCTTTGGAATTCATTTCCCTGATTATTGTTTGGATCTGAGAGCTGCCAGCGGCTGTTTGGGGGGATTTTGTGTTTTTTTCCTCAACCTCTCGCATTCCCCCTCCGGCTTCCACTAATGGATGGAAGGGCTGCGAGACGGGAAACAGGGAAGCAGATCCGGATAATTCATCCGGAGTGATGGAAATGAGGGAGAGAATTCCTGCTGAGCAGGGCCACGGCCCCGCCTGCAGCCCGGGATTGTCTGGGGAGGTCACGAATTTCCAAGGAAAGTCACGATTTTCCGAGGAAGATCAGGATTTTCCAGTGAAAGTCGTTAGGATTTTCCAAAGAAGGTCAGGATTTTCCAAGGAAAGTCAGAGTTTTCCAAGGAAACTCATGATTTTCCAAGGAAGGTCACAATTTTTCCCTGGATCTGAGGATGCCACAATCCTGGCCTGTCTCTGAACCTGGGGAATCCCACAATCCCTGGATTTGAGGAATCCCACAAACCCCACAAATCCGTGGATCTGAGGATCCCACAATCAATGCAAATTCCTAGATCTGAGGAATCCCACAATCCCTGCAAATCCCTGGATTTGAGGATCCTACAATCCCTGCAAATCCCTGGATCTGAGGATTCCACAATCCCTGGATTTGAGGAATCCCCAAATCCTTGCAAATCCCTGGATGTGAGGATCCCACAATCCCTGCAAATCCCTGGATCTGAGGATCCCACAATCCTTGCAAATCCCTAGATTTGAGGATCCCACAATCCCTGCAAATCCCTGGATTTGAGGATCCCACAATCCCTGCAAATCCCTGGATTTGAGGATCCCACAATCCCTGCAAATCCCTGGATTTGAGGATCCCACACCCCTGGATCTGGGCAATCCCACAGTCCCAAATTGAGGAATCCCACAGCCCTTGTCCACCCTGGATCGGAGCAATCCCACCACCCCCGCGGGCCTTGTGAAAATCCCAGAGCCCCCACACCGGGACGAGCAAATCCCGGGAATTCTCTCCCAGGCTCATCCCTTGGAAGAGGCACCCAGAGCCCCGAATTTTCCCTTTTCCATCCTTTTCCCCCCTTTTTTCCCTCGTCCCGCCCGCTCTCCCTCTGGAGAACAAAAGCCTTTGATCATCTGCGGGAGACAAAGAAATCAAAGACTTCAGCAAAACGCTGCTGTTGGAGCGAATTAACGTCGGGAAACTCCGCCCGTCCCGGGGTTTTTTCCAGTTTTTTTTTCCCAGGGGAAATCCGCACTCGAATTCCTCCTTCCTCTCCGGCTCCTCTTTTCCTTTTATCTGCCTTTTTTCACCCCAAATCCCCAAAAAGGCAGAGCTGGGGCGGTGATGAATCCCCGGGGATGAATCCCGGGAATGCCGAGCCTGGAAAACACAAATCCGGAGGGATTTGTTTCCCTCCCGGATTTAATCACGGCCGCGTTTTAGGCTCGGGTTTAACCCAGCCCGACCTCGCTCAGCGCCCCTAATTTGTCATCTGCGACCTTTGGGGTGTCACCAGCTCGGCGGTGTCACCCGAGCGGGGATCTGGGGACATCCAGGGCCTGGAAGACCCGGGGAATCCGGGAAAAGCTGCTGATGGCGCTGAAACAGCTTTAATGGATGGGATCGCTGACAGCCCCGAGCGAGCCGGGCTGGCGTCGGCTGGCGCTGATTGTCCCCGCGCCAGCCCGGGGCTGTCCCCGAGCCAGCACGGCCACCAGAGCCACCCGCGCCGGCCAGAAAACAGCGGGAGGGCAGCGGGATCTCGGGTCCAGCCTAGTTTGAGCACCCAAATTGGGGGTTTTAGCCCCAAATCGTGGGGGGAAAGGTTTGGGTTGAGGAGTCCCAGAATCGGGGCTTTTATCCCCAAGAAAGGTTTGGATTGGGAAATCTCAGAATTAGGGTTTTGTCCCCAAAAAAAGTTTGGGTTAGGGAGTCCCAGAATCGGGGTTTTGCCCCCAAAACAGGCGGCACATGCTGGGGAATGGTTTGCTTTGAGAAATCCCAGAATTGGGATTTTGTTCCCAAGAAAGGTTTGGATTGGGAAATCTCAGAATTAGGGTTTTGTCCCCAAAACAGGCGGCACATGCTGGGGAATGGTTTGCTTTGAGAAATCCCAGAATTGGGATTTTGTTCCCAAGAAAGGTTTGGTTTGAGGCATCCAGAATCAGGGGGTTTATCCCCAAGAAATGTTTGGTTTGGGGAATCCCAAAACAGGAGTCTTTACCCCCAAGAAACGTGTGGTTTGGGAATCCCAGAATTGGGGGGGTTATCCTCAAATCACAGGGGAAAAGTTTGGGTTGGAAATCCCAGGATTGGGGGTTTTGTCCCCAAATCATAGTGGGAAAGGTTTGCTTTGAGAAATCCCAGAATCGGGGTTTTTGTCCCCGAGAAAAGTTTGGTTTGGGGAATCCCAGAATTGGGGGTTTTCTCCCCAATAAAGGTTCGGGCTGGGCAATCCCAGAATGGGGGCTTTTATCCCCAGGAATGGTTTACTTTGGGCAGTCCCATAATCGGGGTTTTTCTCCCCAATAAAGGTTCGGGCTGGGCAATCCCAGAATCGGGGCTTTTATCCCCAGGAATGGTTTACTTTGGGCAATCCCAGAATCGGGGTTTTTCTCCCCAGTAAAGGTTTGGATTCAGCAATCCCAGAATCAGGGGTTTTCTCCCCAATAAAGGTTCGGGCTGGGCAATCCCAGAATCGGGGCTTTTATCCGCAGGAATGTTTTATATTGGGCAGTCCCAGAATCGGGGTTTTTCTCCCCAGTAAAGGTTTGGATTCAGCAATCCCAGAATCAGGGGTTTTCTCCCCAATAAAGGTTCGGGCTGGGCAATCCCAGAATCGGGGCTTTTATCCGCAGGAATGTTTTATATTGGGCAGTCCCAGAATCGGGGTTTTTCTCCCCAATAAAGGTTCGGATCAGACAATCCCAGAATCGGGGTTTTTCTCCCCAAT
>VXBR01009411.1:0-18011 GCA_013400215.1 Cisticola juncidis | reverse complement strand
CTATGGAGTGTGTGTAGGGAAGCCTTTTGTGGAATTTGAAGGGGATCACTATGGGGTTTGTGGGGTTCTCTGTGGGGTTTGGGGGGTCTCTAAGAGTTTGGGGGCGACTATCGGATGGAGAGTCTCTACAGGGTTTGAGAGGGTCCTTATGAGATTGAAGAGGTTGTTAAAGGATTTGGAGGAGATCCCTATGGGGTTGGGGACATGGGTAGTGGGAGGGGGTGGTGGCAGTTCTGGAGGAATTGATTGCCTGTAGGGGCTAGGGCAGTCTCTGGAGGTCTCTACCCCACCAGGGACACCCTTCAACCTCCAGGGTTCTTGGTGGGATTAGAGGAGTCCTGTGGAGGAGGTGGCTATGGGGTTGAAGGAGGCTTTATGAGGTAGAGGGGCCCTGCAGAACATGCCTGGTTGGATGGAGGTGGGTCCCTATAGGGGCTGGTGGGGTTTCTGGGGGTCCCTGACTCCCCTTGCCCCAATGCCAGGGTCGCTGGTGTCACGGGGGGGCCGGGACCTGGCACTGGGAGCCCCCTGCCCTGGCTGGCGGCGGCAGCGGGGAGCAGTGCGGGGGGCACTGGCACAGGCTGGGGGGCGTCTTGGGCCCCTCCTTTGGCTGCAAGGCCGGGAGTTGTGTGAGGTGAGACCCTGAAAAAACTTCTTCCCAAACTGATCCCCCTGACACCCCCAAAACTTACCCTCCTTGCATTCCAAAACAGATCCCCAAACAATATTGACCAGGAAAACCCTGCCCCATGCACCCCAAAACTGATATCTTAAACCCCACTCCCTTCACCGAAACCCCACCCATGCACCTTAACCATGCCCCCTGAGTCTGAAAACTGCCTGCCACAAACCCTGCCCTCTGCACTCAACCCCTATTCTCTGCATCACAAACGTGATCCCCAAACCCTGCACCCACACCACACTCCCTGTCCCCCAAAACTGACCCACCCAAACCTCACTCTCTACACCTCAAAAAGGCATTAGCCGTCAGAGTCCCCAAAACTCCCTTAGAGCTCCCCACTTCTCTCCTGTGACCCCCTAAACTACCCTCAGACTCCCCCTTTATTTCCTCGAAGGCTTCTGCCAACCTCCTCTTTTCCCCAGGAGCTGCGTTCCCATGGGGGGGTCCCCCTGGACCCCTTTGAGGTGTTCACCTTCCATACCTGCAGCACCATTGCACGCCTCCTCTTTGGGGACCTGGTAGGAATTTGGGGGGTCCCCAGGATGAAGACAAGGGTTTAGGGATGGACCCCGGTTTTTATGGGGGCCCAGGGGTTTGCAGAGGACCCAGGAGTTTGTGGAGGGAACATCCAGCTGTTTGGGGGTACTGAGCGATTTGTGGATGGGTGGCAGGGTTTTGGGGACACACGGGAGTTTGAGAGGACCCGAGTGTCTGAAACTGTGTTGCGTGTGTTCTGGGGGATCCAGAGGGAACTTGAGTACTGGACAGTACACAGGTATGTCCTCCTCCAGGTGCCCCCTCCAGGGGAGCTCCGGGCCTTCTCCCACTGCTTGGGGGAGCTGCTGCAGGTTTGGGGGTGCAGCAGTGTACGGGTGCTTGACCTGCTGCCCCTGCTGCGGGTAAGCCTGGCACATCCTATGGGTGGCCTATGGGGCTGTGACCGTTTTGCTTCAGGAGGGTCTATGGAGTCCAGGGCTATAGAGCCCTATAGGGGCAGTGAGGGAACTGTGGAGGGCTACAGGGGGGCTGTGGGCCCTTGGTGAGGCTGTAGGGCCCTGGGAAGGGCTATGAGTCTCAAGGGAGTTATGTGTCTCATGGGAGGGATATGGGGCTGGTGGGGTTATTTGGGGTTGGGAGGGAAGTTATAGGATCCATATCGGTCTGGAGAAGGATATGGGGGGCTGGCAGGGAGCATAGAGCATCCATAGGGGGCTTGGGTGGTCTCTATGGCACTGGGACTGTATAACCCTAGGAGAGGAAGTGTGGGGTCTCTATAGGGCTGGACAGGGGTTATAATGTCTATATGGGGCTAGGGGGAGTGTTATAGGGTCTGTATGATGTTGAGGAGCTCTGTGGACCTGGGAGGGGAAGTTGTGGGGGCTCTATAGGGCTAGAGTGGTCTATATGAGGTAAAGTGTCTCTATGGAGCTGAGGGTGTCTATAGGACATTAGAGGGGTTTATATGGGCAAGGAGGGCACCCATTGGGTCACTGTGACCCAGGGTACATACAGTTTCCCTGGGCCTCAGGAGACTTATGCAGCGTCTCTGGGGGAGGGGATGTCTCTCTGAGGTCAAGGGTTCCTTGGGGGTCCCTATGGAGTCCCTATCCCCAGGCCGTGCCGAACCCAGGACTGCAGAAGCTGCTGCAGCTTATCCAGCGCCGTGACACCTTCGTGGAGGCCCAGATCCAGCGGCACCAGGTGGGGAGGCCTGGGGACCTGGGGGCAGCCAGGGGTCAGGAGCAGTCTGGTGGGAACAGAGGGTCAGGGGAGACCCAGGGGTTTGGAAAATACCTGGGGGTCTGGAAGGGCCCAGGCTCTGGATAGAAACCAGGAGTTTGGTGGGGTACCCAGGGGCTCAAGGGGACCCACATATTTTAGGGGAAACAGAGGTTTGGGGGGACCCAAGTGGATGGGAGGACCCAGGGGTCTGGGAGGGATGTGGGGTTGGGGAGATGTAAGGGCTGCGGGAGGAACCAGGGCTTTGGGTGGACTTGGGGGTTTGGAAGGGACTCTCATGTTTGGGGGCAGCCAGGGGTCAGGAGAACCCCCCAACATGTGTCATCCCTTTGCCAGGCGTGCCCCTCCCCTCCCCTGGACACAGTTCTGGGGGCGCTGCTGGGGCGTAATTCTGGGGGGGCGCCCCTGAGCCCTCCCCGGCTGCACATGGCACTGGTCGACCTGTTCATTGGGGGCACCGAGACCACGGCGGCTGCTCTGGGTTGGGCTGTGGCTTTCTTGCTGCACCGCCCTGAGGTGAAATGCATGGCCCTCCATGTCTTACATGCAGCACAGGAAGGTCCTGTGTGTACCCAGGGGTCCCATATCCCCACCCACATACTATATATGTGTTCTATGTATCCCTCATGTTCCCTTCTCCATGGGCTTCTTGCTGCTCTGTCCCCAGATGACATGTGTGGCTCCATGTGTGTCCCTGGGGGTCCCATATGCCCACCTGTGTCCTACATGTCCGCCGTGTTTCTCCATGGCTGACACCATGCTCTTGCACCACCCTTAGGTGCCACATGCATGTTGGAGCCATGTCCAAGTCCCCATGCGTGTTCTGGGAAGGGACTCGCGTCCCCACATATGTTCCCCAGGAGGGTCCCATATCTCCCACTCATGTCCCATGCAGTCCCTGTGGCCACTGGTGTCCCCCCACTCTGTCCTGAGGTGCCACATGGATGTCACTGACAGAGCTCTGTGTGTGTCCCCACGTGGTTCCTTGGTTTGGGGTTTCCATGGAGAGGTGGCTCAGGGTCTGGTGATAGAGGGTCCTGAGTGACAGGTCTGAGGGCTCAGGATTGTCCCCAGGGAGGAGGGAGGAGCATGTTGGGGGAGGGGGGGGTGGTCCCAGGGCAGGTTTGGCAGTTTGGAGGGGTCTGGAGATGGTTTGAGGTCTCATGGGCAGGTTTGAGTTCATGAGGGTCTGGGTAGTCCCACCGCCGCTGTGTGCCCTCTGGGATGCACCCTGACACCCCATGACAGACGTGCTCCACCTGAGCAGCTGCAGGCGCGGCTGCGGGCGGAGCTGGAGGGGGCACAGGGACCCCCTGGGCCAGGGGACATGGGGCGCCTGCCCCTTCTTCAGGCCACCATCAACGAGACCCTGCGGCTGCGGCCCCCTGCACCCCTGGCACTGCCCCACTGTGCCCTGCGACACACCAGGTACCAGAACAGAGCAGTGCAGGCCAGTGTAGGGGAGGGATGCTGGGAGGAGCTGCTGTGAACCAGTTTGGGTGAGGGGGAACTGGGAGGAACCAATACAGACCAGTAAGGGACCCCTTGGTATCATCAGTAGGGTCCAGGAGAACCCAGCAGAGCCCATTACACCCCAGTGAGCCCCACTAAGACCCATCAGGTCCCAGTATGACCCCAGTAAGGCCCCAGTATGCCAGTAGGTGCCAGTAAATCCCAGAAGGGCCCACTAGAAGTAAGCCCCAATAGGTCCTGGAATGACCCCAGTAGACTAACAGACACCCAGGAGATCCTAGGAGACCCCACAATAGCCCCAGGAGGTCCCAGCAGAGCCCAGAAGATCCCAGCAGGAGTTCCTGGTATATCCCAGTAAGTCCCAGAGTAGCCCCACTAAACCCCAGTAGACATCCAGTAGACCCTAGAAAAGCTCACTATGGGTCCAGCAGTTCCTAGTGACCCCCAGTAGACCTCAGCAGATACTCAGTAGAAACCAGAGAGCTTCAGTATGGCCCCAGCAGGACTCCAGCAGATCCAGTATGGCCCAAATAGACACCAATCGACACCGAGTAGGTCACAGCGGATCCAGTATGGCACTAGCAGATCCCACCCAGTATGCCAGTAGACACCCAATAAATTCTAGTAGGTCCCAGTATGGCTCCAGTAGATTCTGGTATGGTATCGGTAAACTCCAATAGGCACCCCGTAGATCCCAGAACACCCCACAAAGCCCCAGTGTGGCCCCAGTAGCCTTCAACAGACACCCAGTAACTTCCAGTAGCACCTACCAGATCCCAGAATGGACTATGTAGACCCAAACAGACATCTAGTAATACTCAGTAGCCCCTAGAGAGCCCCTGTATGGCCTCTGTAGGTCCCAGTATGGCCCATGTAGCTTTTAGTAGTCCCTAGCAGACCCCAGTCCATCTCAGTGCCCTCCATCTCCTTCCAGTCTTGGGGGGCTCCCCGTGGTGGCTGGCACTGTCCTGGTCCCCAACCTGCTGGCAGCCCAACAGGACCCTGACATCTGGCAGCATCCCGAGGTCTTCCTGCCCGGTATGTGGGTACACCTGCACTCTGAGAGTCCCCATGCTGAACTCCTGGAGTTTCAAGCATCAAACTGGGTTCCCCCAACCGTGGGGTCTCCCCTGATTCTTGGGTATCCTGGGAACACCTTGGTTTCAACCCCAAAGCCTGAATCACCCCAAACCGACACCCCCTCCCCCAAACCTGTGGTTCTCACCCCCATCTCTATTCATCCCCCCATGCATCTGGGTACCCCCCAAAACCTGTGGGTCCTTCTGTTTCTCACCTCTATTTCCCCCTCCTCCCCAAACCCCTGAGACCCTCCTCGGGTGTCTGAACCCTGGGAACACATCCCCAAACATGTGAATCCCCTCTGACACCCTGCAGTTACCCCCAGGCCTCAGGGTCCCTCCAAGCCCCTAGGTCACCCCAAACCCCTATGTCTCCCTTTTGAACCCCGGGATCCAACCTGGTGAATCCCCCTGTAAACTTGTGCGTCCACCCCGAAATCTTGGGTCTCCCCATCGCCCCGGCTCCCCCCGAAAGCCTGTGGAGCCCCCTTAATCCTGATCCGTCGCCCACCAGAGCGTTTCCTGGCCCCTGGCGTCCCCTCGCGGTCGCTGCTGCCGTTCGGCTGCGGGGCGCGATCGTGCCCGGGGGAGGGGCTGGCGCGGGCCGAGCTCTTCGTGTTCCTGGGGCTGATCCTGCGGGAATTCCGTCTGGAGCCGGGTCCGGGGGGACTGCCGGGGCTGAGGGGGTCGCCGGGTACGGTGCTGCGCTGCCCTCCCTTTCGCCTGCGCATGGTGCCCTGCCAGCCCCCGGGCTCACCCTGACCCTGGCCTGACTCCACCTGACCACTTTATTACTTTTCCTGAACACTCTGACTCACCTGACTTTTCCTGACCCTTCCTGAATACAGCTGACTTGATCTGTGTGACACTGTCTGAACCTGGCTGACCTTGACGCCCTGACTGATTCCAGCTGACCTTGGCCTCACCCCTGTCACAGTCCTATGCCTCACCTTGACACTGACTATGACCCTAACTGTGACCCTACCCAACTCCATCTGACCCCTGCTCGAACCCTGCATGACTCCATCCCAACTCACCTGACCCTTACTAACCACAGTTGACTCCACCTGATCCTACCTTGGTGGTAGCCTGACCCATGGGTGGTTCAACACTCCAGATGCCTGGGTCTCCTCCCAATGCCAGGGTCAGTGCAGTAGGCACTTACCTCTCCCCAATAAAATTTATAGTTTTGACCCCATCCCGCAAGTTCCGGCTCTTCTTGGGACCCCCCCAAACCCTCCGGAACCCCCGAAGCTCAGCCCTGCCCCCACCCTGCGTTAATGCCTCGGACTGCATTAGGGGATATCGCAGTGGCTGATCCCCACCTCCCCGCTCCGCAGAGCCCCTCTCCGGAGAAGCTGCTGCCCAGGCTGGGGTCGCAGCGCTGCGAGGCACGGCCCGTGTCCCTCAAACTGTGCAGGGACCTGCGTTCCGCCGCTCCGCCTGGCAACAGGTGACCTGCAGCACGAAGCGCTCTGATTGGCCAAGGGCTGGCGTGCGTGGCAACCGAGCCTTCTGATTGGCTTAGAACTGTGGCGGGTCGGAGGGGAGTGAAGCCCAATCCCCAGAGCAACACCCCGAAAGAGGGGGCTCGAGGGGCGGGCGGATGGCGGGGCTGAAGGGTTGAGTTGTTCTCCGAACAACGACATCGAGGGAGCGGGAGGCGAGCAGCACTCTCCCCGACGCAAAAACACGAGGGAGAGAGCAGCGAGGAGGTGCAGGGAGGGGACGAGACCCCCTCCGCGTCCCCAAGTCGTTTGTGGCAAAGGGAAGGGGAAGGGTTGGTCCGTGAGGAAAAGCAAGGGAGGGAAAAGCAATACAAGGGGCAAGCAATACGAGGCAAAGCAAGCGTGGAGCAGGTAAGGAAAGGGAAGGGTAAGAAACGCTAGGAAAGGGAGGGTTAAACAAGGCAAATCAACAGAGGGAAAGGCAAGACAAGGGAAGGGAGAGACAGGCAAGGGAAAGCCAGGCAAGGCAAGGGGAGGCAGTGGAAGGCAAGATAAGGAAAGGAAGTGGAGGGGTAGGCCAGGTAAAGCAGTGCAAGACAAGAGAGGGGTTGACAAACCAAGGTCGGGGGAGAGGGAGGTAAGGGTTAGGGTTAGAGAATAAAGCAACAGTTGCTAATGCACCTGTGTGTCAACTGAGAGCGGGGACACAGGACACAGGGACAGACAGGCATGGAGACATACAGGATACAGGGGATACATAGGACATAGAGGACATAGAGGCACAGGATCTGGGGGACACAGGATATGCATGCACAAAGGACACAAGGACACATGGGGACACAAATAGGACATGGGGGAGACACAGAACTGTTCTTGTGTCCCTTGGGATTGATCGCATCTCCCATGACTGACCAAAGGTGATGCTGTCCCTTGCATGACCTATCTGTCCTGGCAGCTTTCATTTGGGAGTAATTCTTGGATGTATTGAATTTTGGATACCAAAACATCAGCCTATGAAAACTAAATTCCAAAATATCAGAATAATCTAGTTTTGAAATAATAGAAAACTAAAATTCAAAATAGCAAAGGAAACCGTGTTTCAAAATCTCAGATTTTAAATACCAGAGTTTTAACCTAACCCAAGTTCTAAAATACCAAAATAACCCAGTTTCAAAATACCAGAACAGCAAGTTCAGAAATACCAAGATAACGCAGTTTCAGAACACCAGACTACTAAGTTCCAAGGTACCAAATTAATTCCATTTCAAAATACCAGAATATCAAATTTAAATCTATCAAAATGACCCCATTTCAAAATATCAAACTGAAAAATAACAATTTTCAGATCTCATATATGGGTAGGATTTCCAAACCCAAAAGAATGCAATATTGTCAAAATGAGATCTGTGCTACCAAAATGGATATTTTCTCCTCGGAAAAGCTTTCCGCTGATGACCATCAATGCCTGTGTTCATTCTAATTGTACAGCCAGATGTAAGGATTTTACTTTAAAAGCAAACACTTGTAGTAGCTTTCTGCTTAGATTGTGGCTATGAGGGCAGGACAGCTGTGGCTGGGGTCAAAGTGAATCATGATTTTAAAGAGTTAAGATTTAGCTAAGGGTTAGAAGCAATTCATATTGATCAGGATGTAAGTTAGATAAATAAATGATAGGTTAATAATTATTAGATGCTTAAGCTAGAGCTAATTGTTGTATTGTTCGCCATTATGAGCTTGTTTATAGAAGGAAGTAGAGTAAGTGCACTGTTGTAAGAACATATTGAAACCAGTAGAACAATGCCAAGCTCCCGGACTTTATGTCAATCAGTCACGAAGCAGGGGACCTTGGATCTTGCCAGAGGGTCAGAGACCTGATAAAGATTTTCCTGATTTTATCCCTTAAGACCACTGACTGGAGACTACCGACCCTATTCAAGAGGTCGCATGAAGAACTAATAACCTCATTTTAACACAGAATAGGGATCGGAGGTGATAAGGTTATGCATATGTATTGTACGTAAGATTTTGGGAAATAAATAGAGGGCAAAGAACCTTATATGGGGCGGTCACGCCTTTTGGAGGTGACAGTGTTAATAAACATACCACTTTCTAACTTTAACAAGTTAGAGGGTCTTTGTCCATGATCTTCGGTTTTAATGACTCAGTTGGCGAGCTAGGTAGGAGCAGGTTCTGCTCGGCTGTGATACCATCTCGGGTCATGGACCCCCCTCGGGGTGACCCCGGGATATTCCTGGAAGAGTGGGCTCTGCTGTCAGACTGTTCATACAGCAGCAGACAAGGACTCCTGACTACCAAAAACCCCGGACAAAAGGGTATGTTTAAAAATTGAAACAGTTTTAAACAGTGACCTGTAAGCCATAGGACTGGTCGGGAAAGGCCGTTGGTAAATCGTGGGAGGCGTCCCACGCTCAGCCAGCGCCTATGCAGTGCGCTTGCAAGCGGAAATTGCAGTTGGTGTCGGGTCAGTTGTATTTCGTTGCCAGCAGAGGGAGCTGTTGAGCTGCTGTTCTGGGAGGGGGCGGGGGTGCGGGGGCTCAGGCTTCGGTTTCTGGCAGAAGGGGATTTTGCCATTTGTTGCGCCTTAGAGGGCTCAATTTGCTAGCAGTTTAGGGCTAGCAGTGGTAAGGGCAAATCCTGGTCTGTGGTTGTTATGCTGTGTGAATATGTCCTGACTATGAGAGCGATTGTGAGAGAGTTTGTTGAGACGTGCTATGGGAACGAAAGGAGTGGGAGTTTGGACCCACGGTTCCCTTCTCAGGCAGCTGAAACGGCCGAGAAAAAACAAAGCCAGAGAGGCACATGATTAAAGCAGTTGAAAGCACTGCATGTTGTGTGGTTCCTTAATAATAGGCCCCCCTCCCCGCTGTGACTGTGGTGTGTGGGTACTTCGGTTACGGGGAACAGTACGCTGAGAGTTGTTCAGGCTTGCTGTTCAGGTGTTTTTGCCCGTGGAATTTGAGATACAGAGGTTGAGTGCTTTAGGACAGTGTGTTTGTAAGTGTTTCCCGCGGGAATAATGAGTTTGTGGTGATAGTTTGCGTGGAAGATACGTTTTGTTTGTGTGTAAGCGACTTGGAGTTGTGTTTTAGAGCGATGATGCATTTTTTTCAGGCAACGCCGCCATCTTGTGTCAAAAGTTAAAAGTGCAGCACACTTCGCGTGAAATAGTGTAAGTGGTCTGTTTGAAAGAGCTAATTAGTTTCTGAGAGCTGAGACGTGAACGTTTTAAAGTAGATTGAGGACAGACAAAGGACAGGACCAGTTTGGCAAGGAGGAGTAGAAGCCTTTGATAAGAGCTTAGTTGTGATTTTAGGTATGGAAGTTGTGCTTGTAGGTGCTGATTGCTAGAATTATAATAAGGGTAGCTTCTGTCTGAGAATTCAGTCTGGCCAGACAGACAGAGGGAACTCATTTGCCTCTGTAGTTTGGACTCGATTCGTAAGAGTTTGTGAATTCAGTGAACTGGTGGATAGCCAGGGGAAATGAGAGATTGTGTTTAGAAAGTTTGTATCAGATGTCTGCTGGAGGACTAGTGGTTTTGGATTGGGAGCAACAGGCTATGGAGAATTTTGAAAATCAAAAAGGAGTGAATGGAATACCTAGTATTTTTAGGAATTTTCTTGCTGCTTTTGGTGCATCTAGAAGTTGACATTGTACATGGGTGCTATTGCAGTGTAAGATTTGTACAGGACATCACTATTGTTCTTCTGCTAACCAGCACAGAGAGTGTGCCCAGTGTCTACAGCTCCCTGATCGAGCTGATTTAGAGCCAAACATTTTAAAGCTGATGAGCGGGAAGTCACATTTAATACCTGAGCTGTGGGCTGTGCAAAAAGAAGACTGAGAAAAGACTGTAAGCCACGTTTGCGTGGAAGCAAGACAAGAAGCAAAAGAGGAGATAATAAGAATTAGAGTAGAGTGTTTTGTTAAGGAGAAGTGATGGGAACTAACCAGAGTAAAGTGATCCCTAAAACGAGTCTTTTAAGGTGTATTTTGGCACACCGGAAGGAACTAGTAGGGTGTGGTGGTAGAGAGAACAAAAAAGCTCTCGTTAAGTTTTGTACACAGTGGTGGCCACTTTACAGGCTTGAAGGGGGAGTCCGGTGGCCCCATGCTAGATCTTTACATTATGAGACTTTTATGGCTTATGTTGTTTTTGAGATAGGAGCAGAAATGGGAGGAGGTGATGTATGCTGACTTGGTTTTCTCTCTCGGGAACCACCCTGAGTGGCAGAGAGATTGTGGACTTAGGGCTAAAATGATGTTTTAGTACCTGCTCCATAAATCAGTGCTGCACACACCCAGACAAGGTGTACCCAGCTGAGTCTCTGGAGCAAAAGTTGGGAGATCTGCTTGAACCACCCGCTACAAGGCAAGGGGGGCGAGAGGGGAAGCAAATTTGAGAGGATTATTAACATTGACTCCAGCCCCAGTTCCTATTTTACCTCCTGAGATTTCTGTCTCATCTCCAGCTCCAGCTCTTATTGCACCTCCTGAGATTT
The DNA here is from genome assembly GCA_013400215.1 of Cisticola juncidis. Classification (NCBI taxonomy): domain Eukaryota; kingdom Metazoa; phylum Chordata; class Aves; order Passeriformes; family Cisticolidae; genus Cisticola; species Cisticola juncidis. Next base: position 7,066 of record VXBR01009411.1, on the reverse strand, counting down.
CTGTCCCAACTCCAGCTTATATTCCATCCACCACTCCAATTAAAACAATTCCTATTTCAACTTCACCTCCAGCTTTAACCAGAGATATTTCTATTTCAACTTCAGCTTCAGCTTTCAGCACAGCTGAATCAACTCCAGTTTCTATTTCAACTTCAGCTCCAGCTTCTACTCTATCCCCCACTTCGTCTACTCCACTTACTCCTAAATCTCTCCCACTGCCCAGCAGTGACAGTGAGGAAGAGGAGACCTCTCCAAAGGTCCTTACAGCATCCCAGACTCAGAAACAAACCAAGGAAATGGTACAAGCTTTGAGGGAAGCAGTAAGTTCTGAAGGGAAAACAATGTTAGTTAAAATTCCTTTTTCTACAATGGATTTAGAGGCTTGGGAAAATATTGCAAAATGTTATTGAAGTGACCCAGTAGATGTTGCAAAGAAGTTTATGATTAAACAGCATCAACATGACTGGTTGTCTTGGGTTGAAAAATGTAACCAAAAAAGTGTATTCTATTTTCATCTGTTGAAACACATTGGGAGATATTGTTTTTCTATCTTCTTCCACCCCTTTTCCTCTGAGGGACATCACCTGTGAGTGGGCCATTTAAGGCCTCTCACATGACTGATAACATTACTCCATTCCATTGTGAGATGCTCCACCCAGTGGGAGGGGCCAAAGCCTTTCCACCAGCATAAAAACTGCAATCCCACATTCTAGAGCAGCTGGTTTTTCTACTGAATTCTCGGAGGACGACTGGACCCATCTCACCAGTACTGGACCCTTTGTTCTACAGGATGATCTCTACTCCACAGAACAACATCTGTTACTCCAGGAAGACTTATTTGGACTTCCAGCACCCTGACAACAGGGTGTCAGGTTGTATCTCTGACTCTGTCAGGGTTTTCTAGAACTTTTTTTTGTTGCTTGTTTTCTTTTTTGTACTACTGTATTTGTATTTTTCTTTTTTTTTTTCTCAGTATTCCTAGTAAAGAGCTGTTATTCCTATTCCCATATTTTTGCCTGAAAGCTTCTAATTGCAAAATTGTAATAATTTGGAGGGAGAGGGGTTTTTTGACATTCTCTGTTCTAAGGGAAACTTCAGTTTTCCCTGACAGATACCTGTCTTTTCAAACCAAGACACTGGTCATCAACTGTTGTTGGATGCCTTAACAGAGACAGAAAAGCTATTGGTTTTGAAGGTAGCAGGAGGTTTAGCAGAAGATGCTTGCAGAATAACACAGAGCAGAATGAAAGATCTCTTTTCTCCTCAGGATCCACATTTGGATCCTAATGATAGGGAGGATATGGAAAAATTAGAGGATTATCAAGTCTTTATAGTAAAGGGGCTGGAAAGGGCAGTTCCTAAAACAGTAAACTGGTTGGCTCTATATACAATTAAGCAAGGTCCCTCTGAAACACCTTCTGAATTTTTAGAACATTTGCAAGATGCAATGCGTTGTCATACAACTTCAGATCCTGAGTCTGAAGAAGAGAGACAATAACTAGTGGGTTTATTTCTAGGACAATCTACAGGGGACATCAGATGCAAACTTCAAAAGATATGGCATCCAACAGCACAGGATTTAGAGATTTTGCTAGAAGAGGCATACTAGTGTTTTTAGAGTTTTTAGGAACTGGGAAGAAGGGTGTGTCTTGGTTTGGAGAGACAGATATCTGTGAGGGAAAATTGGAGTTTCCCTTGGAATGGAGAATGTAAAAAACCCTCCTTCCAAATTATTACAATTTTGCAATTAGGAGCTTTCAGGCAAAAATACGGGAATAGGAGTAACAGTTCTTTACTAGGAATATTAAAAATGCAAACATAATAATACAAAAAAACAAGCAAACAAAAGTTCTAGAAAACTCTGATGGAGTCGGGAATACGACCTGACACCCTGTCAACCAGAGTGTTGGAAGCAGTCCAGATAAGTCCTCCTGGAGTGACAGATGTGGTTCTGTTGGAGTAGAGATGATCCTGTAGACAGGTTCAATGGTGGTGAGATGGGTCCGGTCTTTCTCTGACAATCCAGTGGAAAAGAAGATCCCTGGGGTCCCTGTGTCTTCATTTTTATCTGGGTAGGGAATGGTTGGCTCCTCCCACTGGATGGAGCATTTCACANTTTTTTTTTTTTTTTTTTACATAACCCAAGACAGGGTGCAAAGAAGGGAGGAGAAAATTAATAGCAGTCGTAGGGGAAGAAGAAAAAGGAAGGTGTGGACAAGGACCACCGGACTACCAAGGCAGGGGTGGTCTCCATCCTGGCTAGAGAAAGATCAATGTGCATTCTACAAGAAAATTGGACACTGGAAGAGCCAGTGCCCAGAACGAAGAAAAGGTGATCAGAGAAGAGGAGATCAAAAAGGGGTTGGTCATGTTAAGGTAGACTGAGGTGGACCAGAGGATCTTACCCTAGGAGACCCTCTGGTTACAATGAAACTAGGGAACAAAGAGAAAATAATTGATTTTTTTTTGCCACAAGGGCAACATATTCAGTATTAAATAAAGCTTTAATACGAATAACAGGTATTGTTATGGTCATGGTAAAGGGGGCAACTGGCCAATCTGAAAGAGCTTATTTTTGTAGGCCATTGAAATATAAACTTGAGAAACAATGGGGAATTCACAAGTTTTTATATATGCCCAATGCTGCATCAGCAGTTTTGGGTAAAGATTTGTTGGAACAACTGGAGGCAAAAATAATATTTTAAAATGGAGAGATTATTTTGCAAGTTAGGGACCAACAATATGTGGAATTGTTAAGCCTGATGTTAATAACCATTGAGGCTAAAGTTCAAAGTGAAGATTGATAAGAAAATAATGGATCAGGTATTTCCTGGGGTGTAGGCTTCTAACATACCAGGGAGAACAAAGAATGCACCCCCAGGGCAAGTTAAGCTTAAAGAAGGAAAGCAGTTTGAGTTAGACAATATCCCTTAAAGAAGGAAGACAGAGAAGTGGTTAGTCCAGTATTGAAAGTTTCTTGCAGACAGGGTTATTAAAAGAATGTCAGTCTGACTTCAATACTCCTATTTTACCTGTTAAAAAATCTAATGGATCATATAAAATAGTACAATATTTAGGAACTGTTAATAAGATAATAAGGACTTATACCCAGTGGTTGTCAACCCCTACACTTTGTTAACTTGTCTAACACCCGAACTAACAGAGTTTAAAAGGTGCTTTCTTTTGGCTTCCTCTCCATAAAGACTAGCCAGAAAAGTTTTACATTTGAATGGGAAAACCCCAAAACTAGATGCAAAAGTCAGCTCACGTGGTCTGTACTACCTCAAGGGTTTAAGAACTTGCCCACAATATTTGGATAGCAACTTGCAAAAGATTTGGAATCCTGGGAAGTTCCATCAGGAGAAAGACAGCTGTTACAGTATGTAGATGACCTCCTGATAGGTACCAAAACTCAAAAGTCATGTATGGAGTTGATAGTAAGCCTCCTAAACTTTTGGGTCTACAGGAGTATTGAGTATCCCAGAAGAAAGCCCAGATGGTGAGGCAAACAGTTATTTACTTGGGCTATGAGGTTAGTGCTGCACAAAGGACATTGGAACTGGATTGCAAGAAAGCAATATGCCAGACCCCAAAACCCCAGACAGTAAAAGAACTGAGAACCATTTTGGGCATGATGGGGTGGTGCAGACTGTAAATTTCTAATTATGGGCTGTCAGTCAAACCCCTATATGCCTTGATTACAGAATGAAACAGAGACCTTCAATGGACAAAAGAAGCAACACGAGCCTTTGACCAACTAAAGAAGGCGCTCTTGTAAGCTCCAGCCCTGGAATTTCCAGATGTGAGTAAACCATTCTTTTTGTTTTTCTCATGAACAGCAGGGGATTGCTTTAGGAATACTAACACAAGACCTGGGCCCATATCACAGGGCAGTCACCTACCTCTCTAAGCAGCTGGATGCAGCAGCTGGATGGCCAGTGTGCCTCAGAGCCATTGTGGCAGTGGCAGTGAACATCCAAGAAGCATGCAAGTTCACCCTAGGCCAGAAGATGACTGTGCTAGTGTCAGCAGTCCTGGAGGTAAAAGGAGGACACTGGCTTTCCCCATAGAGATTCTTGAAATACCAAGCCATAACGGTAGAACAGGATGATGTGGAAAATGTTGTAACTAATATTGTAAACCCAGCTTCCTTTCTCAATACTAGTATGGGAGAACTGGTGATCCATATTTGCCTGGAGACCATTGAAGTCACCTACTCCAGTTGCCCAGATCTGAAGGACACCCCTCTTGAAGACACTGAGACCTGGTTTAATGATGGAAGCAGTTAAGTCATCAGTGGAAAAAGAAACGCCGAGTATGCGGTTACGAGCCAAAAGGTAATGGAGTCTGGACCATTACTAACCAACACTTGTCACGATCTGATGAATGGTCATGATGGTTCGTTTTGATTTCAAAGTGCAAAAGAGGCAATGAGAACTTAGTTCAAGTAAAATCAATTGTGTCTTTATTGATACACACAATATGTGATAGAAGAGAAGGGAAAGAAAGAGAGAGAGAGAGAAAAGAGGAAAAGAGGGGTCATAGCTATTGACAAGAGACGTGAGTCCTCGTGACGCTGGAACCAAGACCACCTTCACAGTCCTTGTGGTGTGTGCCAATAGATCCGTCTTGTCTGTTGGGGAGATCTCAGAGGCTCTTTCTTAAGGGTGCCCATTATAATCCTTTTTTCGAGGTGAGAGGCAACATGCCAAGAAGCGGGAGAGATCTCATGGGCACTGCAGGTGTTTTTTTCTACAACGGAGGAGCAGAGCAGCCTGAGCCTTGCAGCAAGTACAGCACAGCCAGTCAGAGCAAACACAGCCTCTGCAAACACGGCCCAGGAACCATAACAGTGTCCATTGTTCATGCGCGGGTCTCTGAGGAGGGTGTCTCAGTCCAATAGATGCACCTGCAGGGAGAAGCCTGTGTCCCACCTCAACAAGGCCAGAACTCCTGTGCTGCGGCCCAGGGTCCCTGGGGGTCTCAGCTTCTGACAGTTATGAGGCAGATGAGGGACCTTCAGACTGAGTCTTACAACACCTTGGCACAGAAGGCTGAAATAATTGCCTTAACCCGGGCTTTAGAGCTGGCAAAAGGAAAAAAAAATATTTACACAAACTCAGTGTATGCATTTGGGGTAGTTCATGCATCTGGAGACATCTGGAAAGAAAGACAGCTGTTGAATTCACAGGGAAAAAGCATTAAGCATGCACAAGAGATAATAAAACTGTTGGAGGCAGTCCAGCTACCTGAAAAGGTAGCAATCATGCACATCAAGGCACACCAAAAAGTGAACTCTGAATTGCAGGAAAGAAATGAGCTGGCAGACAGAAAGGCAAAAGAAGCAGCTAAAGGTGAGGTAATTGCTGAAACAGTTGAGGCAGCCTTGATTCCAGATGGACAAATTTCTATTAAAGGTAAGCCAAGGTACAGTAAAAAGGATAAGAGACATATTGAGAAAAAACAGAGTTATAATCAAGAGGAGTGGGCTATTACAGATGAAGAAAAAGGAATGCTTGTGATCCCCTCTTACATGCTTACTGCAGTGTCCCCCAGGTGGGTTCCCCAGGGGCCCCCCCTAGGCTGTGGGTTCGTTGGTGGCAGCAGGCAGGCAATAAGGCTCCACACGGCTTCTGGGGGTGCTAGTTAGAGGAGGATTTATTGGGAATCCCATGCCGGGGAACAGCATGGTTTCTAAGGGAAAACTGAGGGGGGAAAGGGGAAGGGAGGGGGAGAGAGGGAGCAGGGGAGCAGGAACAAGAGGCGGGGAGCCAGAGAGAGCAAGAGAGAGAGGCTTCTTGTCTCCTTGCACAGCTCAAGAGGGAGATTCAAATTGGGTGCTGAAAAGGACTTGGGCCAGTGGAATTACAGATACATGATGCTTCAGGGGAGGGTTACAAATTTGGAATAAAACGCACACTTTTTAGGGGTGACACAGAGCATACCATTTCATAGAAATGCAACACATACTATGGACATTAGTGAAAGAGGAACATGAGAAAATGCACTGGGGAATAAATGCTTTGTACAATTATTTGAAAGATAGAATCATAGCCAGAAATTTGCAAAGTTCAGTACTACAGGTGATTCATCAATGTAGCTTTTACCGCAGTTATTAGGGATGGGGGAGAAGGCATATTCCCTGCTGAAATTTGTAAAGTTGTTTGGGATAATGCCTCAGGTTTAGAAAAAGAACTCCAATCCTAGTGGGTTCTAGTAAATTTTACTTATGATCCCATGACAAGTATGGTAGAACAGCTTTTGTTTTAACTATATATGATGCATCAGTGAGCTTGATACATCCAATTATTTGTTTAGGGCTAAATCATGAAGGGACCATTCTATATCTTTTTGAGTACAGAATATGGGCACAGAAAGTTGAAGGAAGGTGGTGAACTATTAACTTAGAACCTTGCTCAAGGTGTAAGCAAGTGAGGGAACAATTGGAGTTTACATGTGAAGGCAATGTGAGTGATAATGAAGACATTTGTTTGGATACAGAGCAAAGCATTTGTCACTTTGAAATTCATCCCATTAACCAGACAACCCTCCTTGTGTATACAGGACAAGATTGTGTCTGCCTCAGGACAGCATGCCCCACAGTAATGGTGGATGAGATCATTGTGAATGAAACGCAATTTAACTTGTGCTTTGAAACTTTGTCAAAATTGAGGGATGTGATTTTTCCTATAAGGCACTTTGTCACCATGAGATCTTCCTAGTTTGCTGAGCGTTCATACTAAAGTAGAAGAGTGCACCTTCTCACGCTTATTAATGTAAACAGAAGATCGTGTTTTGTAAATATTGCCATTGTTATGAATTCCTTCTCCAAGAGAAGAGAGGATTGAATGACAGCCTCCTTAACCAATGTGGATAAGAGGTGGGAAAGCCCACTCTCCAATCCATGATCACCTTGTAAGAAGTATAAAATAGGAAGTAATAAACAAGGCAGGGATTTTCATGGGGAGACCCTCCTGACACGTCCATCCCACCCAGCCCTTGCCATGGCCTGGAGGAAGCAGGACACAACAAGGAGCACCTGGAGCCGGCCACGAATCTCCCACAG
>VXBR01009408.1:11406-23585 GCA_013400215.1 Cisticola juncidis | reverse complement strand
CCATTTTAAAACAGTTTGACCATTGTCATTCTTCCTTTCCCTCGCTCTTTCCTTCGGGTTTGGGTTTTGCTTGTCGTTGTCGTCGTCGTCGTTGTCGTCGTTGTCGTGAGGCCGCGCTCTCCGTCGTCACCGCAAGGCTGGGCCTGGTGCTCGGGGACGGGGATGTTCCTCTGGGGGTGCCTAAAGCAGAGGAGAAGGGAGGCGAAGGGGCGGCACGGCGGCGGTTATCCCAGGTACCAGGACTGCCGGGAGAGAGGAGAGAGGCCGCGTTAGTGCTCTGCCCCGCGGAGCTGCCTCGTCCCCCGGCCGGTCCCGGAGCCCGGGACAGCGGTGCCCTCCTGCGCACGGGGCCGGCGCCGCCACTGCTGCAATGAGTTTGTCCGTTCTCCGCACCGCGGCACTCGCGTTCCCCTGGGGGCCGGGCCCTCTGCACCTTCAGGGCAAAGGCGACTCTCCCCAAGGAACGGTGCTGCCTGGGGACAGGTAGGGGGGTGGCACAGCTGGGGACCCCTCGATGTGGCCCCCTGCCACCCTCCCATTGTTTCCCCCCCAGCCCCAAGTTCAAGTTCATTCCCGATTACCTCATGTCTGGTTTCCGTTGGAAACGAGACAGCTCGGGGCCGCTGCTTCCCTTAACCCTTCCAGGCCCCGCCACACATGACCAGAGCGCAGCAGGTCTCAGCTGCCCCTTCCGGGACACCGTGCCTCAGTTTCCCCAGACAAGCAACCTTGAGCCCTCCCCGAGCATGGCTAGGGACACGTATACACAGGGACCCTGGCGGTCCTGGGACTGTGAGAGGCTGCGACCCCTGTCTCTGCACAAGGACTCGGGCCCCTGCTCCGCCAAGGTTCTCCTGGTGCTGCCCCAGGTCTCGTTGGGGACCCACTGCCCTTGGGGTGCCCAATCCATGTGCAGGACTGGGGAAGCTGAAGCAGAGAGGGGGTTGTGATCAGAGCCGGGTCCCCTGTATTCTTCCTCTGGAACGGCACAGCACCCTTGGGTGTCCCAGCTCATGGTTCCCAAATCTGACAGCCTGGAACAGGTACCCTGGTACCCTGGTACCCTGTGTCACCACTCACATCCCCCAAGTGCCCACACCCCAGCACAGCACAGCCCCCTGAGCACTCCTCCCCAGCCAGGGCAGCACCCCAGGGTGCCACAACATGGCACCATCCACATCCCCACCCCTCTGTCCTGTCACCTGTGTCACCTGCCAGGCAGAACTGCAGCCACTGCAGCTGCCCCTGCAGGGAATGCTGAGGCCAGACCACTCATGTCACAAGTGAGGCCAGGAGCTGCCCTGTCCTGGCACCACGGCACTGCCTGCAGTTCCAGCTCCAGAATCCAGGACTAATGGAAAGCCCCTGGAAAGGCACACACGACCTGCAGCTGCAGCTGGAGTGGCCACAGGCACAGTGAGAGCAGGTGCCTGTGCCCACACAGAGAGGCACCTATGGCCTTGGTGCTTCTCCTTTGTGGGCACCTAGGCAGGGTGGTGCCAGGCAGGGTGCAGCCAGTGCACGGCAGTGACTTCTCTCTATGACGGAGGACTCGTGGTGGCCCTGAGCCACCAGCAGTGCCTAAAGCCCTGGCACTGGGTGCCTGTAGTGAGGATGTCATGGCAGCAATGCCCGTGAGCCACAGCGGTGATGCCAAGGCAGTGGTGCCCACAGCAGCAAAGCTGGCAATGGCAGTGCCAGAGCTGCAGTGTCACGGTGGTGATGCCCGTGGTGGCACTGCACATGGAAATAACTCCACACACAGTAGTGGTACCCAAACTGGCATTCCCCACATGAGCAACACCCATGGCAGGGATGCCATGGCAGGGATGTCCACAACAGCGATGTCTGCAGTGGCCATGCCAGTGGTGGCAATGCCCACAGCGGTGATGCCACTGCTGTGGTGGCACTCCTTGTTGTGGCAAGGCCACGGCAGCAATGGCCACGGAGGTTAAACCCACACTGGCAATATCCCACAGCAGTGATGCTACAGTGGTGATACCCATGGTGGTGCCCACAGCAGCAATGCCCACAGGAGTAATAAACATGGCAGCAATGCCGTGGCAGTGATGCCATGGTGGCAATGCCCTCAGCAGTGACGCCACGGCAGTAATGCCACAGCAGGGGCGCCATGGCAGGGATGCCCACATCAGCAGTGTCACGTCAGCGACAGCCACGACGGCGATGCCAGCACTGGCCATGCCCACGGCGATGCCCACGGTGATGCCATGGCGAGGCTGCTCAGGGCGAGGGCAGGAGGGTCCCCCCAGCAGCATCCCCGCTCTCACCTGTGCCTGATAGATACTCCCAGGATCCCTTGGTCCTAATCCCACGAAGGAACGGTTCGCAGGGGGCGTGCCTGGTGCAGAGTAGGCTGGGGAACAAACGAGAGCTCATTAACGGGGCTGCAGGTGGCACTGCCATTGTCCCCTCCGGGGCCAGGCCCGGCCCTCTCCCTGGCACTGCTGAGACGGAGCTCCCTGGCACCCGGCGCCGGCCACCGGGCGATGTCCCTGGCTGTGACCTGACGGCAGGCGAACGGTGCCAGGGGCGCTGCACCCAGGGGTGCTGTGCTCGGACTGTACCACCCGTTGTTTCAGGGCAGTGACCGAGGCTGGGGGTGCCCCGGGGTGCAGGCGCAGAAGGTGCTCCCGGCTGTGCCTGCGCTGCGGCTTCCAGAGCTGAGCAGCCACGGGGAGAACAATGGCAGCCACCAGTTCCACTTGGCCACGCCACCCTGCTGCCACCTCCATCCCTCAGCTGGGGATCCAGCAGCAGGATCTCCATCCCTGCTGAGCTTATGGTTCAGCCCTGCTGGAAGCAGAGTGCTGCCAAGGAGAATGGGGGATTTGGAGCCAGCTGCACTCCTTGGGGACAGCCAGTGTCCTCCTAACACATCCTTCCATGAGTCTCCAGGAACTTGCATTCCTCTGTGCCTCCCCAAGGCTGTGACCGCATTATCAGCCAGGCCATCCCATGCCATCCCATGCTGTCCCCTCCAGAATGTCCAGGCTATGGCTTCTCCATGCCATGGGATCGCCATACCTGCTAACCAGCTGCTGGCAATCAGTCATGGCCCATTACCCAGGGACAGGGCAATGGCTCGATCAGGCAGGGCTAGACTGTGTGGGGACACAGCAGCCACTTGGGGTACCATGTTCCATGGGTACAGCAGGATGGAAACAGGAACAACCCCTTCGCAGAGTGTGGTGACGGTGCAGTGTCCCACCACTGCAGCATGCACCCCCATGCCAGCCTCGGGTGACACCAGCTCCCCTCTGGCTGTTGGGCCCAGCACCCGAAACCCTCCTGGCCAAGGCACTTATGGTCCTTGAGGCAGAGTGGAGGGCAAAGTGTTTGTCAGCAACCCGCGCTAACAAAGATACCAAGTGCCACCTGCCAAGGGCTCTGGGGGACCTGCACACAATCCCTGCTCTGGTGTCACTTCACATCCCCAACAAGACCAGAATCCCTGGACCAGAATTGCCAAAGACCCCACAGCAGAAAGAGTACGACAACCCACACAACGCACCAGGCACATTGTCCCTAGTCCCAGTGCCACCCGCGTGCCAGCTGGTCCCCGTTCCCGGCAGCACAGCCACCACCACGGTGGGATAAAGAGACACAGAGAGGCAACAGCCTCCCCCACAGCACTGCCCACACCAAGGGTCTGGGCACACTGGTTTAGGGAGCCCTGCTGTGGCTCCATTCAGGCTCAGAGGACAAGGAGCTCGAGCTGGTCCCCAGGACCAGCACGCAACCCCCTGGCTCAGCGGCCGCAGCAGCCACGTGCCCAAACCCTGTCTGCTCCGACCTGCCTGAGACCCAGCAAACTCATGGCGTGCCAGCTGCCGCCCTCTCCCCGGCTGCGGGGAGGCCACCTCCGCCAACATCCCCCCAGCACCGGGACAGGGGGACACCCTGGGGGGCTGTGAGAGGAGGGGGCCAGCCGGGCCGGGGAGCAGGGTGGGCGCCGCGGGTGCTTACTGGGTGATGTCGGCGAGGTCGTCCCTCCCTCGGAAGTTGTCGTGGTGGATTTGGTGTCAGGAGAGACGGCCAAGCGGGGCATGCCGGGGGGAGGTGGCGGCGCCAGCATCTGCGTGGGCAGGTAGTGGCTGGGCACTTTCACTTGACCACTTCCATTTAACTGGGGACAACACAGACAAAAAACAAACAGCACAAGCCATTAGGACGCACGCGCACACCAGCACGGCCGGGGAGCCCCGGGGACACCCCCGGCAGAGGCACAGGGTGTCCCCCGCTGCGGACATGAGTTTGTTGGGTCTCAGAGCAGCCCTGAACGGTCGGCGTTGGCAGCAGGCAGGAAATGACGGCGGGACAGGAGGGATTTGGGGGACTGTGGAGGCCATGCCCCATGGGGGTCATGACCCACAGTGGCACATGCTGGAGGCAGGGTGCTGGGACCCCTCTCTACAGTGACAGGGGGGTCTCCAAAGCACTCCCTGGAGGGGTAGGGGGACCCAGAGCCTCCAAAGGCTCCTGCACTAGTGCTCCGTGCCCAACCTGGCCACAGGCTGCTCCCGATTCAGTGTCCATCAGCCCAGCACTGAGCCACTGCATAGGAGAACAGTGGCCATGCCCCTCACCCTGCCATCAGGGTGCTGGTGAGGGGAAACAGGCAAGTGGTGGGCAGAGGTCAGAGGGCTCCCCAAGAGCTCTGCATCTGGGAGGACAAAGGGGGGCACAGGACAGTATGGAAAGCAGGAATACCCCCAGGCTCCAGCTTTGAGTATGAAGGGTGCCCTTCATGGGGTATATGGGGTGCTGATGTAATGGAGTGTGCTGTGTGTTGGGGGTGCTGGGTGTACGAGGTGATGGTTTGGGTGCTGCATGCACTGGGTGCTGTGTGTGCATGGTGCTGGTTACAGAGGTTGCCTGGTGATGGGAGCAGGGGGTGCGGGGTGCTGGCTGTGTGGGGTGTGTGGGGTCCCATGTCTGTGGGGTGCACTGGGTGCATAGAGGAGCAGGGTGCTGTGGCAAGGGGAGGCCCACAGCAGCACAGTGTGGGGACACTGGGGACACAGGTACAGTGAGGAGCTGACGGGTCACCCGTGGGCTCTGCAGGTGCATGGGGCACATCAAGTCCATCGCTCTCCTGGACACGCTGGTGGATGGTGACTCCAGGAGACGGCCACACACCCCTGGCAGACACCTCGCTGCCCCCCAACACCCCAACTCCAGCTGACAGCTCAGCCCCAACACCCCAACACCCGCGGTGCCCTGTGCTGAACTGAGGCACGGCACCTCCATCGCCGCAGACACGAGAGGCCAACACGGTGCAGGCGCGGCAGCACTCCCGAACCAACGCACGGCACGTCTGGAGCTCAGCCCCACGGAACTCCCCACCACCGCCACCACGAGACCCCGACTCCCCCGTGTGGCGGCAGAGGCGACGGCGGCGGTGCCGGTCCTGGGGACTCTCCTCGGGCAGCCCGGCTGGCAGCAGCCCCCGGTGCCCACGGCAAGGTGAGCGATGGGTGCAGGGACAGGGCTGCGTCCTTACCGGTCCGGGCTGCTGGTTGGACGGGTCGCAGGCCAGCGAGACGAGATCTTTGAGCGGGTCCTGCGGGTTGAGATGAGGCGGGTACCGGATGGCCGTGTGCGGGAAGTAAGTGGAGGCCGTCTGGGGAAGGATGGAGGTGGTGGGGAAATGCAGCGCAGACGACGGGTGCGGGCTTCGAGCGATACCTGCAGGTGACAGCAAAAGGGGACACACACCTGTGTCACTAGCTAGTGGCTGCCCCAGCCCCCCGATGGCTCAGCACTCACTCTGTGCCTCGTTTCCCCGGCAGGACACTCACCACTGTGCACAGCGATGACGGGACGGTGGTGCTGTGTGAAGCTGCTCAGCCGGGGTGAGGAGTCCTGGGGTGATGGGCTGTTGAAGGGGGACTTGTCCATCTCTGTCTTCTTCACGGTGGGGGAGATGCCTGGGGAAAGCAGGGTGCAACGTCAGGACCTGCCATGGGACCCCAAATCCCATGGCTGCTGCCTCCTCAGTGCAGTGTTGGGGGAGCTCATTCCAGGGGCAAGGGGCACCGCGGGGTCAGGGCGGGCACGGGGAGGGTGGTGGTGTGAGCGTGTGTGTGCTGGCAGGAGGGTGGGCACCTGTGTGGGCACCTCTGGGGGCACACCTGCTTGCATGACTGTGTGTGCATGTGGGTATGTGTTGTACCAGCACAGCACAGCTCTGTGTACTTCTGTGTGTGTACGTGCACACTTGTGCACACGTGTGTGTTCCTGCAGGTGTGAGCATGTGGGTGCACACAGCTCTGTGCCTGTGTGTCCCACCCTGGTGGCAGCAGTGGGTGCCCTCACGAGTGCCACTGTGACCCTGCAGCCCCCACGTGGCACCCACCTTCCCTGGCACATGGGGCTGGGGGCTCCAGGAGCTCCTGGGGAGGCAGAGAGTTGCCAGCATGGGGGTGACCTCCCCAGAGACCCCTGGAAGCAGCAACTGCCCAGGTCCCTGAGGCCACCCAGGGGCATGGGGGGGTTGGCAAGCACATTAATCCCCCTCTGCTGTGGCTTTAGCTCTGGCCATTTGGCGCAAGCCTGGTAATGGGCTGAGCCCTTTCTCAGCCGGGTGTTAGGAGGATTTCCCAGAACATCCCGTACAGGATTGCCAAGGCCCCCTGCTGCCAAGGCTGAGCCCCCCTGCCAGCCACCCTCACCCCTGCCCGGGTTAGCCACGGGCACAGCTCCCTCCATCCTGCATGCACCATTCTGGGGAGGGGGCTGCACCTTCCCCAGGACCCCGTGCACCAGCCCCATGGGGGAGGATGGGGCGCAGTCCCTGCACACACAGGACACAGTTTGGGGGTTGGACCTGCATCCCCCAAACCTCCTTCCAACAGGATCGGTGCCTCCAGCCCTCCAGCTGGACACCACCAGGCTCTGGCAGGGCTAGGGGGCTGGTGTGGAGCCCACCCCGCTGCTGGGGGAGGCAGGAGAAGAGCCAAGGGAGGAGGAAGAGGAGCAGCTTCTTCGCCTGCACCTCGGGGTGTGGGGGGAGCTGCTCTGACAGCCTGCAGCATTGCTTTAATTAGCCCAGCCCCCCCTTTCTTAATGAACAGCTAATTGGGACTTGTCTAGACAGGAAAGAGAAAAAAAACACCAAGCCAGAAAGCTGTCCACAGTGATATGGGGCTGGGGGAGCTGACTTGGGGCTGGGAGAGGCTGGTGTGGGGCTGCAGGACCAGGCATGGGGCTGGAGGCAGGGTTGGCCCCACAGAGAGAGCCTGTGTTGAAATGTGGGTCCCTGTAGCAACACCAGAGCCCCCACAGGGCCCTGCCCAAAGGGGTGGGGGCACAGAAACACCTGGGCACCTATGGAGAGCCTGTGCCTAAATCAGGGGAGTTTGACAGCAGCCCCACAGATGCCATGGAAAAGCAGCAGGGATGTTCTGGGGGACAGCAGCCCCCACAGCCGGTGTGTCCTGTGACCTGAAGGCCCATAGGGACACCGGGCATGGACAATACCCAGATGGCCACAGCGGTTCTAGCAGTGGTTTGTGGAATGCTGGCAGCAGAATGGCAGCCCCGGGGCACTGGGAGGGCACTGTGAGGAGGTGACACCTACCCCCTTCCATGTCTTCTGTCCAGTTGCGGCTGCTGCTGGTGGGGGAGTTGGAGGAGGTGTAGTACTCGCCCCCAGGGCTGGTGTCAATGTCATCCTCCATGGACCCTGACTTGTGCCGTTTGCTCCTGGGGACAGGGACGGGTCACAGAATCATGGAATGGTTTGGGTTGGAAAGGACCTTAAAGCTCATCTCGTTCGACCCTCTGCCATGGGCAGGGACACCTCCCACTACCCCAGATTGCTCCACGCCCTGTCCAACCTGGCCTGGGACAATTCCAGGGATCCAGGGGCAGACACAGTTGCACTGGGCACCCTGTGCCAGGGCCTCCTTCACAGGGAAGTGAACCCATCTAACCCTGCCCTCTGGCAGTGGGAAGCCATTCCCTTGTCCTGCCCCTCCATCCCTTGTCCAAACTTTCTCTCCAGCTCTCTTGGAGCCCCTTTAAGCACTGGAAGGGGCTCTGAGGTCTCCCTGGAGCCTCGTCTTCTCCAAGCTGAGCACCCCCAGCCCTCTCAGCTTGCCATAGGTCAGTGCCAGCCCGTGGCAGGATCTGGCTGTCCCTCGCCTTCCCCCTGGCCGTGCTCAGGCTGGCCCTGGCACTGCCCTGGCACAGCCCTGGTGGTACCTACCCACTGGAGGAGGTGCTGGGCAGTGTCCTCCTCATGCCGGTGCTGGAGGGGTTCAGGTCATAGGCCAGGTGGCCCTGCAGCTCCCCCAGGGAGAAGTTTGGCCCTGTGCCTGTCACCACCGGCGCTGCAGGGAGAGAGGAGGGTCAGGAGGGCCCAGTGGGGAGGGGCTGTGGGGACACTGCTGTGCCCAGGCAGCCGAGGGTGGGGCTGTGGAATCACAGTCACACTCACTTCGGGACACCTGGATGAGCTCGGTGACACTGAACACCCCCGAGGTGACGAAGCTTTCCTGGAAGTCTGTCGAATCTGTGCGGGAGAGAGGACAGCATGCTGAGGGGGCAACAGGACCTCCCCTCCCATCCTGCATTGCCTTGTGGCAACGCATGAGGGCACCTCAAATCCCAGTCTGTCCCCCTCCTCAGCCTTCACTCCACTCCCTGCTCCAGCAAAAGACCATCCTAGCTGGTCCCCTCTGCCAAAGACGGCCTGGACCTGCTCAATGCCTCAGTTTCCCTGTGGCTGGCAGGACTTGGGGCTGCACCCCCACAATGGGACCTCCATGGCAGCTGCTGTCCCCAAGGGCTGTGGCCTCAGTGGGACTCTGCTGGGTGTAGGACAAGGCTTAGGCTATGCCCGGGTCGTAGCAGGGGCCAGGCAGTGGCTGGCTGCAGCTGGGGAACACCAGAGCTGTAGCAAAGGCAGCGTGACTATGTGTGATGGGCCCCCTCCCCCGCTGTGGCAGGGACCCTGGGGACAGGCTGGGCTGTCTCTTGTCCTCCTGCCCAAGCCCTGCCCGCTGCACTCACCCAGCGTGATGGGTTTGCTGTCCTCCTGGTCCGAGCCAATGCCTGTCCGAGGGCTGCTGCTCTGCTCTGCATCTGCAAGAGGAAAACCCACCAGGGTGAGCCCCTCGTGCCAGTGTCAGCCTCCATGCCAGTGTGAGCCAGGGCTGCCCACCAGCTGACTGCCCCTTCATTGCCCTGCTGGGGGAAACTGAGGCATAGGCTGCCAGCAGCTCTCACTACACAGTAGGACCACGACCAAGCTGGCATGTCCCCAGCCACTGAGGAACAGTCACCAACCAGCCCCTCTTGCCCTCTCTGCCAGCGATAGGAGCAGGGACAGCCCCACATGCAGGATCTGGGCACAGGTGATGGTCACCTGGCCCTGCTCCAGCCTCCCGCCTCCTCTCCTCTCCAGCCACATCCATGACCCAGTGCTGCCACACCAGGCAGTGTCACCGCAGTGTGACAGAACCTGTGGCATCTTGTCCTGCCTCTGCCCAGCTCCTGCAGGGCAGCAGGGCTTGGGGCAGCACCTGCTCTGACCCCTGGAGCCCTATCAGGCCCTGCTCCCTCTTGGCTAAAAATATCCTGGCTCAGACGCTGAGCTCAGCAGCCCTGGCACGGCCTGGCACAGCCCAGACACTGCAGTCGGAGCATCCTTCCTCACCTGGCTGGTCCCAAAGCCCTTCCATAACTTTTGCTATGTATTTCTCCCCCATCTCCTCCTTCTTTCTCCTGCTTCTCCATCCTCCTCCTCCTCCCACCCCTTGGCCTTTGGCATTTCTCTCTGGCAGCCTTGGCAATGTCAGGAAAGGGCTGAGACAATCCAAGCACGCCATCAAAACCATGCAGCTGCCACTGCCAGCCCATGTGCCTGCTTTGAGATTTTTCCCTTTCTTGCCATTTTTCTCCTCCTTTTTCTCCCCTCAAGTCCCTTGCACTCACATGTGGCTACCAGACTGGTTATCCTTGGCTGGGCAAGTTATCCATGTGGGCTCCATGGAAACCCCACCCTGACACCCCTGTGTGCTGCCCAGTGGGTAGATTATCCATGGGGGCAGTGGGGCTGTGCCACCTCCCAGCCTGGCACCCCGCTGTGCTCACATCCCCCTGGCACTGCTGAATCAGCCATTTTGTCTCCCTACCCAGCTGCCACGATCCCCTCCACCCATCCCGTGCCAGCTTGGCACCAAGCTGGCAGCTCCATGGCATCCTGCCTCGATGCTGCTCACCGCCACCAGCCCCCGTCCCCATGCCCACACCCCTGGCTCCCTCCAGGCAGCCATTTTAGGGAGCAGAAACTCCCCCTGGAGACAGGCACGGGGTTTTTTCCTTCCTTTCTCTCCATTTCTCTTTTTCTAACCCTATTCCCCCATTTTGAAGTGTCCACGTGCCCAAGTATCGGGGCGTGGGCGGTGGGAGTGAGCGGGGCACAAACTAGCTGGGCCAGGGGGAGTGGCAGAGGGGCCCCCCCGTGCATCCACGGGCACCGCGTGGCCGGACACGGCCCCTCCTCGCCTCTAAAAACAACAAATCTGGCGGCGGCTCTGGAAGTGGTTAGTGGTGGAGCCCGGCCAAGGCGCGGGATGGAGGCTGGCGGTCACAGCCTGAGGCCGGCCCGGCTCCCCACTGCCCCCCACCGTGGCCTCAGGGCTCCCTGGGACCCCACTTGCCTACCAGATGGCACCCACTTGCCCAATCCTGGGGTGCTTGGCCTCTGGGTAGCCCTTGCCTGGTATCTCTGAGGTGCCCACACAGCTCTTGGCTCAGCCCAGGGATTCCCACCACTGCTCATCCTGGGGTGCCCCACATGGACCTTTGCCCACCCCAAACCACCCCAGCCCTGTCCCTCCCTGCTCCCCAGGGTACCCAGGAGGGCCATCACTAACCCTGGGTGCCCCATGTCCCTGTACCCCTCCCCATGCCACGGCACCACCCTGACCCAGCACCGCCAACATCACCGACCCCTATTCCTAGGGGACTCTTTGGGGACCAGCCCCAAACCCAGCACTCCGCTGCCACCCGCAGCAGCCCAAGGAGCACCGGGGACTTTCCAGAGCTCGGAGCTTTGGCAGCAGGGCCAGCCCCTCCCAGCACCCTTGTCTTGTGTCCGGGCTGAGGGCCGGGGCCGCGGGCTCGGTACCCCGGGCACTGCTCGTGGCTGGGCGGGCTCGCCAGCAGATTTCTGGCTGCGTGCTCGGCGTGGGGCGGCGGGGCCAAGCGCTGCTCTCACCGCCATGTGACAGCCGCCTGCACCGCCTGGCGCGCTGAAATGGCGAAGGGAGCCCTGCGCTCAGACCTCGCTCCCCACAAGAGGTGTTCTGGGGAGACTCCAAATCCAGAACCCAACAAGTAGCTCGACTGCAGCAGAGAGGAGAAAGAAGCCCGTAAAACTCCCCCGTGCCCCCGGCGCTTCGTGGATCCTGCTCCCCCCACACGCCTTCAGAGGGCTGGGATGNGGGTGTCACTGCAGGCCGGGTGCCCCCCGGGGCTGGCGCAGCTGCGGGAGAGCCCTGGCGCGGTGCCCGAGCGCTGACGGTAACAGGGCACGGTGTTACCGGCAGCGGCGCGGGCGCAGGCGCAGAGCCTGGAGCATGCCGGGGGCTGGGGGAGCTGCTGGCGCCGGTGTGAGCGGTCCCAGCCCCCCATCGAGGGCAGCAGCCTTCCTCCTCCTCCCCCAGCTCTGCCAGCCGAGGGCAGGGGATGGGCAAGGGTTCAGCACTGCTGCCTGCAGGCTTCTGCCCCGTGCCTCAGTTTCCCTTGGGGCTGGCTGGCGGGGAACTGCCCCTCTGCCTCATGTTCCGTGGCCACGCAGCCCGAGCACCTCCTCTGGCTGGCCGTGGTGACAGCGTGGACCGGTAGGGCCCAGAGTGAACAGTCTGGTCAGGATGGAAGACCCCTGGAGACCGGAGGGAGCCAATGTGCAGTGGGGCAGATCCCACTGCAAGAGCTGGGTGAGGCTGTAGGAGAGTGTGATTTGGGGACCGTGCCCTGTCAGACCCCCCAGAACTCCTGATCCCAGTCTCACAATGACCGCCAAGCCCGAGCGGCACTGCCCGTCCCACTGTCCATCCCTCTGCCGCCAGACTGGGGTGCCCCTTACATAAACCCGGAACAGTCCTGCTTGTGTAACCTCCTTTATATAATACCCTGAACCGCCG
>VXBR01009406.1:174653-191768 GCA_013400215.1 Cisticola juncidis | reverse complement strand
CCATCTGCTCGGGTGCCTCAGGGAATACCCCAGGACCCCAAGTCCCTTCTCCTCCAAGGGACCCTGTCCCAGCTGCGTTCGGAGCTGGGCTGCCACTGCCCAACCCTGCATTCCTCTGACACAGCTCCGGGTTTTTGCCACACTGTAGCTCGGCACCCCCTGCCTGCCGGGACCCTGTGCGGTTCCAGCTGCAGCTGCAGAGTTCCTGCTGCCTCTTGCTCACTGCCCCGGGCGAGCCCGCCCTGACGTTCCAGCCGCTGCTCCGAGGTTCCTGCTGGGGCCCATTTTTGCCATCCCATCCGCCATTACCGCGTGAGGGCGCTGCGCCACAGCGCCCCCTGCAGGCGCGGGGGAGTCACCGCACTGGCCCCGCCCACCGGGAGCCAGCAGCGCCCCCTGCCGGCTGCGAGCGGAACTGCACCGGGGGAAAGCGCCCGGAGAGCGGGAAGAGCCTGCCTGGGTCTGCTGCTGTTTGCTGTGTTGGCACTGCTGTCGTGTGTTTGCCTGGTTATACACACACACACTGGTAAAGAACTGGTATGCCTTGTCCCATGTCAGTGCCTGAAAGGCCCTTATTTCAAAGTTTTAAGGATTTGGAGGGAAGGGGGTCATATTCTCCCTTCCAAGGGAGGTTCCTGCCTTCCTTGGCAGACACCTGCCTTTCAAACCAAGACAATTCTACTCTGGTTCTCTAATATAAGTAGAAAATCTAAGTACTTTGAAATACTGAAATTGATTTCTGAAAACAACTTTCAAGAGTGGTAATATATCAATGAGGTCTCTTTGTGAATAAAAGCAATTCATTTGATTCAGTTGTATTTGCCTTTCCCTTTCTGCAACTGTTTGTAGTGAATTAGATTCTGATCCTAAGATAAGGGGTTGATAAAATAAAGTGACTTTCTTTCTTATGCTAATAATGACACAAGAATCATCTGCCACAGAAGCCCCAAAGTCTTGGAGTCAGAATCAGGAGTTATACTGCACCACCTGGAAAAGCAAACAGTACATGTATGTAGTGAACCGTAACCAAGAATTCCATACACTGTGTTTCTAAATAGTGAACTGCATAGCTACAGATTTTGAAAAAACACTATGAAAAATTACAACTGAACATCAGTCATCATTTATCATGAATGAATAAAACATTCTTTAGTTCAGACTAGTGTTTTTTTTTTTAAATGGAGAAATTATTGCATTTAAATTTTGCATAGACTCTGGAGTAGCTGTCATTCACGTTTTTTGGACTATACAATTTGCTGCTGCTAAGAGGTCTGGGTACACAGACATTCCTCAGGTTGCGTCACTATAAATCACTATCTTTGCTCATGATAGTGGAAAATAATGAACAAATAACATCACCTGAACCTTAACAAAATTCATCCTATAGTTGCCCCTCCAACAGACTGTGCATCATTGATGTTGAATCAGAGACCAACTGACCTTGTTATTATTGCCTTCATCACAGTCATATTTAATCATATCACCAAACCCAAAATTCATTTAGAAGTACTGTAACATTGAATGTTTCTCACTTAAGAAACCATTTTCAAGAACAGTGGAAACCAAAAACTCATCCACACATCTATCCTTATCTGAAAATGTTTTTTTTATTAGCCTTAGTGATATCCATTAGAAAAAAAAAGCCCAGCAGCACAAGAGAAATACTTAAGATTATATTCCTTAGTTCTTCATGTACACTTTAGTTGTTAGAGGTAATTTGTTATAGAATAAGTATGTGTTACTTGAGAGAAGATTACATTGCAAGAATCTGGTAGCACATGGAAAGACTTAAATTAGGCTTCTTTATATCCATTGACTTTACATATATAAAAGTGAATTCCCACTGAAGATGTCTAGGCTTCTGGAAAAAAATCTCAATTTTGTTAGATTGTCTACTCCTAACCCTACTTCAGTTCAAGTGTATTGCACATTGCCTTCCCTTTGTCCTCTGGGGCCAAGTAGGCTGATCATTACACCTTTGTGAAGGTGAAACCTTTCAGCCATGGACAATAGGCATCAATTCTGATGAATCCCACATCTACCCTGAACTTGGAAAAAATCCCTTTCCAAAATATCCCTTTTATCCATGTCTTGGATTTAAACTAAATGGTTTGATGGACTCTGTGGGCATTCCATAAAATGCAGAGAGAAAGAGTATTTATAGGTAGCAGAACTATGTTACACAAAGAAATCAGGAAAAACCCAGGAAGAATAAGGTTTCCAAAACATCTGATTTTCTCAGATGCTTTATTTGGTCTGACACATTATTTCTAACTACAGTCTCCTGCCAATAAATAGGACAACTTGTATAAATTAGACTATCATCTAATTTCATGCAAGGTTTTGGAATCTAACTATGGGGAATTAACAAGGTCCCTCTCGGTGATGTCATTTGGATAGTAACAGCTGACATAACATACGAGCATGAAAAGCATATATGAATGGCTCATGCAAAATTTTCACAAATATTTGCCAAAAGCCTGATGATAGTGTGAGGCATTTAACAAGGTTTGCATGAGACTATCGTCAGCAAAGATTAAACGCTATAACCAGGAAATATTAGAAAACTTTTAAGAAAGAAGAAAGAGCTTGAAGAGAAGGGTGAGATTTTAACAGTGACTGAGGAAAAGACCTTGGTAACAGAGCAGCCATTCAGAGAGGGTTTGACATAGCTAGAAGTTGTGTCTCGCCACTATTGTGACCTTTGTCTAGACCTGATGAAGCAGCTTCCCTTCAGAGGTGTAGCCTGCCCTACTCAGAGGGTTGATAGGTGTGGTGACCTACAGCTGGCCTGTAGACCCCACAGTTATAATGAATTCCAATCTTATAACTGAAATGTGGTTGATTATGTAATTACCCTAATTATGTAACTCAACCAGTAAAGGCCTGTTGGAACGCAGGCCCAGGCTGCTGGAGCTTCAGACTGCTGTTGGCTGTTTGGCCAGGTGGCAACTGGCTCAGCCAGTGAGGATTGATTGCACATGCCTTCTTATCTATGTAAGAGTGAAAAATATGGGATGTTAATTCATGTTCTTATGGGTTATGGTATGTTAGAAATTATAAAAACTACTGTATATATGTTATATGAGAATATAACCTTAGTTTCAATCTGCCTTGGAATTCACTGAGACAGAGGCAGGCACCACCCTGGAATTTCCATTTAGAAAAGGCCACAAAGAATTTGCGGGAAACCCTGGCCTTCTCTTTGGCATCAGAAAGAAGGACACATTAAAATAAGCAATAAGTCCTTCCCCCATGGGTGGCAGAGCCATCAAAGCACCGTCATCAGAGCACTGGCAGAACCATCAGAGCGCCATCATCGTCAAAATCTCTGGAGAACTCTTTCCACTCATAAACTTTAGTGTCCATTCACCCAAGGGAAACCAGAAATTGTCACCTTGCAACAGAGTAGGAAACTCTTTTCAGCTAGCCAGAGATGACTATGAATTTGAATAACCAGCCCTGGAAACAAAAAGACTGTGGGGAAACCNCCCCCATGGGTGGCAGAGCCATCAAAGCACCGTCATCAGAGCACTGGCAGAACCATCAGAGCGCCATCATCGTCAAAATCTCTGGAGAACTCTTTCCACTCATAAACTTTAGTGTCCATTCACCCAAGGGAAACCAGAAATTGTCACCTTGCAACAGAGTAGGAAACTCTTTTCAGCTAGCCAGAGATGACTATGAATTTGAATAACCAGCCCTGGAAACAAAAAGACTGTGGGGAAACCTTGTGCCAGAGGCAGAATAAAGTGTATAAAATCTGAGCCCCGAACAAGGCCAATTTGTGAACTTTGGGGGAACGGCAGTTGGCCAGGTACTTCGTCCCAGTTCATCCTTGACGATTCCCCGGGTCAATCGTCAATGTAACTCCACTGGGGGGGGGGGTTTGATGACATTCTGTAATTCAATCCTTTTTAATAAACCAAAATTATATTTCTAATTGGACTACTGTATTGGCATTTATAACATAAGGAAAAAGGGTCTTAATAAATCAGGCTGTTGCTGCATGACCCTTGTGTGTGTGTCGCTTTGCTGCCTCCCACTGCGATAGACAGGTCCTCCCACCTCAAATACACTATGTGACGTTGTAGAGGGGTATCTCACCACTGTGTGGTCAGCAAGTTGTGAAAGGTTACATGGATGCAGACTGAGCTGCAGCACCTGCACCTCTCCCAGAAGGGATGGTGAAATAGAGGTACCATCCTGTTCAGGAATGTGGGTGAGCTAGGGATCCATAGATTCTCTGACAATGGTGTTAGAATTTTGGAAAACTACCATTTCTGAGGATTAAAGAAGCTTGTTGAGAAAGCTGTAAAAATTGTATAAGTACCTAGAGACAGTGTTCTATTGTGTTGCTGATACTGACCTTGAATTTGTCAGATTATTTAATAATTACCCGTTGATACTAAATCAACAACTATTATCTGATTTAAACAAGAATAGAGTGGTGACAACACCCATGACAATACTTATTGCTTTCAGATGGTACCTGTAAGCCCTGCCTTCTGGAAAGTCTAACAGCTTAAAGACAATAGAGGGCTTCTTGAATTCCTTTTGAAACTAGGAAGCTTTTCTTCTCCCCTCCTCTTTTGTTATAGGCCAGTTAAGTCTGAAATGGAAGTGGTCTCACAACTAAACAAATGCTTCTCCCTTGACAAAGACCTTACTTTAAAACTCTCTCCTTCATAGAGTGTTCTAAAAATTGGGATTTTTCAGGAGCTTTATCCCATGACGTATCCATTTTGCTGGACCAATTTTTTTCTTTCATTTAAGTCAATTTCTTAGAAAGAACATCAGTGAAACCTGCCCATTTGAACACTACCCATGGGCTCGGTAGAGCTACAAACAGGTGCAATTATGAACTGAGGAATCTATAGTCATCTTTCAACCAAAAACTACCCTTAATTACACAGCATAAGCCAGAATTTAGGCATGGTATATCTTTCTTAAAATCACCACAGAATATAGATAGGCTAATTAGCCCCCAAGTTATTAAATTCTAAACTTGTACAGTGAAAGCAAAATGTTTTATGTTAATGAGCAGGGGTTTTTATAAAGACCAAACGAGCCTTTTCTTACACTTAATTTAATAAGAATATTGCTCATCAGCAAGTCTATCACAACAGCACAGCCCTGTGGGTATTACCTTATCAGTTTACTCAAATAACATCCAGCAGTTCCCTTCAGTCTGTTTTTCCCAGTTAAAAAGGGTTAAGACAGAAATCTAATCTAATCTGTATTTCACCCCATCAATTCTAGGAAAATGATTCTGCTATAATCATCTTTGCTAGTTTCCAGGTCTATCACATGCCATCTCATTCCTCACTTTAGATCAGCATTATTTAGTCTTGCATAAACTTTCTAGAAAGTTTTATAATTAAGAGATTATTAATTGTAGCTTAATTATAATTTTATTTTTTAGGTGGAACAATTGTGATTATCATTGGACAGCATTTCAGGTCCAGGAAATAAAATGGCAGAACATTTCTAGGGTTTTTTTTGTTGGTAGGCTGAATGGCCTTGATCGTTTACACTAGGAATATATGAAGAATATTTCTATTCCTTATATTTGTCATTAAAAACTTGACCTATTTAGACCATACCAAGCATTTTCCAGCTGCATACCTATCATCTGTTGTTGTGGTAGTTTTACTCTGGCCCAGTGCCAGGTACCCATGAAAGTTGCTCACTCACCCTTCCCTGCTTCAGCTGAGCAAAACAGGGAAAAATTATGGAGGTTTCATGAGTGATATAACGACCAGAGGAAATATTTCAGGTGAAAAACAGGCTCAGCCCTAAGGTACAAAGTGAATTTATTACTAACAGGGCCAGAGGAGGATAATGAGAATAAAATAAGCCCTTAAAACACCGTTTCCCCCCAGCCCCTCCCTGCTTCCCACTGACAACACAGGGAGACAGGGCATGGGGGTTTGGTCAGTTCATCACCGAGATTTTCTTCCACTGCTCCAGGAGGAGTCCTTCCCCTGTAAGACCATGGGGTCCCTCCCATGGGACACAGTTCTCCATGAGCTTCTCCAGCGTGGATCCACTCTCATGAGCAGCAGTCCTGCCAAAACTCAAACTGCAGTGTGAGTCCCTACCACGGGCACACAGTGCTCCCAAAACTACTGTGGCTTGGGTCACTCTTCCATGGGATGCAGCCCTCCAAGGACAGGCTGCTCCAGCCTGGAAGCAGGGCCCCTCTCTCCACTGGGTCTCCAACTGGATCACAGCCTCCTCCAGGCATGAGCATCTCCCCCACAGGCTGTGGTTGGATCTCTGCATCCTCTGTGGGTCCCCATGGGCTGTGGGTGGATCCCCATGGGCTGTGGTTGAATCTCTGCATCCCCCCTGGATTCCCGTGGATTGTGGGTGGATCTCTGCATCCTCTGTGGTCACAGGGGCACAGCTGCTTCACCATGGTCTCACCACAGCCTGCAGAGGAATCTCAGTTCACTGCCACCTTCTGACCCTCCTTCTCCACTGACCTTGGTGTCTCCAGGTCGTTTCACTCACATGTTGGCACTTCCTCCTCTGGCCAGAGGAAAAAACCCGTGCCCCACTTTTTTTTTTTTTTTTTTCCTTTCTTAACTATNTTCTTAAGTATGTCATCTCAGAGACATTACCATCTCTCACTGGCCCAGCTTTGGCCAGCAGCCTGTTCATCTTCACAGCCATCAGAGACTGGCTCTGCTGCACATCGTGGAAGCTTCCTGCAGCTTCTCACAGGAGCCACCTCTGTGACCTGCTTGCTGCCAAAAGCCAGGCCATGCCAAACCAATATCCCTGTGTAGTAAGATTTTCTGGTAGGCCAAGAATTTTGAGTACATAAATTCAGAGCTAATTTTTAATCTAAACATGAAGCTTGACATGTTGATAATAAATAACAGACTTTGGAAGAGGAATATTTATTTTTGTAGAAAAGGCAATGTGAAACATAAAATGAAGTAGTAGTAAGCTTGAAGATAACATCTACTTGGTGACCCAGAACTACTGGTCCTTAGTAGAGAAACCTTAGGTAAAATAAACTCTTGTTCAGCTCAGTAGGCAAACCATTCAAGGGAACTGTCAGTATCAATACGGGAAAAGAACTTCAAGAACAGACAGTTTTCTAGCTGAAATAAAAGACACAAAACCTTTTACTTCCTAAGATTTCAGCTAACTTCTCATTGTAATCTAAAGAAAGACCTCATGGGTGTTTTGTTGTTCAACACAAAAATTAAAATCTCCTGTTACGGAAATCTTCACAGGAGTAAGATCTATTTCAGTACTGATTATGTGATAGGGCTATAAAGCATATGTTTGCAGTTTAAAAAAACTCCTCAGTTATAAATAACCAATAAACAGAATTTCGTATATTTTTGAAACATGCAAAAGGGCTGGGCTTTTATCTTTAAAGACTTCAAGTCAACAGGTTAATTAAAGCAAACCAGCTGCTAAAAACAAATTAAACATGATTAAAAATAAAACAGGAAAAAAAAAAAAAACCCACACAAAAAAACCCATTCCCAAACCAAAACTACAAAATCCTTCCACTCTGCTGGGAAGGAAAAATTCAAACACAAAAAACAAATCAATT
The DNA here is from genome assembly GCA_013400215.1 of Cisticola juncidis. Lineage (NCBI taxonomy): Eukaryota > Metazoa > Chordata > Aves > Passeriformes > Cisticolidae > Cisticola > Cisticola juncidis. The sequence continues at coordinate 184,186 of VXBR01009406.1, read as the reverse complement.
AGCCTTTCTCATCTTGGGTGTAAATAATACTTTATAGACCAATACATTGCAAAGCAAATGAAAGATAATCGATCTAATTTAATCCAGATTAGGTAAATACAGTTAGATATGGATTGCAAAACTCTGAATTCAAGACCAGAGTTAAGCAGCTTTTGAGAATTCAGTGCAAATAAAACCATGTGGAACAGCCTGAGAAATCATAAAGCAACACAACTTCTCTATATGCAGTGTATAAGCAACATTCCTCCAAGACAAAGTCAGAAATATTTATGCAAACATCCAGCTCCATTTTGAAGCCACGAGATAAAAAAAGTGTCACTAACTCATAGTTTGTTACCTTAAGTAAAAACCTTTGGTTTTGATAACAGTTCTGTAACTGTGCACATTTTGGGAATGAGGAGAATACCAGGTACAGAGAATATGATGCATGGTTTTATATATCTGTGATAAACTATTTGAAATGAAGGCAAGCAGCAACCAAACTACTTAAAGTGTTGGTAATAACAACTTTTGTAAGTGAAGTCAATGAAGAATGGAAAAAAAAACCCTGTTTACTTTTCACAGTATCCATAACATTAAAAATGACCAGAGATAGTGATTCTCTGTAGATCTAACAAGAACTAACATGCTGTCACGTACGTCAATTATGTGAAATGGATCCTTATCCTAAAGGACACCTAACATTCCCTATGAAAAAGGGAAGAAAGCCAATTGCTATACTTAGTGGATTCCCAAAGGGAACTGGAGTAACTCTAGGCTGAAGACAAGGTGAGGAAGCTCAGGAGGTTCAGCTTGGAGAAGAGAAGATTACATGGAGATGTCACAGTAAGTTTCCAGTATCTGAAGGAGGCCTACAGCAAAGCCAGAGAGAAGGACTCTTTATCAAGAACTGCAGAGATGGGACAAAGGGGAAAGCTTTCAGGCTGAGAGAGGAGGAATTTAGATTTGATATAAAGAAGAAATTTTTTATGGTGATGCTGCTGAGGCACTGCAGTAAGTTTCCTAGAGAAGCTGTGGATACTCCATCCCTGGAAGTGTTCAGGCCAGACTGGATGGAGATTTGGGCAGCCTGATTCTAGTGGGATGTGATCTTGCCCACAGCAGGGTGTTGTAGTTAGATGTTTAAGGTCCTTTCCCAAAGCATTCTATGAGTCTAAATCCAGACTGAGGTTGCACGTATCTGCATTTCAGTTCCATCCCTTTTGCAGGAGAGATACTGTAAGCAATGCTTTTCTCTGGAGCCAGTCACAAAATCCCAAAAGAAAGCATTATCTTCCTGTGTCCTATATTTTGGCTCTGTGATAGATTTATGATGTTTGACTTACTGAATTTTTAAACGAATTTTGTCTGTTTCTCTCTAATATTCTCTAAATATAGGGAATGAAAATTCATATTTATTATGCAAACTGATAGTTTCAGAATACTTTTATTAATATTTCCACACTCCTAAGTTCTCAAGTAGAAGGGAAAATTAATTTTAAGTATTTATTTACACTGCTGAAGCTATTATCAACTACTTGTTTATATAGTACCAATTTTTATATATGACAACCTCCCAGTGAATCAGCAGTACTAAATCTAGAACCCACTGAAAAGATTTCAGATTAATTTATGGTAAATTTGCTAGAAACTGACGCACAATCAGATACAGCAAATTAAATGTTCCATAGGTTTATGGTTTATGCTTAGTGAGGAGTGTGCATTAAAATATGTAATGAAGAATCAGATGGTGCTTATAGATAGCAACCAAATGGATGTAAGGAAAACACAATGAGGTTGCATTACCTGCAATGGAAAATTTGGGGATGGTAGAAAATAGAAGAAATGTGTGAAGCAGCAAATGGTGAAACAAGTAAGGAGGATAGCAAGGTGTTAAAAATTAATTAATGACTGAAGTATCTTGAAGAGGAAAACTACTATATAATTAGTAAGTAACGTCATTAATCAATCTAAGTTTCTCTTTTTTTTCAAGTAGTCTGTTATACTGAAAGATTCCCCTACCTGTTGTGGAAGGATGTATTACCTTCAGCATTTCTTTGAGCTGAAGGGCTCGTCAACTTACTGACTTTTAGGCACACAAAGTTCAAATGCAGAAGTTCTGTAATAGCTCTTATGTTCAAACATAAGAAAGCCACAACAAAGCCATTATGAGAAACGAAGCAGTCTATTGAGATATCAGTGGATTTTGTGCAAACAAAAATCCTATTAAAAGGGCTTTCAAGTATGTCAGTACAAGCCAAATATATCAATGGATCATATAAGAGTAAAGCAATTAAATACTGTCATGTTAAATATGAAAATACATAGACACTACAGAGGGAGAGCAGTGAAGATTTTGACCAAGCGTTTCTACCTACAATATAGAATCTGTCAAGGGGATGTTGTTGCAAACAATCCATGTTTCAAAGTTATTATCATAGATCATTTGTTGTTCTGTTAAGGCCCGACTTGTTACTTATTCTGTTTTCCTGTAGTTGTCATCAAGTATCACAATATTACACGTTTGCTGAAAGGTTGCTCTTATCTGTACTTAGAGAAATTAGAGTAATGAGGGAAGCATCCATGAGCCGATCTTAATTAAATGTGTATCTATGCAAAGGAGTCTAGGATTATTTACCACATCAAAGATATGATTCACACTTGAAAGTAAATCACTGCTTTCACATACAGTTTCTCAACTAGAAAAAATTACTATTTGCAAAGACTACTTTCTTTTTCTTTCATATTTGAAAGAGATAATCCACGAACATGGAATTTCTGCTCCAGTGACTGCCCCAGCATGTGTTCTGCTGTCACTGATTGCAACACTGCCCTATTTGTTAAAACATGAATCAGAAAATTTACCTCATGCCCAGCAGGTCCTTTCCTCTTTTGTTCTTTTATTTATTTATTTATTGCCTTTTAAAAAATTCTGAACCACTGAATACTGGCACCATTGTTTGAGTGAGCTTAAGGTGTGATACTCTATGCCTTAGTTATCAGATATTTCTAAAGCCAGGTCAACAGATACTTATATTTGATCCAAAAGGCTAAACCCCTTTCTCTTCAACCAAGAGATTTGAGTAAGAAAGCTACAAAGAAGGATTATCTTGGCAAGAGTATATAAGGCTTATTCTTTTACCTGATGTAGTAGAACAAAATTACTGTCACTTAGCAATCTCCTTTTAAAAACAACAATATATATAAACAAATAAATAAAAATAAAAATAAAAAAAAACAACTCAGATCCACAACTCTAATACTTAAGATGAAAAGAATTGCACACATTGGCCTGAGCTTTGTCAAAGAGCTTGGATTTCAGACATTTTTTTGCCACAAAATAAACTTTTCTTCTCTATGTAAACAGGGGCAAAAAGGCCATAAAAATGTTAGAAAATTGTTATACAATTGTTTGGCTGGACCTTGTATCATTATTTTTCGTGACAAAAAGAAGGCTAGTTAGCAGAATCAGACACTGGGATTATATGGCATTGCCATTTTCTTACAAGGGAAAAAGATCTGCTATCATATTCTATGGTTTGCTGTCTCAAACTGGTGTCCTTCTCTGGTGTGAAAGACATTCTGTATGTCCCATCATACATGAAGTATGTTCACTTCAAGGGTGAACATACTTCAAGGGTGGCTAAGGTCCTCATCATACATATTCTAAATTGAAGAATTATTTATTCAGAGCCAAAACAAGTGAAAAAGAAAGATAAGGTGATTTAAGTTTCATTGACCTCACATCCATTTATGGATGGTCCTTAATAATATATGTAGCTTCATTTTAATGGTGTTGGTCATGTCACTCAGTATTGGTTCTTTTTAATCTACAGGATAGAAAATGAGGTCTGGTTTTAATCATATCTGTAAAACTGCACAACTTTTAGTGAAGGATTATCAACAATTCCTCTCAAATTCCCATTCCACAATCATCATAAAGCTCATTTATAAACAAGCATTTTCTCTTTGATGGTGTTTTAACCTCTCGAATAATTGTAAATTAAACATCTCAAGCCAAAACTGAAGTCTCTGCATAAATATTACATCCCCTGTGTATTTATAAACTGTGAGGAATTTGATTTCTCACGTGAGGATTTCTCACGTACCATAAATCTTATGAACTAGCTTAAGTTTCAATTCAACTTGTCTTTCTGCTGAAAAGATACCAGAACCAAGTAAAAATTCAATCAAAACATAAAGAAAATCAAGGAGTATGTGTCTATCAGAAACAAAAAAAACACTCTAGTGGGTCACATTAAAGGTCCTTTTTTGGCTAAATTTCTGTCTCCAGTATCATCCAATAGTTAATTTCTTTTTAGCTGCCTAAAAGGGAGAACTCTAGGGTTTTGCAAGGGAGAACTGACACACATTTCTGGGGAGATGTTTTCTTAAAAGTATCTTGTAACAGACAAGTATGATGGTTAATTTCAGCCAATACACAAATATGTAGACAGTTGCTTGCTCACTCACCTCTCCTTTAGGATGAAGAGAAAATAGGAGAAAGATTATAAAAGTCCACTGAGTTTGTTCATCCCATAGATGGAGTTCCTTCTATGGAATACAGAATAGAATACAAGGCTCACTGTGTTGTGGAGAAGCAAAGACAGCTCAGGCTGTCACCAGCTCCCTTGTGCAGTTCCTTCTGAGGCTGGTCCTCCAGTCAGTTGGTTGTTCCTGCTGTATCACTCCCTACAATACACAACACAAACCATTGGTTATGACATATATAAATGCTAAGGTTAGTTGTATATCCATTACAATCTGCACCCCTTTTTCCCTTTGGACAGGGTGATAGAGTTACCTTTGAAACAACGTCCACACATTGCACTTGTGCCAGCATGAATCCTCCAGGGGTTGCAGTACTTCTGATGGTGTGTCTGCTCCAGCATGAGTTTATTAATAAGCCAAAGTCCCTCCAGGGGTTTTTGATCTAGTTCATAGTGGATTCCATTCGTGTCTGGTATAGCAGTACAGGAATGGAAGCATTGCCAGGGTCATATACCAGCCCAGGCACATGGGAATATATTGTTATCATAATACTACCAAGCATGGCAAAGTAAGATGATAAGCAGAACATCAAACAGCAAAAACCAAAAACAGTCATCAGGAAGCAACAGGCTCCAATATACAGTAAAGTAAATGAGCCTCATGGCAAGCATGAGAGCCTGCCAATAAACAGCTAAGCAGTTATAACAGCTATAAATTCAAACTGCAATCAATCTGATGTTATCTTGCACCTCTTAAGCCCCATTGTGCAACAAAAAAATCCTGTGGTGGGTAGAGCAAATACCTACACATCCAACCAGTCACTCCCTTATCCCTTGGAAAGAGGAGAAAACAGAACAGAAACAAGAATATTAACAGATTAAAACAGACAGTTTAACAGGGGAAGAAAAATTACATGTGGAAGCAGAGAAGTTTCACTGTTTCCCATGTGCTAGCAGATGTTTAGTCACCTCCTGCAAAGCAGAGCCTTAGCACACACAGTGACTACTTGGGGAAACACAAGCCAAAACTCAGAAATGTTCCTAATCCCTCCTCCTATCTTTTTATTGCTTTCATTGATGACTGTGATGTTATATGGCCTAAAACATCCCTTTGGTCTTTTGGGAACAGCTCTCCTGCACAGGTCCAGCCTGGATGATGGGCGAGGAATCTTCACCAACAGCAAAACACGAGAGTGTTGGCAACAGTGTTTCAGTTATACCCTATATTACAACCCTAAGTTCAAAACACCCTATACAGCCTGCTATTTAGAAAGAAAAACAAAACAACCCAATCACCACCAAAAACAAACAAAAATCAACTCTCTATCTCAAATAGACACAGTACAGTGAAACATGGCATGAAACATGTTACTTATCTGGTGAATTTCCTTCATTTCAATAGACTGTATCTTAAGGTTTTCCTGAGATTATGGCATTAAGCATTTGATTAGACACCTTGTACTATTACTGTAATTCATGGCCCTTCTCTGTACTTGCTCCAACAGGTCCATGTCCTTCCTGTGCTGTAGACCTCAGAGCTGCCTGCAGGGTTCCAAGTGTTAGCCTCACCAGAGCAGAGCAGAGCAGAGCAGAGCAGAGCAGAGGGGAAGAATTCCCTCTCTCACCCTGCTGGCCACACTACTTTTGTTGCAACCCAAGGCACAATTGGCTTTACAGGTTACAAGTGCTCATTGCTGGGTCACATCCCGCCTCTCATGCACCAGCAGCCTCAGAAGTCCTTCTCAGAAGAATCTTTTCATCTCACAGCCTGTGTTGAGACTGGGGGCTGCCCTGACCCACGTGCAGCACCTTGCTCCCATGGTCCCCCTCTTTCAACTTGACCATGCCCCTGTGGATGGTATCCCACCCATCAGGAGGGTCAGTGGCATCATTTAGCTCGAGGTCATTTGCGAACTTGCTGGAGGTACACTTTCTCCCTTTCTCTATGTCATTGTTTAAGACAGTAAACTGTTCCCAATAGGCACATCTGAGGGACACCACTTGACACTGATGTTAATAAGGACACAGAGCCATTGACCACTACTCTTTGAGGAACCAAATCAATTCAACCAACTCCTCATCCACTGAAGACTCCACACATCAAATCATGTCTCCAGTCTAGAAAGAAGGATATTGTGGGGAACCATGTCAAAGGCCTTACATAAACCCAGATAGGTGACAGCCTTTCCTTTGCCCATTGAGGTAATCATTCCATCCCAATCATCTGAACACCCTGAAAGCTCTTTTGATCATCCAAAACCTATGCATTGCATTTTCATCACTACTCCAATGGCAGACTAGTAATGGGCCCAAGGGCCTTACCAGGAAGGTATAGGACATCACATGGTGATGTCCTTAACCCTGTCCCCACGTTCACACAGCCTATTAGATTCCTTCCAATTTCAAGGCAATCACCTACAGCTACATCCTGTCATGTTTTTTTGTTGTTGTAGAAGTGGTTGTGGAAGACCCAATGGAGTTGGGTCTTCATCCATCTTCATCATCCATTGACTGGCCTTCCACATACAGATCCTCTTATTTATTTTCTCCATTCACTCTTTTTTTTTCTCATCTTCTGCCCTACTGCCTCCTCTCTGTATTGGGGAAGACAGGCAATCCAGTTGATCTTTTTGTTTTGTTTCCTGGTGGCTGTTTCTGTCTTAGAGAGTTAAGGTGTTCCTGTTCTACAAGTGAAAAACATGCTTCATCTCTATTGGAATTCTTTCTGGGGAACTACACAGGGACGGGGAGTTGAAGAGAAGATGAAAGAAAAAGGACTACATGACTTTAGGTACCTCTCAAAAATCAATACACAGATCAATCTTTCCTACCACATAATAAGTTTGGCATCCACAGCAATTTGAATCAAAAAAAGAATCACAGAAAACTATCAAATAATTTTGTAAAAGTAATTTTGAATTTTCCACTTAAAGGATGAATATTGATGCAGTAACATAACACACACAAGTATAATTTTATGTATTTTTCACCAAGTGTAGAAGTAATGACTCTGATACATATTCTATTTCTCTCCCTCTACAACTTCCACTTCAGTTCTACTGTTTTTGTGTTGCAGAAAAAGGAAGATTGTATTATGCTTATTTTAACTCTATCCATTGCTGATAATTTCAGCAAATTTTACTAGTTAAGAATGAATTTTTCATGTTTCTCTACACTAAAGGCTATCTTAAATTTATTTCAGTGTATCATCAGAAATTACTCAACTATTTCCTTGGAAAAGCCATCCAAAAAAACAAAAAGTGAAATTACTCATTTGTATCAGATGGTTTGTTGAATGGTACTAGCCACATCGTGACATACATTCTGCAGAATTTATGAAAACAATCATAAAGTTACATTTTCTTTTTTGATACAAGTATATAGATTTGAAGAAAAAATGGTCAGAAACCAGAGAAATCTTCTTTTCTCCAAGCTCAGACTGAGATTTTTGAAAGTCTAGCTTTCCTTAACATTACCAAACCCCTTCAGCCCGCAACTTGGCATTCTTTACTTATTGACATGGGACTCTTATGAAAAAATACACTGATTTATCAGAGATAATACTATGCATCTTGCAATCTTCTTGTAAAACCAAAAGAGAACTAAGTCTTCTGCCACGTAGAGCTGTAACATCTAGCATGAAAAGATTAAGCCTACACTTGGTCGTTCTATCTTCTTCAAGAGTTTTTCAAAAAATGCTTTACTCTTAGCCTAGAGTCAGGGATCAGCTACAGGAATTTCAGGTATCAACGTGCCCATGGTTTCCAGGTAACACACTCTGGTGATCCAAGCAACACCAAATCTCTAGTTACTAATGTCAACAATGTAAGCAATAAAATGTAAGAATTTCCTCTTGTGCAAGATGAATTCAAAACTGAGATGTGAACAATGAGTATTACAGGCTCATTGGCCCTACTGGGATCCCCTGATCCCCTGAAACAATGGAAGAAAAAAGATTAACCAAATCAAACTACAACACCCAGATCACTGCTCCAGCAGTCTAAGTGGCTCACAACATATACCTGCACTCTAAGCAAGGCTTAAAAATCATGTTTTCTTCTAGACAAGCCGTGTTTGCCACTGAGGAGGTCTTACTATTCAGAATAATTTATTTCAAGCAATTTATTTTAGATCTTATGCTCCACCATTATACATTTTTCATGTTTCCAATATATAGTAGAGACCAGTAACCTAATCCACATGCTTCTGCCTCCTCACTGCTGGGCATTCAGCTGTCTCTCATTGAAGGTAATCAACTTTTAATTAAGAAAACCTTAGCTTAAGCAGCTGTTTGGTGAGCTTGACTGATATGGACCCAGCCTCACCCATACCTGATTTACTCAGATAGCAGGAAAAACAACTTGGATGGAAGCACGCAGCCTAGGGCTTTCTCAAAATAAACAGTTTTGCAATATGGTTGTGGTTGTTCCTGCTCTATACTTCATTTAGCAGTGTAGTTTCATATTGAAACTGTAAATAGTGGGTGGGGAGGTGGAGGAGAAAACACACACAATGAAAAAAAGGATCAGATAAAAACAAATTATAAATGTACTTTATACTTTCAGCATTGCAGTTAAAGTGGCCTTGAAAAGATTTTCAAAGTGCTATAATAGCTTTACCTTTTTGCACATTCAAAAGAAATAAAATCCATGAGACCAAATAAGGAAGAATCATTTGTCTGCAGAGTTAAGTGACCAAACAGGAAGTTCTTTTTTCCTAGTGTTTAAAGTGTACCTACTCACAGTATATAGCCAAAAGATTAATTTCCATAGCTCAAGTATACATGCATGTCTTGTGGAAATGTTTCTGAATCATAAACCTAAAAGTCCTTGAAATGGCAAGTCCAAGATGATCACAGAAAAAAAGGAATAACAAACATCAGAATCATGGAATGGTTAAGGAAGGACCTTAAAATTTATCTACTTACAACCCCTCTCTCTCCCGTAGTGTTTGGGGTAGAGTTTATTCTTTCCTTTTTTTTTTTTTTTTTTTTTTTTTTTTTTTTTTTTTTTTTTTTTTTTTTTTTTTTTTTTTTTTTTTTTTTTTTTTTTTTTTTTTTTTTTT
>VXBR01009406.1:130695-174627 GCA_013400215.1 Cisticola juncidis | reverse complement strand
TTGCTAAGAAGCACTGATGGCTGGGTGCCTGAGACAGTGGGGAGAGGAAATTCCCTCTCACTTGATCTGAGGATCTGAGCCTTTGGAAGAGAGCCGTCTAGCTGCTGCTTGGGGAAAGGAACTAACTGCTGCTGCAGAGGTCCAGCTCAGTCCTGTTATTCTGGTGTGGAGTGAGCCGCTGCTGCTGGGAGCAGCCACTGAACTGGGACCTTGCTATCTCCTGCCTCACTAAAGAGGGGCCTGTCACAGTGCTGGGAGCAGGGCCACTGTTGTACCACCCCCTGATGCTTCTTCAGCTTTGCTCTGAGTTTTTCATTACTCTGTAGCTCCCACCTCCCGCCTGCCTAGACCTTCCACCTCTTCAGCCACAGCTCTGGAGTTCCCAATACATCCCTTCCATCTCCTCCTGTCTAGGACAAAGCCGCCATCACCGCAGCCCCTGAGCCTGCCCNTTGCTAAGAAGCACTGATGGCTGGGTGCCTGAGACAGTGGGGAGAGGAAATTCCCTCTCACTTGATCTGAGGATCTGAGCCTTTGGAAGAGAGCCGTCTAGCTGCTGCTTGGGGAAAGGAACTAACTGCTGCTGCAGAGGTCCAGCTCAGTCCTGTTTATTCTGGTGTGGAGTGAGCCGCTGCTGCTGGGAGCAGCCACTGAACTGGGACCTTGCTATCTCCTGCCTCACTAAAGAGGGGCCTGTCACAGTGCTGGGAGCAGGGCCACTGTTGTACCACCCCCTGATGCTTCTTCAGCTTTGCTCTGAGTTTTTCATTACTCTGTAGCTCCCACCTCCCGCCTGCCTAGACCTTCCACCTCTTCAGCCACAGCTCTGGAGTTCCCAATACATCCCTTCCATCTCCTCCTGTCTAGGACAAAGCCGCCATCACCGCAGCCCCTGAGCCTGCCCACAGCGCCCCCTGCAGGCGCGGGGGAATCACCGCCCTGCCCGCCGGGAGCGCCCAGCGCCCCTGCCGGCCGCGAGAGGAACTGCACCAGGGGAAATGCCTGCGGTCAGGGAAGCTGGGTTCCTGGTTCTGATTATTATTAATGCTGTAGTTGTTGTTTTGGTCACTTAGTTATACATACTAGTAAAGAACTGTTATTTCTGTCCCCATGCCTGAGAGCGTCCTTAGTTTCAAAATTATAATAATTCGGAGGGAGGGGGTTTGAATTCTCCATTCCAAGGGAGGCCCTGCCCTACCTAGCAGACTCCTGTCCTTTCCAAACCAAGACACATGGACAGGGACACCTTCCACTAGACCGTGTGGCTCAAAATTCTATCCAGCCTGGCCTTTAACAGTTCCAGGTCACCCACAAATTTTCTTGACAGCCTGAATTAGTGTCTCAGCACCACATTGTAGAAAACTCTTTTATCTGATCTAAGTCAATTTACTTTCTGTTTGAAGACATTTCCCCTTGTTCTACATTTAAAAGCCCTTGTAAAGAAGTCCATCTCCAGCTCTCTTGCAGCCCCGCTTTAGATTCCGAAAGGCTGCCATAAGATCTACCTGGAACCTTTTGTTCTCCCGACTGAACAGTCACAACTCTTTCAGCCTATCTTCACAGTAGAGGCGCTCCAACTCTGATCATCTTCATGGCTCTCCTCTGGACTTGCTCCAGTGTCCCTCCTGTGATGAGGACCCCAGAGCTGGATGCAGCACTACAGGTAGGATCTCACCCGAGCAGAGCAGAGAAGAGGGGCAGAGTCCCCTCCCTTGCCCTCATGGTCACATTGCTTTGGATACAGCCTGATATTCTGGAATGCCAGCTCATGTCCAGGTTCTCATCCACCAGCAGCCCCAAGGCCTTTTCATCAAGACCACTCTAAATTCATTCTCTGTGCAGCCTGACCTTACACTTGACCTTGTTGATCTTCATGAAGTTCACACAAGCCCATCTCTCAAACCTCTCTCAGTCTCCCTGGATAGCATCCTTTCCCTCCAGTGCATCAACCATACCACATGGCTTGCTGTTGTTCAGGTAGACGCCATCCCACTGTCCATGTTGCCAGCAAATCTATTAAGCAGCACTGGTCCCCATACCAACCCCTGAGGACACCAGTCATCACTGGTCTCCACTTGGGCATTGAGCCATTGACTGCAATGATCCGAGTGTGGCCATCCAGTAAATTCTGTATCCACTGAGTAGCACATTTCCGGCTAGTTAAAAATGGTGAAGCAAATCACCAGTATAGAATTCTATCCATTTTTGGCAAACAGCTACAGCTTGTAGACTCTGGAGAGCACTCTGGAGACAGTGTAATAACCACAATTTGTCATGTTTCTCCCCATAGGTTCTCTAACTGATAGTCATTTGCTTCCTAGGAAAAAGCCTTTCCAGGTATTCTTATTCTCTTACTTACTACGTTTTGAGGGAGAGGTCGACTGAATTTAACAATCTTTTAGACATTATCTAAGAGATTCTACTGAGTCCAGCACTCAAAAATAGTTGCCCAAATACCTGTCATATCCCTCTTTCCTTAGGTGCAATCAGTTGTTTGAAGTCTGGATTGAATTCTAGGTTTAAAATTTAAGCTATTAAACTTCTTATCTATGGAACTCACTTGAAAGACAATTCTGCTTTGCTATACTTGAGTTTGAGATGGAATTTCAGTGATATGTGAGAAGACGGAGCTGGTAAGACTCTCAGATTCAAAAACTACTTTCTCATTTGTTCTTCTTATTTGTTCCATATCAACCTTTGTCTTTTGCTGGAACACACTGAAAGTAACTGCTGAACAGCAAGAACCTGCAAGAAAGTGACTGGAGAATGATCAGTGAGTTAGTTGAAATATGCAGGCTATCCTTCTGTATCTCCCAATCCTTGATTAACTTTTGTCTGATGGAGTTTCCCTCATCTGCTAGGACAGCAAATTCTACTCTGTCAGATTAATAATTTAGGAGTTCTGGTAATATAAGTAATCTGGTAATTAGCCTGCTCTTGCAGGCTAATTTAAATTAGCATCACAATGCCCTGTAGTAACTGTTCCACTATCATCTTGTGAAGACTCTGTAAAAGTCACATGGATATTTGTCTTCCTAAAACAACTTTCATAATCAATTCCTAAAATATGCTGCCAATTAGGATTTTTTTAAATTTATACAGGAATATCTGTTCATTTACAAAAACTGTGTTTGGCAATAGTCCACATTTCAACTGTACCACAATAAAAAGCAACATTTACATCAATTAAAAACAAGTGGTTCAGCCATCTATTTTAATATATATGTTTAAACCTAATTAGCCTATTAAGTCAACCTGATTATGTCTTTTTAAATGCCTGCTTTTCTTATTTGCTAAAAGTAAGCTTTTAAACACAAAATATACTAAGCAGCATTTCATCTGAATCCTATCAAACAAAGTTATTGAGGCATGAGTTCTATATAACCAGTGAAGCAGAAGACCATGCTATTACATGGATAAATGCTCCAGAGTTACTGAAGCAACATAAAAACAATCATAGAAACATGGCTTTTGAAACCTCATAAGTAACTTGTTTTGGAAAAAAGTGTGTGTGTGGGGGTGTGTGTGTATATATATTAATGGGCACAAACACACACACACACATATATATGCCATTTGACATCAAATCTCCACAAGAGACATGCCTGGATTTTCTTCAAAATAATGTTGTCTCACTCTGCTTCTCCCAAAACCACAGAAAAAACCCAGAAATTAAGGTTTTCTATGAGACTTAAAAAAAAAAATCCTTTTTTCTCATGGTTTAAGTTCAGGCAAAGGAAAAGTAACAATTTGAAACCCATTTTGTCTCTGAAAACACTCCTACCTCACAGCAGCTTCAGCACCCACCATCTTACAAACTCTTGTGGGATCCAGGGAGTTTCTAATTCAACTTCTACTCAGTTACCATCTAATTTTGGATTAGACCCTACCTTTAGACCATAGAGATTATGTCCAGGTTTGTATGTTGTTTTGGCACTTGCTTCCCAGGGTGACTGGAGGGATCTGTTGGGTACTTAATTCTGAATCCCCCAGCTCCCAGTCCCCAGCAGCTGCAGCCACCAACATGTCCTTCAGAGAGGCAGGTGTCAGATTGGGGTCTCTTCCAGACAGTGACATGAAACAATCTTGAAATTCTCTGTTGTAAAAAATATCCAAAACTTACATAAACCACTGGGAGTTTATATATAGATCTGTACAGCAGAGTCTCACAGAAGAGCTGTACCCTGCTCCCCCCCTACAAGGTCTGCGGCAGCTCAAGGCAGTACCAACATCCAACGCGCAGCAAGGACAAGTCCCATAGACAGGCTTGCTGAGAACAAAATATTATCCTTCTTTATGCAATTCACCTAGCACTGCAGAAGAGCATGCTTAGAGTCTACACCCCTGACATACTGTCAAAAATAAGTGCTGCTGCAGGCTGTCCATATAAACAACACTCTCAAGGCTTCCACTCACTCACTTTGTGGTTTCTGTTCCCATCTCTCCACAAGCCTCTGAGACCATTCCCTTTCATTAATTATGAAATTATTTCATTTTTTACACTGATTTCCTCTCCACACTCACCACAGCCCCACTAGTCTGCAACAGCACGATGTTTGCTCTCCTTCCACAGAAAGGGCCCCTACAATATGGGAGAGGATTGGCTCAAAAGGATTGGCTCAAAAAAATACAGCCTGTGGCTTATCCCCAGAAGTAGATATGAGCACCTACCACCTCACCTCATCACTCAGGCCAAGGGACAATATTTCATACTGGCTGGGAGCCTAGCCCTGCAGCTCCACCCTCCTACTCCCACTCAGCAGCCTCTCTGCTGAGAGGGAGCGTTGGATGAGCCCCCAGAGCCAGGGTCCTGCTTCACCCTCACTCTCCAGCTCCCAAGATCCTTAACCCACCAGCACTGGCCAGCACCTTGCAGGGTTGTGACCTTATAGGTGGCCTGAAATGTGATTTGAGCAGATCCCTTCTCTTTTGTTTATACAGTATATGGAAAATTTAAATTCAAGGATACCATGATCCCACAGGAGCATCCAGCTCTCCACAGGCGCAGGCAGTAGGCAGAGGCCTTGTTGGCAGGGGCTGTGGGAGCCGTGATGGGCTAGTTCTCACCTCAGAACACAGCCTCCAGTAAAGGCAAAAGCTACAGGCTAAAAGCAGTATCAGGTCAGTGTCTTTGTTCCAGGGTCAGAGGTTCACCACTTAATGAGTCATTTTTTCTGTTTGCAAGTGTTTTGCATTGCACACAGTAAGGCTAGCATGAAGCTTATTTGTTTCCAACTGCAAACATTTGTTCATTACCCTAGGTTGATCAGTAGGGTAAAGAACTAACATTTCTGCATCAATGAAATGGAGCAATGAGTAAATAAATACCTTGGGACTAGCCAGTCTTAACATTTACAGCTGTTTTAGTTGAACTGAGTTAATTGTCAGTGCATGCCTCTACACTACCAAAACTAATCTGGATAGTCTCAAAGTGAACGTCTTCTGCTTCTTACGTTTTTATTATTTGCTTATTAACATTAAATAACAAAATTAACATAGTCAGGCTAGCAAGATACATATATAAAGAGATTCTTAGAAAAAGTAATCTCTTAAACCCACAAGATAGTCTAGGACACAAAATGCAGCATATATCCCTCATTCTGTGAAATGTCAGTCAGAGGAGTAGAAGGGTTCTTTCTTCCTCCATTCAAAGCTATAATGAAATGCTTGTCATTACAGAAAATTGCCCTAAGCAATATTCTTTTCATAATAATAGTAACCTAAAAGACAAATGAAAGAAATCAAAGAATGAAATTCATCCAATCATTTTTGCAAGGCAGCAGCTGGCACTCATAGTCACGGAAGTATCTGCTGTACCACAGACTCCAAAAAGGGAACAACCAAACCAGTCTATAGCAAAAACCCAACGGGATAGGGGTGGGAAGAAGGGTGGGAAGGTGGTGTAAGATTCTCGAATGTGAAGTTTTAGGCTTGGGGGAGTTTTTACAAGCACGTATTACACTGCTCAGAAGGCTGTTCTACCGAAAACAGAACTGAATTTAACTATCACAGGGCAAACGTTCTGCTATACAAACCCACGTCTGAACCGTATGTGTTTCTAAAGTGGGGGGGTTTGTGTGTTAGCTTTTGCAATACGATTCAGACCTGAGGAATGAAATAGTTTTATGTTGGACATTGCTGCCCTCCAGTGACGACACAGGACAATTGGGGAAGAGAGATTTTGCTGCAAAAGGTTTCTTTGCTCTCAAGGTAAATGATCAGCTAATCATTGAACTACGACAGAATTTAATGAGACTGAAATCTTAATTAACCTTAGGCTTAAAATATCGTTTGATTAAACAAACTATTTGAATGTAAATAAATACGTATTTGTGCAAATGGAATGTGTAGTGCAATACAATTACTATATCAGCAATACTTCTAATATACTTCTATATTGCAATAAAACTGTGTATGACAAGCATTTCAGAAAAGCTGAAAGCAAGAAATCTATATTATATGACAATTAAATAACAAATGGGTCTAATTTAGCTATGAAACTTCTTATGAATGTGACAGTGTTTCCACTGCTGGGGACTTTCACAATAAACATTGTCAGACATTTCAACAAAAAGCAGCATAAATCATAGTTGTGCATAGTTTCCTTCATTCCATAAATTTCACATTTGCAGGATTGCACAAAACTTCAGTGGGAATAAATAACTGCTTTTATGTTTGCTAAAAATTAACCTTTTTTTTTTTTTTTTACAAGAAGTATGTTATATGGTGGACAAGTCATTTGATAGTCCTTAATATTGTAGTTCTAACTTTCCAGTATTTTGTAACTTATTTTCTCTTTGTTTAACTTATAGATTTGCATTCTGATGGGACCTTGTTCACATTGCAAAAAATTATGAATCATACATTTTGATGCAGTTTCTTGATGCAAAATCTTAAACCTACCTGTTTCACCAGGAAACAAGTGTATACCTTATGGGGACCATGATCAGAGCACACACCCAGGCCATACAGATCAGTCGGTCCTGGGGACACATTATTATTTTGATTTTGCAAAACTTGTCTTCTGTAGCTAGCTTCAGTAAAATTCTCTTTTGAATCAGATTAATATTATTAATAATTAAAGAAATCCATGCTTATACCCTTTTAGTCTTTCAGTTTGCCAAGCTTTTGGATCCTCATGCACTTTTCCTCTGACAAGCGGAATACATTCCCTTTTTTTTTGTTAACCCCTACAATGGTTCCAGATGAATGCAGCAAACTATTTCCTCTATCATTAGTAAACCTTTTAGTTCTGCAATGAACCTGGAAGAACAGAGTGTGCTAAATACTAAAGAGCTATCTAACTTGTAATCAATCTCTGGGACACATAAATGCACATTTCTAGGCTCCTACACTGCGCTTTTCTACTTTACCAGTAAGTTGTGATCTGAAAAGAAGTAGTGATAAAAACACCTGAAATGTCCCTACCTGAGTTTGTCTACCTGAAATATCTCAGAGGAAGTATCTACCATCTAAGCCCTTTTTTAGTAATATGGCAAAGAAACTACCACAATTATGGAGATAATTTTCTGTGACATAGGTGTGGGAGTGTCAGGAGACAAAGTCCTTGGATTGTTAAACAGAACGAATGGATGTTTGCAAGAAAAATAACTGTGGGTGAAAGAAAATCAGAAAAGATGAGTAATTGCATGTAGATGAACGGAAGCATGTGGAAAAGCATGGAAAGAGGACAGTAAGTATGGGATAGACAGACAGAAACACAGGACAAAGCAGAAGATAAAAAGATGAAAATAAGAACAAGAAAACTCCAGGACTCTGGAGCAGAACAGAAAGTCCTTCCATGTGCTGTGCACACTTTTAGTCTTCAAATATTTTCTTGTATTTTTTTCAATGAATTACTTTCCTTCAAAAAGAAAATATTTAAAATTCTTGATACATAAAGTACACACTATCCTAATCTCAAATTTATTATAAAAGTAATAAAAAGATGGAATTAAAAAGTATATTATTACTTAACAAAATGTTTATAGAACTTGTGGAAAAAGATTAAGGTTAAACCTGCTTATACATCTTTCATTCAAAATTATATAGGCATGTCCATGCTTCACTGGTTGGGTTTTAAGGCTCTCTGTCTAGCTTCAAATTCTTTGGAAGTAAAATTTTACTACTTTTATTCAACGAAATCCTATCAATAACTAATCATCAAAGGTATTTCCTATTCTAAAATACCTATTTATTTCATTATTGCCACGACTGAGAGATGGGGCTTCAAAAGAGGGGTTCAAGATGTAGTCCAAGGAAGAAGTCAAAGCAAAAAGAAATCACTCTATTGTTATCACAGATCAGGTTATATACTTCTGCAGCCCCAAGCAGTCACATCCTTAAGCAGAAATTTCCCACTAGTTAAACAACCAGCCTACTGTTTGCGTTACTTGGCAGCCTTGCAAAACTACACAGTTTCAAAAAACTCGATAGCTGCATATGCTGTACTTTTCTAGTTCTTCTTTCCATATCTGTGGTTGCTTATCCCACATCTGCACCCAACCAAGGCCGAAATATCTCGATCCATATGCTCAGCTGTGCTCTCGGTTTCATCTCCCATCTGTTCTCCCATACATTCACTTTAAGTGTCATATTTCTTTTGAACTCACTTAAAACCTTGATTTGTCATCATTCCCTCTGGGAAAGCAATTACATATAGGCAACTACACCCTAGTACTTCTTTATTTGTAAATACATTGAGAGGAAAAAAAAGAAGGCGGAAAAAAAAAAAAAGAACAAAAGACACAAGGCTTTCTTTAGCAGGAAAGAACAACTCCAGAACTATTCTGTTCTGTGTATCTTCCCTATTTAAGGACAGATTTTATGTCCATCATAGAACCTTGAGGCTACAATGATTCACGTTCCTTTTCAAAAAGCAGAGCTATTCTGTGAGAACTCTAATGCTCAAATAGTTCATTAATTCTTTAGAAAAGCCACTATTTGTTCTTCAGGACCACCTTGCAATGTAAATTATCTACATAAATCTTAAAGAAATTCATTCTGAGGCACTTCTATTCTCAAATGTTGATACACATTCTCAGGTAAATAGAGAATGGGATACAAAGATTGTTACAACTTTGCCCAGGGACCTAGTTGAGTCACCAACCCTGGAAGAATTTGGAAGACAGTATATGTGACACTTGCGGTTTAGTTACGTTGTTCAGTGATGGCACTGCTGGGTTAACAGCTGGACAGATGGTCTTTAGGATTTTTTCCAATCTCAATGATTCTGTGATTTTATATATAAAGTAGCCCACAACACTTTGCAATGAAGCACTAAAAATTCTCTGGGTTTCAAAAGCAAAAGTAGTTGCCAGTACACGTTTAGCAAGACACAGCCTTGGATATAGAGCACACACTGAGAGAAAAACATGACAAGATGACTAATGTCATAATTATCTTTTATGAAAACCACTACAGGAAGGCTCCTGTGATCTAGGATTTTAATTTTAAGGTAAAGACAGTAGTCATTGTTTCACATGCATGTATACATGTGCATGTTTGTATATAAACAAAAAGAAGAGTATATATTCTAATGTTTATGTGTATACAGGTATGTGTAGGTATATAGCTCCCCAAACCTGATTTTCCAGAATTGGAACATTGCTATACAAAGCAAGTTTACTAGTCACTGCTCAGCCTCACACTATCACTCATGTTTGGTCACTTCTGATGATTTGGAAACAAATGTGGAAGTGTATGTATTCTCATGCATTTGCACAAATCTCTTAGTAAAATTTATTTAATCTATACAGTTTTGGTAGAGATTTCCACCAGTTTGACCAAGTATAACAAATAGAACTGTAAGAGGTTGGCAAGAGCTATGTATGGCTAAGTTCAGATTCTTGTGGCCCAGGATTCATCTATGGGCAAGCTTAATATTAGAGCTCTGACAGTGCCACAACAATGTCTTCACTTTAGCATAAACACTAGCAGAAATATTTTGGAAAATATGAACTACTTCACAAACTGTTACTTTTCAATGCACAGTTGGGATTTAGATTAATCTAAAACATTTCACTCAATAGCTTCTATTTTCATTTTCATCCCTCACACACATAGTTTACTACAGTACCATCTGCTCTCAGACCTGGTTTTAGTTTGACATCTTTCACAGTTAATTTGCCTCATTATTTTATCTTAGAATGTGCATCTATTCAGCTTATAAATGTTAAGTGAGTTTGTTTTGTGGAACCATTGCAAATTTCAGGCACTTCAACTTATTCAACTGTTAAAGAGTTCAATAAATTTACTGCAAAACGCCTGAATATTTTCTCTAACTACTCCAATACTCTCTAAAAATATGTTTGTGACATGAAAAAAACAATTCCCTAAAAGCTACAAAAAGGGAACACTCCACAGCAATGGACACATACTGAAGTGGAAAGCTACTTTCAGCAGAAACAAGCATAAGACAGTCAGCATTGTGTACTAAATACAGTCCCTGGGTTTTTTTTTCCTGTATCTTATATTTTGTCATTGGCCTTTCATTCTGGTGAAAATACTTCAAATTTTTGTCCTTGTAAAGTTCTCATCTGGTTCTGGAGAGCAAGAAAAATAAGCATCTTATAAAGTATTTTTTCCACTCTTTTAAAGGCTATGCTCTTGATTCTGTCTTTGATTTGTTTCCTAGTTTAAGATTTTTTTTTAAAAAATCTTTCAAAATGAAAACAATAGCATATTCTTAGCAAATCTGTGATTATTGGCAGAAAGTAATAGAAAAGTTTAAACAGAAAACTACCAAGTGTGTATTTTTTGATGTAGTAAGACCAGCTTTTGTTGCTCCAAGTCTTATTTTCCTTGGATTTCACTAGCTTGTGAACAAGAACTCCCTGCTGGTTATATCAATAGGAAGACAGAGTCCCCAGTGGAAGATTATAAAAATTGTTTGATTATATGTTGATAACACCAGGAGTTAAATATGGCTAAGTGTTTCAGTTTCAGCAATTTTTAATTTGTGCAAATAATAGAGTAAAACCATATTTTAATTCTTATTGCTTTTGTGGCTGGTGAAGAATACGTTACAAAAATAAAAGGGAAAATACCTTAAAAGGAAGATGAACATGCAAATTAAATTTAATGTCTTAGTACCTTTGTGTTCTAAAAGAACGGATATCAGATTTTAAAAAGGGCATTTTGACAGTGACTCTCCCCTCACACCCATCCCATCCTTCCAGGGCTTATTGCTCTGCTTTGGAAAGTAGCACACATTCACGCTTTAGCTCCAGATCCAAGCACTGGTGAAGTCACATGTGAGCTTAGAATAATGGGACTTGGTCTTACCTGATGGACTCAATCTCAGAGGTCTTTACTAACATGATTCTGTGATTCCACGGTAACGTTTAAATTGGCCAGTTTTACCTGATGCAGCTTTTAATTTGTATTTTGGGCAATTTTTTGTCATCGATATATGTACCCCTAAGTATTTTTTGCTTGATGACTAAAGCATATTTGCAGGAGGCTGGTTATTTTGGGCTACTTTTCTTCTTTTCTTTCTTACTTTACACCAATATTACATCTTCATGGTTAGAGACACCATGGCTAAAGCATCTCTATAAAGAGCTACAGCAAGACTTATTCAAGAATCACAGTAAGGGATACCTCTCAGCTCAAATCTGATGACTGTTCATTGAGGCCAAAAATTTAGAGGCAGCCAGATAGCAGTGGTTGGTTGCATCACTTGCATGCAATGGCTGCAGAAGTTGGTTAACCACAACAACATTAAGCCGACAGGTCACAGATGTTATGCTGGACTGCTGTTCATAAGCACTGACAAAAAGAAAATACACTGAAGAAAAATGGCTATTGAAACAGACTTTATTATACAGTAATTTGTAATACAGGAAAGGTGTCTGTTTTAAACATACATAAACTTACAGAAAATAAAGTGATCAGTTGTTTTAAGGAGGAACAAGCTGCACTAAATCCAGTTTTACTTGTAAACAGTATAAAATTTTTAAAAACTTTTCAAAACTTAGAACCTTTTTTATAGAATATACAGACTTTTACTCAAAGATGAACACACAATAGACACAATTTCTTCCTCATACTAGTATGAAAATACCCTTATATTTTACATACTTCCTTTTACATTCAATGGGAAACCTCCAACGCTTGGTTTTATTTGTTACTCAGCCACTTAATGACCAATTTCCTATTAGTCCAGCTATCTGAAGCCGTAACTCAAGGAGCAGAATTGCAAAGGACTTCTTTGTGCAAAGTCAGCAACACTATATATTGTGTCAGATTTTCTTTTACAAGAAGTTTTATCAAAATAAGAGCTAGTTTAAAAAAAATTAATAATGGCAAATATTGACATTACTAGTCCTAAGGATACCAATAAGAAAGGATTAAGCCTGACAGCAATACAAAGGAAGATAAATAATAAAATAAGTGAAGAGCTTCTCTAATCTATAAGTAGCCCAGACAGGGTTAGAGAAAATTACACGCTATATCAAGTCTGGCAGAGGTAGTGGTGAAGGCCATTGGAACCGTACATGAGATACTAGTCCATTCTTTTAGTTATCTAACACAGCTAGAAACATCTCGAAAATATGTTTCTTTATAATATAATGAAGTACCATTACTACATGAATATATTTGTCCCTTTGGTTTATGAACTGGGGAATGTTTACTGCAGGTATTTTTACCTAAAATGCTACCCCTACCATTGCTGTATAGCAGTGGACAGGGTAAAAAATAGAAAACCTCTTTAAAAGGGTATGTGGATTGCCTGCCCTAGCACAGAACCTATTACTTTACTTGAAGATCTGCATGTATGCACAGCTAAATGATGTTCCTTGAAGGAGTGGCCTACAGATATTATCCTTAACTACATTTTAGTATCTTATGCAAATTTGTAACTGTATTATTTTTTCCTAACACAGGATTTTATAGTCAATACAAAAGTAGTTACACAGAAAAATGCTTAAGCCATGTAAGGCCATAACAGAACTTAGAAGCTGCAGTGGTTTGTTAAGCCACTCATATATGCTGAACAGGCACAAAGTGGTTATAAAAAGTTATGTGATCAAAACATTTTTGGAGCGTGTAACAGAAATTATTGCCTCAGAAATGTGTAATAAATTACAATTAAAAGGGGTCAAAAATACAGGATAAAATAATGTTTCCATGTCAACTGAATAAAAATAATTTATTTACAGATCATGAGGAAAAACATAAAAGACCTTTCCGTTTCAAATAAATACATGTATTAAGGGAACACTTCCACTAACTAAAAAAATAAATTTGTGCGATTAAATGAATAGTTTTTATGTACTAAACAAAACGATAAAAACATTCAAAGAACAATAGTGCAAACATGTCAAAGCATAAAGCTGATGTTTGCCATTTTACCTTTTAGATTGAAGACAAGGTAACCTTTTAAAGTGAAATAACAGAATAAAATTATGCATTGTTTTCATGTAAAAATAAATGCTTTAATTTCTAGATTTAAGTATTTTTCCAAGTTCTTTGCTTTAACATGAATTCAACATGGTATTATGTTAGCATTCAAGACATGATGGAGCTGACCATCACGGGATTTCTAAAATGAGTTTCAACTGAGCTACAGCTATATCCCCATTTAATAGTGCTTTTTCAGTCATCTAAACATTGATCATAAATTTACTCCAAGGTAAAATTTTGTTAACAGATAACAACCTTCAACGTTGAATCTTATTTAGAAAACAACACTGTTTCAAATTAAAGTTGCTTTACCTGACACAAAAAAACCTATAGAACTTAATAAATGGATTCAAGCTACATAATTTGGCTAATAAACATAAGATAGATTTTTGTTATTAAGATAAATGAAAAACAAAGTACCCAAACCATCAGCAGCCTGCAGAGAGGGAAAAATATGTGAAAGCAGGTCCCTGAACGCACATACCTTCAACCAGTCTCTATACAAACATGGATATTCACATGGCACCCTCTGCATGGTAAAAATACTAGAAACGAAAGCAATTTCTATACATGCACACAGGCCACTAATTCTGGGATAGGGAACCCAGAGATACTTTGCAAGAGATACTCCTGATGTTGTTACACTGGTGGAGACAACACCAAGGGAAATCTACAGATACTTAAAGAGAAGGCACCAAGACTGTAGTCAAAGGAACTTGGGGAACTGAAGTTGGACATGAAGAAAAATGTTTATCCAGAAAAGGTGGACAAGTATGACAACAGGTTGCCCAGAGTGGTGGTAGTACCTGTGTGTTAGGGCATTTTCACAGGCTGGCTACCCAAACCCACAGATATCCACATCTAGGGCTGGCAAAAGTCCATCTCTGCTTGGGTCCTTGGAAGGCTGGACAAAACCACTTCCAGAAATCCTAACTTGCAAATCCTCATCTGTGATTCTCTGTATCCAGCCAAAACACTTTGCTCACACAGGTGTGTCAATAATGTTTAAGCAAACATTGCACCTCATTTACTGCAGGCCAAGACCACAGAGCTCAGGACACACACACAGAACACTGATCCTCAGTCCAGGCTCTCCAAGTTAACACTGAAGGAGAAACATTTTGGAATCTAAGTAAGAGCTTATAACCATGATTTTATGCTTAGAAAAAGCAAATGCCTATAAGTTGAAAGCTCACACTTCACAAACCAAGCACTATTTTCTATTTTCCCTACTGCAAACACATCCCAAATCAGTTTTACTTCCATTTCACTCGTATCAACAGAGGGAAAGGTTCACACAAAGCACACAGAAGAGGTCTTTATCAATGCTGTCAGCTAAATTTGGCTTTTCTCCTCAAAGAAGCTAAATGAAACTGTATTTTTTTTCCTTTTATTAATATTGGGTTAACAGCAAACAATATGTATGTGATTAGGCATATTCCTGAGTGTCCTGCATTCTCTGCCACCTGCTTCAGATAAGTCTCAGAACTACACTGAGGCCTCCTGTACTGCTGTGCGGGAAGATGCCACAACCTTGAAATCTCCTGCATGGAATTAGGTAGCATGTGAAGATTCCCCCAGTACTTCAAAAAACACTCATCAAACATGTTTTGTCTTCTAGGGCTGAACTATTATACAGTGAAATAAAATGTTTTATTCATTCTGGCATTAGATTTCTCTCTCTCATTAAAAAGTTTTCTGATAATTACCCAAGGATTAGCTGCTCTGATTACAGGTTTGAAAGGATGCCTAAAAAACAATGCTTTTCCTAGTTGAAACCTTTTATATTTTTTGTAAATTATGAATCATCCTGTGTTATCTCTTGTAAAAAATGCCCACATTTTTTACAAGAGATAACACAGTACAGGCCATACAGCGTTCACACATAGTGGTGATAAAGTGCAGCAAACAGCTGCTAGTCATATGAGTTTTCCATCAGCTGATAAAATTTTATCCAAGTTTGATTTACTGAACCAGGCTTCAGTCTGGAGATGTTCTATCAGTGGAAACAGAGGAGACAACAGTTTGCTGGTTCTGAAAGGGTCCTATCCTATTTTGATCAAAATCAGTGAAAGTTAAGAACAAATGGATTTTGACCGCTAACTCTATAAATGCCCACAGTTTTTTACTACACTATGGAACTCTCGGGAACTGTTTTATGCAATAATAGCTCAGTGTTTAGAGATGCTGACACCCAAAGCTGCCACCCCCTGGTGATTTTCTCAGAACTTTCTAAAATCAGGCAAAGGAACTCTCATTAAGGTGACTGCTGTTCATTCCAGGGTTCTCTTTTAATGAAAACTTTACACAAATGCTTGTGCATGTCCAGAAATTCTTTCACCTGATTATTTAAAACTTATTAAAAATGCATTAAAAATAGCTATTATATCAGACTCCTATATACTATTAAAATCCTTCAATTACTGACTGAGTAGAAGATATTTGAAAAAATAAGGGGAAAATGTACAACTCACATCACTTTGTAGTGATAGTGTAGTGAACAACAACTATCTACCTTAAACAGGCAGATAGATATTGGATCATAACTCTTTTCAGCAGTCCTACGTATCACAGGTGTTACATTCTCTCTAGATTTTTGAACTGTAATAGTCCAAATGTATCTTTCACGTCTGAGCTGTGTAGGATCCGATGTAAAGTCTACTTCTCAGTTCTTAGTCAAACCCAACACTCAAAATTAAGCACATTCTAAATAGCCAACTTTTGAGGAACTACAACAGAATACCATGCACCAGCCACTGTCTTTGCCTAACAAAGACCATTCTGGTTCCCCTAAACTTAGGCATTACTTGGACCTAGGCAACCCTTAATGGTTTGGAGTTTTCTTAAGAAAAGTTTAATCAACATATAGTTAAGGCTGTCAAAAAGTGTATAAGCAGACATGATCAAAAAGAGGTTAAACTAACTGAAGCTGTAATTTTTTCCTTATCTGTGAGTGTTATTGGGTATCACTAAGTTCTATGCATGAGAAATACTGATGCCATAAAGAAACATGCAGGTAGAGACAATAATATATATTACAATATTGTACACAGTCACTACTGTAGCATTGATTCTGACATCATTGGACTGAATTGTATTACTTAAGAAAAGTGAAACCAGAGTCTATGGGGTGAAGCAATTTCTCAAATTTGAATGAGTAGAAAGTAGAGTCTGGATTTTGAACATTACATGTAACTTCTAAATATACAAATGTATAAATCCATAATAAAAAGAAAACAGTACTGAAATATTTCAGTTTGGTTGTTGGCTTGGTTTTTTAAAATATACAAGTTATTTAATTAAGGAAAATAATCTGTCACTTAAACATTGCAACAATTTTTTGTGAGTGCCAACTTTTTGACAGGTGTGGTAGCCAGGCTGGTTACTGATCTTGCATCATCTCGATTATCACTTCGTTTTCGCACCTCACTGTAAAAATAACAAAGTGAACAAACAAAAAGGTGCTCAATTAACATATTTCTATTCATGTTCACGCTTCTATTTTTTCCCACTATATATTGCAGAGTTCATCATCATCCACTGTATGGCTAATAAAATGTAAATTAGCACAGAATCAATGTGTTTCAAGTTTCAAATCTGGGAAACCTATTGATGTTTCTATGCAATTCATAGTAATAAGAATATATAATTTTTAATATCTAATAACTCCCCCGTGCTCTGATTTATCTTCCACTTTCTTTCGAGAAGTATTTCTCATTTACTTCTGTATTTTACCATAGAAAAAGAGTATGTTCATAGCTCTAAGTAACATAACCAAGTAACTTCAGTTTCAAGTATAAATTTACTTTCATAGAAAAAAATGGATGCCATTAGATTTTTTTTGGAAATGCAGACTTAAAAGCTGTGCAGATATGACAAATTACGGATTACAGACCACTAGCCTTTCAAAATTATACTTCAACCAAAAATGGTTTTAAAAGGTAGTAGAATTGTAATATTTGGCTCACATACTATGACAGAAAATACCAGGGAGCTAAATGAACACAAACAGAATTTCTATCCTGTAAATAATTTAGAGAAGGGAACATCAAAGAAAATATGAGTAATTGGAATGGTCAGTAATAAAACTGCATACATATTAATACGTGTGAAAGAATTAAAAAATAATTACACATTGAATTATTACATTTTAAAATAAATTATGAAAGAGTTAAGAAAACAAATCCATGTACAATTAAAATTACAATTCATTCAGCAATGGGTCTTAAAATTGTGGGCTCTGTAACTATGTCTGGGTTTAAATTTTAATTATTGAGAGAGCTTTGTAACATTTTCAAGCAAAAATGGTACTTCATTAAACTGAGAATATATCCTATCTTGCACTTACCTATAATGACTTTACAGAGTATTCTTTTTAAATTTTTTTAACATTGGAACAATTTTAAAACTACATGTGTATCTTTCTATGTATATTCACAGACAATGTCCTTTTTATAACATCTATTCAGATGCGTTTAGGTGAAAATACAAACACAGTTACTTACCGAGCAAGATGAAGCACTGCTTCTACAATATTAGATCCATCTTTAGCACTTGTTTCACAGAAGAGTGCATTGTAAGTCTGTGAGGAGAAATAAAATGTTAAGCTAACTGATCTGAGAGAATGGGTACATTTAATTACTAATTGTTTCCTGAAAAACACAAAGAATGACAGTACATTTAAATGAACAGGATTTCTTCTAGTGCTTTTCACTGTCCAACACATTCTCTTTAGTACTGTGAAATAAAACAGTAATTGTTTTTTAATTATATCTGGTTTACAATCAATATATTCTGAATTAATGAACAGAATAAAAGCCATATTATAAGCTTAATGCCCAACTCAATCTTCTTGTGCACAGGACTGCAAAATAGTAAGAAAGTTGCCAGGATAGGTTACTTAATCTAACTTGCTAGCTACTATAAATACAGCATCTGGTTATTGTTGGTTAATCAAAAAACATCATTCCATGTAAGTAACACACATGGTATCTGCCCCAGTGTGATCAATCAGTTGTGCAAGCACTCAGCCATTTAAAGACCCTTAATACTTTTCCTATTATTCTATGAAATAGAGGATTTGTGCATCTCTTTTATCACACATAAATACATGCACATAAAAACCTTGTCCACACTTCTATTTATACCAGAGAATTCCCTTTTTCTTTCTGCACATGTGGCAGGAATACAAGAGAGTCTCTTGAAGATGAAACTACTCCACACAAAATCTGGACAAACACAAATCGGTCAATAGTGTGCCTCATATTTGAACTGTCAACTTCTATTTGGCAGCAGAAAAACTCAGTCTCCTGTCCATCCACTTTTTTTATGAAAAGGACTAAGAAGTCTTTCACGGCCAATCATAAAGTTCAGCTCAGCAGACACTGAGATGTGATTTAACCCAGCAAACACCATCAAAACACAATAGTTTAATGCAAAGTATCCATGGATCCTCATTACCTGACTTGGACAAATGAGCAGAAAATTACTTTTCTTTACTAGTTTCTCACATGGTTTTCAGATTAAAATTCCTAAGACCATTTTATACTAATGAGGAGCACTGGGACCTTACCATAGCCAGCTTTTCTCCATAGTTTACAGGCACACACTTTTGCCCTTGCTCTGTAACATCTTGACGGAGATCTGCCTTGTTTCCCACCATCATAATTGGAATATTCTCGTGAGTTGCATCCTGTAAAGAAAATTTTATTTCCTTATTGCTAGAACACTCAGAATACAAAAGAAATGGCTAACATCACGTCATACCAATTTCCTTTCCAGAAGTCTTGCACATTAGCAGAAAAAATTGACAAATTATGAAAGCTTTGCTGAGAACTTTTTATAAACCACTCAGAATGTAAGCAGTCATCTCAACTATCAGCCTGTAAAAATGTGCTTCCATTCCCATAAGCACTGTTTCCCAAAAAGGAATTTAATGTGTCAAATTAATGTAAAGGAATGGATTACTGCATCCAAATGCTGTAATGACAAAATTACTAAGGGAAAAGTAATCAACTCCTATACCACGACTAAAAGAAAATGCTGTCACAGAAGATGAACTAAGTATTTTGCTTGCCACTTTCTCTCCTATTAAGCATCCCCAGCAGAACAGAAAAACTCTTTTGCACTAAATGCAAATTCATATTCAAATAAAAAAAACAAGTACAAGTAGAAAGAAATACTGAAAATTTCACTTGAGCTATAGCTAATTTACAGATTCTAATATACTGGTTTAAAATGCAAAGACTCCAAGGAATATTCAAGCCATCCACAAGAACGTATCTGAAATGTGCTGCCACATTCATTTCAAAAGGAAGTGAACAGGAAGAGTGTTATCAACATCCCTTAACACAAAAATTATATGTATCAGATTGAATTCTAACTGAGTATGTCAGGATATATTTAGGACTTCCATGTAAATTTTATTTCTATGACAGACTCCGGGCCGAATAATTACAATTTACATCTAATATAATTTTATAAATAATAAGGCTAACAATGCAGTGAAACATAGCTTCTAAGCTTTATATATGTAAAGGTCTTACCTCAATCATATCCACCCATTCTCTCACATTAATAAAGCTTTTTTCACATGTTACATCGTATAGTAATAAAACACCATCTGCTCTTCTGAAGTATGATTTAGCAATACTTCGAAATCTTTCAAGAAAAAAGAGAACATTTGTATAAGGCCACATTATCAAATAATAGTTCAGTTTAACATCATTAAGAACACTGCATTATTTAATTTCACTACTGAGAACAATTCTCTCCATATAATACAATGAATTTTTGAAAATTGCTGATGCAGGTCTACAAATGCTTAAGGATCCTTAAGGATCAATGGGTTTCTGTCCTAAACAATAATCAATACCTTTGTATCAAAATCTACAGCGTATCTATTACATATAATCTAGTCTCAAACTGTACACCAGAGAAGTTTTAGATTAGACAATAGGAAAAATTTCTTCTCTGAAAGGGTAGTCAGGCACAGGAAGGAGTTGTCCAGGGATGTCCAGAATCCTCACTACTGGAACTGTTCAACAGGCATGTGTGGATGTGGCACTTGGAGACATTTTTAAGTGGTGAACACAGCAGTACTAGGTTAACAGCTGCACCCCATGAGCTTTGAGGTCTTTTACAACCTTAATGGTTCTATGATTCCACGATCTACCTACACATAACTTCCTAAATTGATTGGCTCACTTTACTTCCTTTGAAAACTTCAGAAATTCTGTAGGATTATTCCAAGGCTTCATGATCAATTACAATCATCTTTGCCACCAACCTTATACAATCTACTCAACCAAGTACAGTAACTAGGTATTTCCACTGAGTATTAAAATGTTCTTCACAAATTTATTACCTGAGAGAAAACTGATTGGATCTCTGCCTACATAAAGCCCAACACTAATCTTGGTCAATGAACATTGTAAACTGATTTCCAGAGCACTAGATTAACCTCCTAATAAGCATTAAAAGCTGCCAGTAAAGAAGTAATGGCTCTCAGATAAAGAGGTCATAGAATTTTGAAGAAACTTTACACAATACTGAAGAAACTTGAATATAAATTCAGCAATATGAAAACGTATTTTTGGCAAAATTCTGAAGTCTTTGGAAAGAAGGTTTTATATACTAAATACAATGCAAAGCAGGACCAGGATTTTCAAGGAAAGAATAGGAAACGGGAGGAAGGGAAGTGAATCTCTAAGAAAAAGTCTACTTAAAAATACAGATGTATAAGAACAAAGAAAACTAAAGACTAAAAACAGAAGTGCATCTATTCCATTGCTCAGAATTGCAAAGGAGGGACACTACGATTAAATTAATTTTGTGGTTAACCTCAACTATTTCCCTCTATGGTGAGAAAAGATTAGCTCAAGCATCACCAATGCTAACAAAAACATTTCACCTGTCATGAGGTCTCAGCAGAGAAAAACTGCATCTGTTTACAGATATTTACATATGGACCATACAATTAACATTTTTTTTCAGCTAGATGAAAAAGGCAAATGACTTTTCCAAACAAAAGAAATCAAATTAGGTAAATGCAGAGGATCACTAACCTCTCCTGCCCAGCTGTGTCCCACAGCTGTAGCACTGTAGGTTCTCCATCCACTATTAGTCTTTTCATTTGAAAATCCACACCTGAAAAGAATCACATGTATAGTCTAAAAAAACCCATCAATAATCTTAGAGAAACCATAGAAAATTAAAAGATAGGGGCTATATACAACAGTTTTTCCAAAATGCATGTCTTTAGGTTATGAGATTATGAGTTCTGAGTTCTGATTTCAGTCAGTCATGCACATACTTCTGAAGTGCAATAAACCCCTGAATGTATTTGTCTTTTTCCAGAAGTACTGATTCAAATTGCATTCTGAACAACGAACAAGATCTCTTGCAGCTTCATTTGGCTAGATAGTTTTATGAAAGAAGAGAAAATGTTCTACAAAAAACTTGATTTCAAATACCAAGGAAGAAAAAGATAAAATATAACTTTTTTTTTTTCTTTTTTAGAACAAAAATCCTGACAAGAGGCAGTAAAACACACATATAAGTATGATTTGATTGAGAGACAAAATTCAGTCTTTGGAATCATTAAGACTTAAGTTTGTTAGCTGACAACTCTTCTAATATACACAAGAAGTCAATTAGAAATCCTTCTAGCTGTATTTAAACCAAAGTTTAAATAATACTTTGAAGAAATCACAACTGAAAATTGTAGCAAAGACATCAAAGGATAGTATGAACTGTGAAGTGTTGAGAAAACAAGAAAGCAATGAAGAATGCAGAGAAGTTCATACACAAACTGCAAGTTCCTTACACTGACTTTCCTTCTCTGGTGCTTTGTGTTATTCAGAAAGTGGTTTCGCAAAGAAAAACTAAATTAGATCAGTACCCTATTGTCCACTACAAACAGCTGTTATTACTAAGCTTTACTACTCAATTATATCTCATAGCCTATGGGAGAAGCTGTGTGTGTATATCCAGGAAACCCTAGCAGGCAATCACAAAGCTTATTGTCCACTTCACTCCAAAATAACAATGAAATTCATTTCAATACTTTAAGAAGAACACCAACTATACCCAGAGTTGCACTGGTATTGCCTCGAAATTCATTCTTGCAAAGTCTCATAAGAAAACTGGACTTTCCCACTGCTGCATCTCCAGCAAGAACAATCTTGTAAGCCTTCTCAGAACTGGGGTATTTTGGAGTGAATTCAGTTGCATCTGACTGAAAATAAAAAGAATCCGTCTATAATAACTCAGTTAAAAAAACCACAAACTTCTGTATCATTCTTTTCCATTTTTCCCTTGAAGAACTGGTTACCTGAGGGGTGAGAGCAGATATGTATCTCCTCGTTGAAGCAATTGAGCTGCTTCGACTTACAGGTCGTGAGGGCTTCCAGTCTAAAACTGCAGTGCTGCTAGCAGGACTGTATGTTTCTTCATCCCTGATCTCTGGAACCTGGGAGTGTGAGTTAGTTCTCTGGTAAGAAAAGTACGCCTTTTTGGAAAGGCACAGCTAAGACTGATTAAAATATTTAAACAGTTTGGATGAAACACAGATAAATGACCAGATAGAGCTGTGCAATTCTAAAAAAAATACTGTGATTATTCTGTTCTCATTCATTTCTGCTGTTTACTATAAAGACATTTTGTCTTTCAACATTTTTATTGTTCAGCATCCATTTTTTCAGTACTCAAATACAGCAAATAAACTTCTATATGAGAATTTCAGCTTAAAACATAGTCACAATAAACAATTGTGACAATACTTTATTTCAAAGCTTATTTCGCAAACGTCTTCCTCGAAGACACTACTCTCTATGCTATTACTACTCATGCTAAATTAAGTACAGCACAGCTGTAATCAACATTATTCATAGCAAAGTCTCCACAGAGATTAATGTCTACTAAATGCACAGCAAATTATTTACCTTAAAAAATATTCTACTGTGCTTGATATTATTCTTGCTATGTAGTCCTCAGTAATTCTTTCAATGTTACTAACAATAAAATGGACACAGTACCACCTTTTTGCATTTTTTAATTCTCCCAGACTTAGCTTGTAAGTCAATGTGTGCACTATCAGTATTCTATCTCATACTTTTTTCTCCACTGCCACAGCACAGTAAGAGGAAGTGAATGAAAAACTATTCTACTTCTATCTGGTTTTTTATCATTAGAAAATTAGTTCCTTTCTGCATACAGGTTAATCTTCAAAAATCAAATAAACTTCAAAAATTACGTTCTTAGCTCAAAAATGTATCAAACATATAAAAACAAAAAATGAATTATTTATACATTCTCAAAAAAGTTTTCACTAAATAATTTAAATGTGCATGACCCACATATTTACTTTTAACTGGCCTGTGGACAAAGATCCATTTTATTTTAAAAACAGGAAGCTAATTTTGTCTCCAGTCAAAGGGCTTTCTCAGAGAAGGAGTAAATCTGGCACTTACATCTGTATCAGAAGCATCACCACCAAAGCCTTCTTGCATACACTGTGACCTTTGAAAAATCCTTTGATGCCTATATTCCACTTCTGAATCATACTCATTTGAATCTCTCAGGGTAGACAAACCACTGTCAAAACAGCTCTCAGGTAGGCTGTCAACTTCACAGTTCATCCTTTGCATTGGATCACACAGGGCTAAAGAATCATAATCTTCATCGACACAAGATGAATGAGATGACCTAATAAGAAAATATTGGAGGGGGAAAAATAAATTTTTCCATATAATATATTTCATAATAATTAATTGCTCCTCCCAACAAAATCTGAGCCCTTCTGGAACAGTCAATTCTTAGAAATGCTACTGTTAAGTTTAAGATATACATCAATCCATACCTTGCCGTTATAAAGAATTTCTGTTTCTCAATAATACATCTTGGGAAGCTCAGATTAAAATATTTAATCTATGTTACTGATGATGACTTTCCAAGTCTTGATAATTACGACTACTTGTTAATTTAAAAAAGCCTACCTAAAAAAATTCAGAAAGTGATGTACTATGAAGACATCAGAAAAAGACAAATACATATGCTATTTTATCCTATTTTGACCTATTCTAAGGCATAAAACAACCCTGACATATTGTATCTCATTTAAATGAATGCATTTGCTCACAGAGGCACATATGCCAATAAGAAACAGCTATAAACATAGAAGAAGGAGTAGCCAAGTTCAAGAGATCAGTAATGGTGGAGGAAGTCACCGAAAAATTTTCTTACAAATTGGTAGGCTATTTTACACAGAATTCCCCTCTTTCCCCTTAACCTTCCTTCAAAAGACTTTTGTTTTTTTCATTCTAGATACTCCAATATAAAAAAAAAATTAATGAATGCTGCAATGCCAGTATACCTTACAGGAACAAAAAAGGTTTTATTTATGTAAAAAAAACCACAGAAAAGGAAGATTAATAGAGTAAATCTTAAAAAAACCTATCTTACAAAAAAGTTATAATGGCTACAATCATTATCATGCTCCTTCAGCAAGACAGGGACAGGTATCAACTAAACCGAGGCAGTAAAGGTCTCCAAGTCATAGCACAAAAGAGAGTCTGTCCTAGCCCTGTTGGGAATGGATATGATGCACTGAACTGCTAAACCAGAAAAGTCAACACCAATCCCTGCAATAACAGCTTGCTCCCAGAGAGGCTCTCCTCTCACAGGCACAACACAGAAGAGTACACTGGGGAAAATCACCGAATTATGAAATTGTTACTGAGTCGCATTCCTCCCTACAACTGGCCAAACGGGGGGTGACAGTGGCATCCCTGTCCCATGCAGTAACATTCAGAACCATCTAATTTACACCCCTTCAGGCTAATGAATAATCACATGAATGCATGTGATCCTTGCTGTAGAATGCCAAAGTGTACATGGTCTTTGTCTTCATGCACCTACTAGCCTATTTATATGTTCAAGTCTAGAACATCCCTCTGGCCACCCTGGAGGGTTTGGAGACCAGACAGGGGGGTCTGGGATCTGTACAAGGGGGGTCAGCCAGACTCACACACAGCCCAGGAGGACACTGCCTCTGATCCCTGTCCATGGGAGTGAATGCCCACATTGTATAAAGAATCACAAGCTGAGAGAATTCAAAATAAGTAGTATTTAGTCTATCATAGAATGTAAATGTAGAATCTAGGATTTTAGTATATGGGGTTGAAAAGACAAGATGGAGGAATTGGGGAGTGGCCCCTGTGCTCCTTGTTCTTGCTCTCATCCCCCATTTTCTGCTGAGTTGGATCTCAAGGATTGGTTTAGAGTAGAAATGACATGTTAGCATAGGTAGTAGGCATTGGTAAGATTTTGTAAATAAGAAGTACGTTTGGATGGTGGTTGGGTCAGGGGTACTGTACATAAGGTGTGGGGCTCTCTGATCCGCCCAGTCCACTGTGTGTCCTGCTCTGCTGGGAATGCCTCGCAGAGCTGAAAAAGAACTGAGATAATGAAGAATAAACAACCTTGGAAACACGGACTGGAGGACTCAGCTTGTAGTCGCTACCTCTGGTGTGAAACACTTAGGGGCAAAGAGAAGAAGAAAAATCTTATTACCTCGGGGAACAGCAACCCTGAGATTTATAATCACTGGAATACTGAGGAAGAGTGCATGCAGTAACGAAGTTAAGCTTGTCAGGCATTCCCAGAAATAAAGCTGTTTAGTAAGCAACTTTCAACTTCCCTGAACCATGAATTCAATGCTGGGAACTTCATATATGCTTGAAGCAAGTTAGATCAAGAGGAACCTTACAGTAAAAAAATAAAAAAAATCCTATCTTTTAGAACAAATTGCTTAAAATATATTAGTAGGCAAAGCAATGCCTCTTAAGGTTGATCTGATGCCAGGAGACAAAGTACTGAAAACAAACAGGTTTTGGGACATTCACATCTCTTTCTGTCTTTTGATACTATCAAGTCACACATGTTAAAATTAAGCTTTATTCCTACCACATAAAATTTCTTCCAAAGTAGCTTGTATTTCCCACTTTTGTGTAAATGCAAGGATTGCACCATGTGGCAGGTACTAATAAATATTCACAGAGAACAACATAACTAAGCTTCCAGAGAGGTTTTAGTTACTCCCTCAGAAAATTACTGAATGCAACTTAAGAGTGGATGTCTCTAAAAATTTGCAGAGAGTCCAACTTTAAGGAATTGGGTTTAAGTGCATTGCAAAAAAGGAAACAGCTTGTGACAACCAAAACTTTACAGGCAGCAAACAATCTCACATGGAGACAACAGAGTAAGAATGACACTACTGAATGAATGGGGATATTGTAAGTGTGAAGCAGAATTCAATTTAATTCCTATCCAAGATACTTTTCTTTCTAGCAAAATGTAAAACACAAACTACTAAGCCTCTATTAGCGATCTCTCTATGGTTTGGAACATGACTGAAATATAAAGAAGGCAAAATAATCTATCAATTGAGTAAAGACACATATTTTTGCTGAAGGATCTAACTGTTTAAGAAAGCAAGTTTGATGGCATAGCATCACTGACAGCACTACAGCACTCTGCATTGCCTCTGTCTTCAGTGAGTTTCTGATTTGATGAGAGGAAGGTCTGATCAATGATCTGTATTTTGCATTTAGATAACTTACTATTTTTGTACTCTTATTTCATTAATATCCAAGCGCATTCACTACTCTCACATGCCAATGTGAGGTGAGGTCGTTTATCCTTTTGAAGAATCAGGCTCACATTTGTAGTAACTATTACATGGGGTAAAAGGCACACAAGCTGAACACAAAACCAAAAATGTTTTATTTCTCAAGTACTGAGTAAGGCTAACAAAGGCCCTCAGAAGAGCTTTACAGTTTCTTGGAGACAAAGAGACTGAGAAACAAACTAGAATTAAAAGAGGCCAAGATAGACAAAAGGCTGTCTGAACTCTACAAAAGTTTATGGCTTCAGCTGAAGAGGGTTATCCTGAGCTTTCTGAAGTAATTGAGAGGATTCCTATTGACTTCAGTTTATTTTGGATCATACGCTATGGTCACACATTACTTCTAAATCAAACAGAACTATTGTCTCTTACTTAACAGCAATCTGCTCTTCTAAAACAACTCATGTTCATATTTACAAAAGCAAGCCTAACTTACCTGTCATACCGTGGGTTCAAAGGAGAATGTTCACCATTAAATTTAGGACTGCTTCTAGAAATGGTACTTCCTGGTGAGGTATTTGCTAACCGCTGTAACAGATACAAAACAAAAGCATTATTTGCTGAAAACAGAGGAAGTATCTAGATTTGCTGAGAAAAAAGCATGCATTATCAAAATTACAAACTGGATGTATTTAATATATGATTCCTTATATTATATATATATATATACATTTAACTACTTACATTCAGTTAAACGCCATAGTTTATATACTGCTGAAGGTCAGAAGGCCTATTACCTACAGCATTTAGGCTTCACCACTGCCTTTATACTGAACCTACTAAACATGTTCAACCACAAAAGACAATACAACTTTGAAGAGGATGATTTCACTGACTACACCCGAAGACTCTGAAATGCTGAGCTTTGAAAAGTGGTATTTAGACTATGGCATGCTGTCTACTAAAAAAAGGGGTACTGTCACTAGCTGGGCTAATTTCAGGAGAGCTACCTCCCAGTTCTTGAGAGCAGAGTGAAGGAAAGATCTCAACTGTGATGAAGTATTTTGTACATTCTGCTGTGCCTCCATACATTTATTCACTGGAAACTGCTGCTTCTGTCTTGTCTGTAATACGCTCATTTATATTTCCAGGCATGACAGTAGGAAATGGTATCCATTGTTGCATCTGTACCAAATCTCTGGTAGCTTCTATCAGCAAAATGTCCTCATGTGTACTGGCAACAGACTGACCCCTATTTTCCTCCTTCCTGTCCAGTATTGTCTTTGTGAGCACATTATTCTGGTTCCATCCTTCTAAAAAAGCTGTTTGCTTTGTTTATGATGCCCAAACATTAGTTTTAAGAATTTTAACAGGTTTCAAAGGACTGCAAAATGACGGTGTGGAATAGCTTTTTTCTTACTTTGAAGCCTTTCTTTCTCTAGTTTGAAGGATGTCGGGTGACATTTGTTATAAGAGACGCCAATGTATTCTGAGAGCCCAAAAGTGTCTGACTAAGATCTCTATCAGTAGTCCAGGCTATTTATTATCCCAGTGACTTGCCCAGAAAAAAATTCAAGTTAGGTTAAGACCTTGCTACTAAACAAGAGCAGTTTTCTGAGAAGATGTGTTGTCAACCGTAGGACACTCCCATACACAACACAAATACATTCCCTTTAGCACAAGAGAAACTGCTGATTTATTTATGTTATTAAATATCACAGCATAATAAAAAAATAGTTACTTTCCATAGCACCTCAGAAAACTATGTTAATAATGTTAATAACATAGTTATTATTAACTATGTTAATAATAACTATGTTATTAACTATCTTAATTATTAACTATGTTAATAATAACTATGTTATTAAAGCTATGTTTTAACAAAACTTCCATTATTTAACAAAATGTAAGTAAAATCTAACAAAACTACACAGGAGTACTCCCACAGTGAGTCCACTGAATAAAACTCAATTTTCTGAATACACACTGAGGTACCAATTTAAATTTGCTGTGTTGATTCTTATACTTTCTGTGACAATGTAACAAAATCATAAATACATACCAATGATCTGTTGTACTTAATGAAACTGTTTTCAAGTGCACTTCTTAAACCATCATTGCTGTCATGTAATTTTCTATTAGCTGATCTGACAAGAAAACACAGTTTAACTTTCAGAATTTAGGAAAATATGAAAAATTATGCAACTTATCAAAAAGAAAAAATTTAAAACTACTTTGAAAAGATGCCTTTTTTTCCTTTAACTAAACACTAAAGAGTAACATGAAGCTAGAAACACATTGACAGATACTCAAACAAATTGTCTAAAAAAATCACTATAAATTTTAGGCTTCAGTGGCAGCCGAGGAAGCTCATTTTCACTTGTACAGCATGGTCTCTGGTCAGCTGAGTGGAAAAAAATATGCTGTAGGAATGGTCACAGAAAAAAAAACCCACACAACAAAACAACTAGTCCAGCCATTTCTGTACAAAATGACCACCCTTTAAACACAGCTGACGGTGTTCTAAAGACAAATAAAATTCATCTGTTTAAAGAAAGAATTTGTTTAGGATAAGGAAATTAAATAAAGATATAAAAGATAAATAAAGATATAAAGATATAAAAAAATCTATTCATTGGGACCCTTCTTGTGCAACTATTGTACAATACTGCACACTCTTAGTACAGACAGCAATAACACAAGGAGTTACTGAAGAAGCAAAGCCAACAGAAAAAAGAGCAAGTGAATAATTTTTAGGATAGCATGTACAGACTTAAACTGCATTCAGCCTATTAGAAAGAAATGAAAGTTAGTGGGGCTAAGAAAAGAAATGAAAAGAAACCAATTGAAGTGTTAGTGGATCAGTATCACAGTAGAGTTAATACCACAGTAACCTTTATAACTTATGCCATTTTAGTATTTTCATTTGGCACTTTTTCCCAAATTTCAACCCGATCTTTTGACACAAAAACATTTATCCCAAATATGCTGGGACAAAATTTGATAATTAAAAAAAAAAATTACTGAAAACTTACTGAAGTATTTCAATTTGTCTTTCCAGATTATCTCTGTCTTCAGTATACTCTCGGATAATTTCCAAATCCCTGGAAAAAGAAACAAAAACAAACACCATACTTCAATGAACTTAACAGGATACTCTTGTATTTTCACCATATTACTTTTGGTAGAGTTTACATTTATGCTGAAATATGCTGAGAGCAATTTAATGCATAGTAACATGACTTGCAGACTCATTGATCTCTGCCATTGAAACTCAATAAAGACTGTGAATGAAAAATGAAAGATGTACAAAATAACTACAGGGGCTGTCTCCTTTTCTCTTGCAATGTAATTTATATTATCTGAAGATAATCACACAATGAAACTGCCATTTATACTGCTTTAAAGGAGTAACTAGAAGTACCTTTCATTCATTTCAGAAAAACAAATGGTTAGGATAGAATGGAAGGCTTCCAAAACCATTCTCCCTAATATTCTTACAATTACTCATGTGAGCAGAAGTCATGAAAAAAAAAAATGCAAGTCAAGAGAAAAAACAAAAATAAAACAAAAAACCCCCCACAAAACAAACAAACGAACAAAAAAAACCCCAAAAACAAAACAGTAAAACCAGTACACCTGATGTTGGGCTGGAGTTTTATTCCTAATAAACTCCCACTAAAATCAATAGATATTTTTGCAAGGTTGTTACAGTTTGCATCAGAGCCAGAACTTGCTCTTTCAGCATCCTAACAAGACAAGTGAACAGCCCTGATGACAAGGTGTCAAACAGGTACCTATCCTTCAAGGCAAATCTAGAAAGTAATAGTTGCCAACTGCATACATAGTAATTACATCAGCAAATAGATTTTTCTCCCTGGTGAAAATATCATCATGTAGAAGTAACTTACCTCTCAGTGTTCAAAGACTGATCTGCATACTCGCTTTTCAAGGTATCTAATTCACTCTGTAGAAAAGCTATATTTGTCTGCGCTTCTAAAAGATCTTTCTTAAGTCTCTGATTTTCCTTCAAAAAAGGAAAATATTAGATGTTAGCTGTCATAGTCACCCCCACAAAATGTTGATATATTATAATAATAGAATAAAAATTATCAAAGTTAAATAAAAATGAAACACTATAAAATTTGGCATAGAGAGGGAAAAAACATGAAAGAACGCAAAATCAACAGAAAAGCCAGTAAATTAACATGCAAGATTCTCTTAACTTTTATTTTTCCATTCTGTTACAAAAAACTGAGACCACATCATGTCAAGCCATTTCTAAATGTCCTACATAGAATGTGCATACATTTAAGCAGGTACTTTTTCAGCTCAGAAGATCCACGTACAGTTACTCATGACTTTAAAAGTTTACTTTCTAGCTTACCAGTACTAAATGGGAAAAAAACCCAAGACTAAACAAACAAAAATCAAAATCCAAATGCCCTCAATTATAACAGTCTGTATTGTAGACACTAAAACTGAGGCTAAATTAATATTTAATATGATAGTATCTAATAATGATAATAACCTCTTACCAGCAATATATCATGTATTCTTTTCTTCAGTTCAACTACATCTTCCCTGTAACTGACGTATTTGGATTGCTCCTCCAGCTTGAAGTATTAAAAAAATGCACAATTAATCTACTTGATTATTCTGATTAAAAAAAACAAGTTTATGGAAATCACAATACATAATCCTTAAAAGGTTTTACAGTTGTTAAAGTTTTTAAAACTTCAAAGTTTTTCCAAATGTAATAGCAAACAGCATTATTTAAAAAATCACCAGCTTTCTAGAAAATTGATATGCATGCTGCACTCTTTAGGTATAAAATACACATAAGTGATGACACAGAAGACAAACTTCTAAGATAAAAACAGAGAGAAACATTAAATTAAAAAAATATTAAAAATTATTACTACCTCAGCTATGTAGTATTTGGACAAGAACATCTCATGCTTCTTTGTAGAAATTTCCATTTCTACAAATGTTCTTTTAAGTGCAATTAAATACAAAACCCAAAAAATATATGCACTTTGCTTACTATAATTCTAGTAAAACTTACAGCAAAAACCAAAGTCAAAATTAAAACCAAATTACAAAATATCCCAAAACATCATTCCTGAGATTTCAGTTTACTTTACTACAAGGTATCAAATTACAAGATCAGCTTGCAGTTGGGTACTAAAAGGCACTATAGTACTGTAAATTACCATGTCTGGGTTGCTAATTCCATCTTTATGTATAAATTACAAATATTTAATGGCAATATATTAGACTACTTCTAATGGACCAAATACAAGACTAGGTAACTGCAATGTTAATAACCTGATGGACCTAGAAAAGGTCCATTAAGCCACTGAATTTAGGTAATAGTTGCTGCTCCCTTTCCTAAGTATTTCAACAAATTACACAGCATAAATTCAAAAGCACAGAATAACAACACAACCTAAAAAATTATCTGCAGTTGCCATTTACTAATACCAATTAAATTAGAAACCTACAGTTATGATTATCTATCTTGAGGGAGAGATTTCATAAGGTCAAAATCTCTTAAAATACTTAAACTCACTAGACTTCAACTCACTTACCTTTTTAAGTTTTTTTATTGTCACCTGCAGATCCCCAACTTCAGTGTCATACTGGCGCTTCAGCTCATTTAGTGCTTCTTCAGCTTTTTGCTTCTCCTGCAATATTTTCAATCTCATTAGAGCTGAGACAAGTTTCAAATGCTTATTAAAAAATTCATTCATCAGTTTGGAAAGCACATGCTTTTCACTTCGACGAATGTGTCTTTCCATTCTGTCCCTTCCTCAAGATACGCAGATTCTGATTCTGTAATTGCAGTCCATTTATAAACCACTCATAGAAATAAAATGCTGGCATGAAAGCAAAGTGTTAGAGTGGTTTTTATTAATGATTCCTGTGCTTATTATTCTCAATGTCACTTACTTTTTTACTTCTCTTTTTCCTTAAATTTTTTTTCTTGCAAGTGTTGGAACATTACAGGCCCACATTAGTAAAAGGCAAGCAGGACACCAGCATCTCTAGTTTCAAAGGGTTTTGTCCCAGGAAAAGAGACAAGGGGGTGATTTCAGTGCTGTCTATTCAATACCACCTACATCACCAGGATGGTCTCAGCAGGAAAAATGCCATGGATGGAAAAGCAAGCAGTGCCATCTTTTACTAGGGCGCATGGCAGGGTGTGCTGGGCTGGAATCAGGACAGCACAGCTGCTGAGCACCGGGACAGAGCCACTGTTGCAGCTGCTGGAGCCATTTGAGCTGCTGTCCTGCAACTGCTGCCATCATCAAGGGAGAGTGAGCCCAGATGTCTACACTGCTGTCACCACCAGGGCCCCAGAGGGAGAGAGAGGCTGCACTGGTACTGCCACCACCACTGGAATCAGCATTTTGGCAGCATAACTCTTTATTCAGACAAGCTCTCTTTCCAGGTTCTGGGTTCTCTCTGTCTTCCCTTACTTCAGATCCAGGTGGAGGAGACTGGCCTGTGGGAGCCCCCAGGTGTACTGTCTTTGTTCTCTGTGTGGAATGGGGAGCCACATCAGGATGGTCACCATTTTGCTTAGAGATTGCAGCAAGTACTGCCCACAGGGATCTTCAGCAGTGATGGTACTTCTCTGGGTAATACTCGTTATTTGCTTAGTATACCCTATATTATTAATATTGTTGTGATTATTGCAGCTTTCCAGTAAACTGCAATTCTAGTTTATCATTTCTCCTGGTTTCTCTGTTACTGGAAGGAGCAGAGGGGGAAACGGTGACAAGTGAAGTGGGTTTAGTTT
Organism: Cisticola juncidis; assembly: GCA_013400215.1. NCBI lineage: Eukaryota > Metazoa > Chordata > Aves > Passeriformes > Cisticolidae > Cisticola > Cisticola juncidis. The sequence goes on along the minus strand of VXBR01009406.1, from coordinate 140,782 downwards.
TCTCATTGGGTTTGAAACCAGCACAGGTGTTCAGTCAAAATACCAATACCTGTATACAGTATTCACTCTGAGTATCAAACCAAGTACAGCATTGTGAAATTTATTTTAATCAAATTAGAGAGATTTATTTTATACAAATTAGAATTATTAGAATTAGAATAATTAGATTTTTTAAAATCAAATTAGAGTGGTTTTGGAAAGAGGCTCCATCAACCACAATGAGAAGAACAGTGTGTGTGGTGTGCTGTAGACTAGTGACTCTAGCCACTACCCAGGGACTCCAGTTTCACATCACAAGAAATCAGAATGCAGCAACGACAAGTGGAGCCAATGTGACAGGTTGAATTTTCACATGGAAGAGGCCCACATGGACTTGGCTTAGTATTCAGAATTAGAATTCCTGTAGGTAACGCTGGCTGACATTCGTGTGTTAAAACAATAATCAAAGTAATCAGTTTAAGGTGGATTCCCCTACTGTTGCCAACTACATAGACTCCTAAGTATTGTTTGGTAACTATTTGCTTCCCTTGAAGAAACAAAATACAGGATAGGCTCATGCAGAAGCAGGTGTCCGGGTGGCATGAGTGAGATCACTCTGACAAACAATAGCCTTGATTACAGACATTAAGATTAATGCCTTAGTACATTCCCACAAAGTAAATAACTTAACATTTACTCTCAGGGCGTTTTAGTAGGTGCGGTATGTGGAGATAGGAGCTACAAGGAACACTGGAGAGAGAAAATGAAAAAGGCCTTGTGAGATACAAGTTTAACAGACTATCTTTCATACCTATGGCTAGATGCAAACAGTGATTGAGAATGCAGACTAGATTTAGATAACACATAGAAGATCGACTTTTGCATAATCCTAGTACGTAACTGCAGATGTTCTCAGCCTAAGCAAACACATACATCCCAGTTATCCTTTTAAAGCAGTTAAAAAGATTATTCAGGGCTTTTTCAGTAATTTATCATCTTCTGAGAACAGTAATTTTTCAGAGTAAATGTATTTGTTTCCTAAACATTAACAACTTAGCTTCTCTGGAAGAGAAAATTTATCTCTACTAAGAGCAGCATTACCACTAGTTAAACATATTAAATATTAAAACACACTTTTTTTTCCTGAGGTGTTATCTTTAACATTTTTATGCCATTATATTTTGTTTCTAGAAACACAGTATGTTTTTAGGGTGTGGTAGGACTACTTTCTCTGGTACAGGAAAAAAAGCTATTTGAAGTAAATCTATCAGAATACCATTTATCTTCACATATCAATTAGTGTGAACTACTTAAAATCAGCAAGTTGGCAGACTGGACTTTGTTGTTTCTGGTTCTGCAAATATTCTGGTGGAAGAACCCGTAGCAAACACATACAGATGTTCAGTATACTGTGTGTCCTACTGAGCAATAATTCTGCCTATAGTATATGTTTTAATTAAAGCATTTCTTATGCCCACATTAGAACATTTCACAAACTGTTATTCTTATGCCCATAAGAAGTTTGGCTTATCTTAAATGAATACAGGAACAACTCAAAATTAAGCAGGGAGCTATAGTATTGCTCCTTTAAATTATGCAGTCACATGTAGCTCTAATGTGTCTCCCTCTGGGTAGAAGAGGATTTTTACACCTTTTCATATAGACAGCAAATGGGTTGTTCCAACAGCTAAAATTGAGCAGATCAAAACAGAATTTCCCATGAAGTTTGAAAGGCCCAAGCCCTCACACACTGTTATCACAGTTGCCCTCTCTTAACTATCTAAAATGTAGTTGCAGGAGAATGGAGGAAAGACAGATCATTACTCCAGGCAGATATACAAAGCAGGACCAAACAACTCAAGCATTAAATTCTACATAAATTATTTTACTACGAGAACTAGATTGCATTCTTTAGTGCTGAAATAACATTTTCCTCAGTCTGTTTCCAATATTCATCTCAGAAAGAAACTCTTCTTGGCCAGTATGTTCCCACAAAAGGGAAAGACTTTTTTTCTTGGTTTATTACACCTAAGCAGATATTCCTCTTTAGGAAAGCATCTTGTGGATAGCCTTTTTTCATCCAGGCCTTGCCTACAGCAACTCTGAGTCAGTTCATCAGGATCAAATCCACATGTGGCCATCAATCCTAATTAAGACTACTGAGAGTTCAGTAATTATGAAAATCTGTAAATATAAAATACTCACTTCCTTTTTAACTTTATGCTCTGCAGCCTGTATCCGTAGTTCCATCTCTTCCTCCAGCTCACTGAGTTGAACTGCTGCTTTGTCCTGAGCTCTAAAATGTAGAAGAAAATATTCTCTTAGGAATTGCCCTCTGGCTTGAAAGAAACACTGTATGAAACACAACTGTCTACCCCAACTGAAGCAAATTAGACAGACAGACATGGAAACAGTTTAACATTGCCCAGATCTTGAAACTGGTGTGGCTGGGAACATAAATCCCAAATTATTTTGAAGCTAATTCAAAATAGCTGCATGGAAATTTGAAGATAATTCAAAATACCTGGAAAATTAGATTTTACATAATAGCCGCAAGCTGATGATTAGCATGAAATACATCACATCTGCATTTTTAAATTAAGTTACAAAGATAAAAGGTGCCTCTCAATATCCTATGAAGAGACTTCAAAAGCAGCTTGCATCACCCACACATACAAGATCTCTGTCCAGTCTGTTTGGTTCTGGCAGTTACAACGTGAGACTGACAGTGCCAAGTAGATAAGAACTACTGGAGGTAAATTCACTCCCTGAAGCTCATGAACCAAAAAAAATATTTCTAAAATGAAAGTATAGTAGACATGTATGATAAAACTCAAAGCTGCAGCCAAGTAAGAGGAGTCAAAATGCTTTAAGGCATTTAACTAACAAAAGAGTCTGCAAAAATTTGGTCCAGGATTTATCGAAAGTACAAACAGCTCATCATTTGCAGGCTGCTATATGCTTATGCACAAAAGTATGCATAAAAACTAACTTCAGAACTCAGTTTATGGAAATACTTTGCATTGCATATTTTAGCATTAACTCTAGTTTAAACAAAAGAAGCATGAGAGAGGAAAACAAAAAGGAAACTGCAGAACTGAATTAGAAACACAGTTCACTGTACCTTTTTACTGCTATGGCCAGAGTTTCCATCTCTATGCTTTGAAGTTTTATCTCTTGGATGAAATTCTTAATGACATGCTCATATGGCTGGATTAATCTTGGTTCTGCTATGTGTATGTTCTGATACAGAACACTGACCTGCTCTTGTCTGAAAAAGAGAGATATGCACATTTTAATGCACTTACTTGGAACAATGTTCTACTTCAGGTTTGAAAAACTTACTACAGATTAAGATATTCCCCTCTTTGCCTGTTTTTAAAATTTAGCAAGCTAGACACAGGCTTTGAACACTCAGTACAATATGGCTAAATTAATTTAAATTATGCTTACCATTTCCACTTCTCTGCTTTAACATAGCTATAGCCAAAAAAAAAAAAAAACCACCTGCCTAATGAAATATTTTTTACTTCTATTCATAGTGTAGTGAAGAGAATGCCACTGGAGTAACCCACAATGTATGTCAAGTTTCTTGATTGCTGTAATGTTAATCATAATCCATGAGGAAACCTAAGATTGAAGAGGTTGCAGGAGGATTGAAAATAGGTATGAATGCCAACTACCTAAGTTAAAAATGGAAAGGATATAGAGGGAGGTGGGTTGTAGGCAAAATGATACAGCTCTTCAGATTCAAATCAATTATTCTGGTCTATACCCAAATAAATTTGTTGTTATAAGAAGTTAATTCTGTATATGACTCTCATGTGAAAAATGACAGATATATCTCACAAAGACGAAAACGTTTCTGTAGGTATTTCAGTTGTTAGAAGTTTTCCTGAACTTCATAGTGAAAAGCTGCCTCAAAGCAGGAATAGTATATTCTGATTTCTATTTAATCTGAACTCACTTACATAGATTTCATACTATTCCAATTATCGGAGAAAAGAATCTTTACAAAATTAAAAAAAAAAAAAAAAGAATAGCCTAAGACCCAAACCACTATTAGAAACTCTAGTACATAAATAGCACTGATTTCAGTTCATGGTACTGGTATATCATGCAAACCTTTGTTTTACATGCTAGGTTCCAACTCCTGGATTAGGCAATACACCAGAAAATATTCTGCACAGAATTTAGCTGTCCTAAGGAAAAGGGAATCTGACTGACATAGACTATATGCTAGAACATGAACAGGTATTCAGAACAACTTAAAAAACAAATGGAAAAAAAAGGAACACAGAAGATCAAGTCTAGAAAGGTGGAGAAAACATGCCAGTAGTGAGGAAATACATATTATCAGAAACAGAAATATAACCAAAAATAGTATTTTGCAAGTTCAAGTCTAACACCATATCTAATATCACTAATATATGCCCTCTTTTTATTGCAAATGAAAGCCTGAATTTTGATTAAATGATCCTCCTTGTTAGACAGCTGAAGGTTTCCTATCTTCAGTGGATGTAGTACTACATGATATCAACAATCAGTGTATATTCTCTTCATTTTCTCCCATTTGAAGCAATTCCATAGCTTTGATTATCAATGCTGCAGCATACTGCTTCTTGTATGTGATTTCTCCACTGAAGGTCTAACTTACTTTAGTAAAACAGTGCCATAACTGTCAGTATAGCTCAAATTCAATTTTAAACAAAAACTACTTCAGGACACTGTAATACTTGTTTCCAGCTGAAATGTTGACATTCATTTTAAGATAGAGAAACATAAAAGCAGCACAAAGAGATAAAGATTTACTGATGGCCGTGTACACACATGTTTCTGTCTTGCAGAGGACTTTCTTTACAAAGGCTAATGCTTCCCCATATTTAGTAAGTTAAATATCTTCCAATGTATGCCCACAATTTCTTTTTCAAAATGTATTCTAAATAGAGTAATGTTGAGGTTCACAAACAGTTGCAATAAAGAACAGATTTATCTGATCATCAGATGCTACACATTGTACACATAATGTAACATTAAATGTATATTTATTCAATTAATGATTTGCATTTAAAAAACTGTTAAAGACATTTCCAGAATCCACCTGGAAACCAACAGCCAGTGGCATTCTCCAGGGATCAGTACTGGGACAATTCTTGTTCAATCTGTTTATCAGTGACCCAGATGAAGGGACAGAATGTACCCTCAGCAAGTTTGCTGATGGTGCTAAGCTGGGGGAGTGGCTGATCCTCCTGAAGGTTCTGCTGTCATTCCATGGACCTTGATATGCTGGAGAGTTGGACAGAGAGAAACTTAAAGAGTTCAACAGGGGCTGGTGTCAGGTCCTGCACCTGGGCAGGAACAGCCCCAAGGGCCAGTACAGGTCAGGGGTTGCTCCTACAGAGAGCTCTGTGGAGAAGGACCTGGGACTCTTGGTGGGTCACAAGCTGTCCATGAGCTGGCAGTGCCCTCGTGGAGGGCCAAGAGGATCCTGAAGTGCATTGGGAAGAGCATGGCCAGAGGGTTGAGGGAGTTGCACCTCTACTTGGCCCTGTGAGGCTGCATCTGGAGTGCTGTGTCCAGTTCTGGGCTCCTCAGTTAAAGAGAGACAAGGAGCTACTGTAGAGGGTCCAGCAGGGGGTCACAAAGATGATTTGGGGTCTGGAGCCCCTCACTGCAGGAACTGGGCCTGTTTTGTTTGGAGAAGAGAAGACTGAGAGGGAATCTCATCAACATAAAGAATTATCCTAAAGGGGCATGCCAAGAGGATGGTGCCAGACTCTTCTCAGTGGTGCCCAGTGACAGGACAAGGAGCAATGGCTCCTGAACTAAAACACAGAAAGTTTCACCTCAACATGAGGAACAGTCTCATAACATTGAGGCTGACAGAATACTAGAAGAGGCTTCCCAGAGGGATTGTGGAGTCTCCATCTCTGGAGGTATTCAAAACACACCTGGTCACATTCCTGTGTTACCTGCTCTTAGCTGACCCCACTTTGGCAGGGAAGTTGGACTGGATGATCTCTGAAGGTTCCTTCCAACTGTAACTATTCTGTGATTCTTTTCAAAGTATATGCAAATCTGAGATCAGTTAGTTAGAGCCTGGTGCTAGTAATAACACCAGGTTGTGGGTCCAATACCTGAATGGGCCATTTGCTTAAGCATTGGCCTTAATGATCCCTGTTGGACCCTTCCAACTCAGAATATTCTGTGATCTGGAAATACACATGCCTGAACTGAAGCTAGAAACCGGTATGCCTGTCATACAGCTAGGTCTGCTTTAAGATGCAGTAGTCAGAAACTGAAAAGTAGTTACTGTGAGGTTTTATTCTCCCTCTGAGATTAAAAAAAAAATCCGTATTTCATATCCCTTCTTAGCCCAATGACCAGCTACCACTTAGCTGGATTCAAAATATTTCAGCAACACAGTTTTAAGAAGCAGTACTTGGGCTTCAGAAGTCAAGCAATATCCATACAATCACAACCATGCAGGATTCTGGAAAGGGCCTGGAAAGATCACAACTGGTCACCGAAACTCTCAATGATACTTAGATGAGTGCTTCTAGAGCAATCATACCGGATGTATGATTAACTAAAAAGTAGGTTCACAACTACTACATCAACAATTAAAAAAAAAAAATCACAAAAACACACTAAAAACAACAGCAACAAAACAGATGAGAAACCAAAGTCATGCAAAAAAATTATCGGGATTACTTAATCACTTATGCTTTCAGGAAGATGTAATACACTTTCATGAATTAGAAAGACTGTCAGTGATTTAGTCGCTCCAAGTATCCATGAATCCATGATGAAGGTAGCAGCAATTATGCAGACTCTGTATCAATATGCAGTAAGTATTTGAAAATTATTTGTTCCAAATTGCTATTTTTATGTTTTTAATCATTCCTCTGTTGTCACATTCTTTAGTGAATATCAGTGGCTCTGCTGTAGCAGGGCAGATTAGCTGTAATGAACATTGCCCAATTTGCTTCTTCTCACTTCCTCTTGAACACATGCTATTTCTTTCTGCAAATTCATTAGTTATTCAAAATTAATTATCAAAGAAGACTTTACAAATGGATTTCACCAAGCTGACTTGAACTCTAAATAGTCTGTCTTTTTGCTGGACAGAATGTTACAGCAAAATTCATCTCAAATACTAATGCATAGAAAGAGCAATTTTTAATATATGGCATGAAAATGTATCACTTTTTTCATCTAGCACTATAGTTACACTACTCATCATGCATGCATTTATTTCTGTTGCTTCTGCAAAGTGCAGACACCAAACACTAGTACCCACAAAAAGTAGAGCATTGTGGCCAAGGACTGCTTTGGCTTTACCTTACCTCATTTCAAAGGTTTTATAGCATAAACCATCTGTAAAATTAGTACTTAGTAAGAGTAATTAGTCAATATTTGCACAGCTTCACATGAGTTAACTTAAGCAAAGTTACAGTATTCACATGGTTTCAGAGAGTTCCTGCGAGAACTGCATACAGAAAATAAAACTGCTCTGATTATAATGCAATTTCTAATATGATAGATTTAAAATACCATAGTTGAATGAAAAGGAGCTGAAGGGAGCGAGGGGGAGGATCCACCAAAAAAACTCACAACACTGATTTTGGGGATATCAGATATTTAGATTATATTGTGTCATAATTTCCTTTAATCCACACAGCTATGTTAATACTTATCTATTCATACTATTATTTCTGGTTTGCTGATTGTACAGTGACCATTTGCCTAATAATCCACACTCTGAATGTGGTTCAGGGGAAGATGATGGAATTTTTCATTTAATAACTCCAGAGTTGCTCAGTATCTTACACTGCTCCCTATGTAGTCGCCAGAAAGAATATGCTATGCTACACAGGTCCCTGATTTTGACTCCTATGGGAGTATTTGGTTTTAGAACACTATTTTAATGATCTCTTTCTACTGTAAGTGAGCTTGTAAAATTGCTCTGATCACATGTAGAAGTTCTGTTCTGGTATGGACATGAAGAGATAAAGCATAAGGTGGTCTGAGCTGGGAAGGTCTGAGCTGGGTGGTCAGAACAAAACAAAGCTCGAGCATTATGCATCTGATAATTGTCCTTACACTGGAGACCAACAGCCTATGTGTGCCTCCAAGAGATCAAATAGTATCTTTTTCTGAAAGGCAGACACATTGGATATGCCACTGTAACAGTCAGCAGAAAAGAACAACAAAATATGATACAGATTGGAAAGGACCTAACTTTGTCACAGCTGAGTGCCTAACACTTTCTCTAGATTGAGCGCCTTAAGAAAGAACAGATCACACACAATTTTAACACAGTGTAAAATTCAAACTATTTGTCAACTTGAAGCTATTTGTCAACTATGGGTTTTTTAATAACACCTTATTTTTTTCTGTATCTGTGCCTTCAGATACATCTTAAAAGAAGATTACCAAATTGGTAACCCCCAGATGACACAGTTCAGCCAAGGTCTGATCCTCAGAGGAAAGATTTTTAATGTTCCCAAAGCAAGAATGCTGTTCTCTTAGAGGTGTGATTTAGAGCCAGTGGAGCAGCAGTGGAAAAGAGTGTGGGACAGACACGGAAAGACAAAGTCTGTGGGAAAGGAGAACACTTTAAAGACATTATGGTAAATGATCACGTGATGATATAAGGAAAATAATCTAGGAAAATGAACTTAAGCTACAGTGCTTAAGTTAGTTGGCACAGATGACATTTGGATTAAAGCAAAAATCAGAGGAGCAGTAAAACTTAAGGTAGCTCAGAAAGTCTTTTAGCTCACACAAATCCATCCATCACATTTCCAGAAGAGCTCATCTCTCAAACCCTTGTCATGGTAAGTACTAAAAGACAAGACAATATTCTTACATAAGAGATCCCCTCTCCAGCACTGGCAAATAAAAAAAAGGACACAGCATTTGTTTTTCCTCAGGATTTGCCTTTATACCATTCCAGGGAACATGCTTCAATTTCCAAGGAAACCTCTCCAGTTCTGACACCATGGATCATCATCTCATGGAAGTAAACACAAATTGCTGACGAAAGTTAATACTATGCTCTATATTGACTTTCGCAAAAATCCATCCAAGTTCATGACAGCAAGAGCATGACAGGTTTTGGATGGGCTTTTTATGCAGCAGAGCTTCTCTTCTCTGCTTTAGTTCAGCGGTATATCCAATGAGCATTGCCTGTTTTCACAGTTTAAGTAGCTCACATTAAGAACAGCATGCTTTTCTCATCTTATCACATCCCCCAGATATTTTCTATACAGGTCTAGATGACATGACTGGGGGCACACTGTTATAATCACATTAAGAGACTTTGGAACTGTATGAGGCATAAAATCTCACAATCAGGCAGCACTGAAATCTGAATATGATGAATAGTCAGTTTGGCTGAAAGTACAAGGCACACAAATAAAACACCCAAAGACTAAAAAGCAAAGCAATGGAGCATGAGGCCTCTCAAAAGCAGCAGATTAAACTCGAAATAGGGATAAAAACTTTCTGCTTCTGATTAATCCACACATTCATGCTCTAATTAATTTAGTTCACTTTCCAATTTGCCAAATATTGCACAAAAGTCGCCTGGTAGGGCTTAGTCTTTTTGACCGTCCCAAGCCTTTGTTCTTTCTGACTGAAGTCTTTGACACTGAAATTTAAAAATCTGTTTTCCAGAAAGTTTTTTGACTGTAATTTACAGAAAGATAAATGTCATAACTTCATAAATACAAAATTTCTCTTGTAGTCTCAGAGGATGTTAGATTACTCCTTGCTCAGGCTGAGGAATGGAAAAGGATTGCCGTTAGGGAGACATTCCCACATGCTTAAACGAACACATCTGTCAATTAGAAGGATGGAGGGAACCTTTCAGGGCCCCCTGGGAAGGGCCACAAGAAAGAATGCAACATCCAGCAACACCATCAGAGGTTAAACACTTCCAGTGTGACAGTGCACTGAAGTACTCACTGCCTGGAGCACCAAAAAAGTTTCTTTTTTGCCCACTCCCGTACCACTGCAGATATTTCCTAGAGGAGTAAACTAACAAACACTGCTGACTTTTCAATAAAACAGATCTCCAGCTGGCAATTCACTATATATA